>RJWH01001551.1:256383-356321 GCA_004363575.1 Solenodon paradoxus | reverse complement strand
TATACAACCTGGTAAATTTTGTGATTTTACATTTTAAGTACCCTACTGATTCAATTTTTAAGAAGTAATTCGCATGAGCTGGTACGATCAGGTTGGGTACAGTCCACATCCCAAGGTTCAGGGTTCACATTCCAGGGCCAAAGGGAACAACCAAGATGATCAACTAAAATAAATAAAGTGCTTTTTCCTCCTCTCTCTCCCTTCCATCCGGCCTACCTCTACTCGCCTTCATTTGTGCCTGCACCTTTCCTTTTAAAAAAAGAAATAACTAGTTGTAATACCTTATCTTTATTGCTTTTCTCACAATTAATCTACATAGTATCTGAATAGCCATGAATTCAATCTTTCCTGAAAACAGAGTATCAGAGTACACACGATCATCTCCATTTTCACAAGTTTAAAGTGATGAAAGTAATAGGATAAAATCATGCATCTCTTATATCCTTTCCCTTGGGTTAAATTATTCTTCATTAATCTCCCTCCAACGGATTGCTACCTCTGTTATTTTTATTATTGTCATTGACGCTATTATTCTGTGCACTGCAGGGATTGTAGAAAAGCACTAGATACTGTCCTGAGCTCAGGCCTCTAGCACAAGGCAGTCATACAACTTTAATAGCATACGGCACTGTGCGAGTGAACGCCAAATTAGTGCTACGTAATAGGTGCCGATTGAACCTAAATATTGAGACTGTGAAGTAGAAACTGTGACTTTATTATTTTTAATTCTTTTTTTAAAAGAAAATATAATGAAAACTAAAACGTAGAAACAAAACACTATTTGCAACATACATTACAGAAAAAAAATCCACCCTCGTTGTATAAAAAACCTCTTACAAATAGAAGGAAAAAAAAAAATGAGAGCCCAGTTTTAAAATTCGGCAAAAGATCTAGAGAGAGAAATCACAACAGAAGAAATAGAAATGAGCACTAGATATGTGTGTGTTTCAATGGATTCAACATGAGTGGTATAAAAGAAATATAAACAGCAATACATTGTTTATTTTACCAATCAAATTGGAAATGTTTTTGATAATGCAAATATGAAATACCCAAATTTCATGAGGATTTAGGAAAGAGGGTGCCTATACTAATTGGTTAAATATTCTTATCCGAAGTCTTAAAAGTGAGTTCACTTTGGCAAAATACCTGTGTGAATCAATTCTGTAGAAATAATTATGATGGATACACTGGTTTATTTTCAGAAATTTACACAAGACTGTATCAGTGTAGGTTCTGAAAGAAACAGAGTACATACCTCAAATTAGCATGACTCAAGGCAGTGTGGTTAGAAGAGTCAGAGAATTGTAAGATGTAATACAGGATTCATGGGCCAGCAGCTCTCAGGTTATTACCAACCCTAAGTCTATAGAGATAAGAGAAGAAAAATGTTACTGGACTTAAACAGAGGAAGCATTCTGTAACTTAGGCCACCTTGAGAAAAGTGACTTGATCAAAAGACACGGGTAGCATGAGGTACCCATTGCAGTGAGAGATTTCTGCCAGGGCAACCTGTTGGCCAGATCCAACCAGAACCAGAAGTCATGGAAACTAATCAGCTGATCAGTCCACACTACTCAGCCTCCTGGGAAAAGAGACAAGGAGCTAGCAACAGAAAAATATATCAAACAGAGAAGCAATATTTAAGTTAGTAAAAATTTGAGAGCAATAAACATTCAACAATTCAGAACTAGTTAAATGCAACCTTTTATAGACATACAATAAAACACAATTAGACATTTTTAAATGTTACGGTAGGCACACCCGGGTGGAATAACAGTTTCATCAGCCAACTTCCCCTGAGAACACAGTCTCATATCCCAGGGACCTGAGTTTGCATCCTGGGGCTGGGGTTTGCAGCCAACATGAACAACTGAATAAAACAGAGTGAGTCTCCTCTCTCTTCTCATTTCTGCCTGCACCTTTCCTTAAAAAAAAAAAAAATCTGTAAAGAGACAATATAACACCTTGTCACCTTTAGCTTAACCACTTATAAGTTTGAGATGACACAAATTTATATTTGTATAGTACACATTTTTTTTTTTTTTTTTAGGATTTTCAGTTACAATTGATGAACTTACATCAACAAGACATCATCACCCAAAGTCCATTCTGAGTTTGGATGACATGTACCCCTCACTATGTCATCATAGAGTATTTTCACGGCTCTGGACATCTGGTGCTCTGCATATTCATCCCCCTCCTCCCCTACAGTATACTGATTAAATCTATGATCTCTTTAAGTACTCCTGATTTAATTCAACCTAATTTTAAAAATAGCATAGTGGTCATCATGTTCCCCACTCCCCGAGGCCATGTGGATAGAAGGTGGCACAGAGAGAATTGTTTGTGTGCCTCCTCTCAGAATATGGCCAGCAGATCTAGCTCTAAAAGGATCGGTGAAGAAGCCAGCTTTTTGCCTCATCATAATGCTTAGCCCTATGACAGCCACTCAGGAGAGAACACAAGGGCAAAGAACATGAAATTTCGAGTCAATAAAGGTTGACTTAAAACTGTAAAAGTGGCGCAGCATGATGTGCAAAGCTTCTGGTATAACCAAGACAAGCATTTTGATGAGACAATGTGGCTTATCCTACAAAATTAATGAAACTGATTTTGAAGAACAGTGCTTTATCACAGCAGATTTTTTTAAATGAAATAACTTGCTTTCTTTTAAATGGGTGATTTCTAGAGCTCTTATTTACTATTACTAGTAAACAACAAGATGTCGTATAGGGAACATTACCTCTTTTTTTTCATCTGTTTGAATAGATTTTCCTCAGGTCCTGTGTACTGTACTATGAAACTTTGAATTTTTGAACTTTGTGCCTATCAGGAAAGAAATTTTGGCGGTTCAAAGGAAAAAGCATTCCTTTTACACTTGGATGATGAGGGAGGTGTTGATAATGTATATAGCACTTTAACTTATAACTAATGGGGAATTACCATTGTCAAGGGCTGACTGAACAGGGGGCAGTGCTAAAGATTTTATGCAAATTATCTTGAGAAGTATCATATTTCTAATGTCATAGATAAGAAACTGAAAATCAGAGAGATGAGTATTTTGCCAAAAAGTCACACAACTTGTTGTGTTTGGAGCTAGGTCATTATTCATGTTAACTATGTAGCCAGATATTATGGACAGAGTTTACACAATTATGAAAAACAGTTCGCTCTGTGCTGTTGTGCGCCTAACTTCTTAATACAGGAATCATCTAGAATGCTTGTTAAAACTACAACTTTTCTTGATCTGTTTTCAGGAATTCCAATTTATTAAGTGACCCAAGTATCAATTTTATTATCCACCAGCTTGCATGATTAATACCCACCTCGGGAAGTCTTAGATTTGAAGAACAGGAATCATTGGCATTGTCTCCAAGAACAAGCCCTTCATCCATTTCTAATAGTTTTGTATCTCTTATTTTCTCTTTCAATGACTATTTTACATATAAATCCCTTCAGGAAGTCATTTCCATCCCCTGCAAGCAGATTTGACTTAAAATAATTCTGTGGCCTTACAATTCTTTTAAAATAATCCATATTTTCAATGACCAATTTTTTATTTAAATATTTGCTTCCCCATTTAATTATGGGATCTCTGAAGACAACACAGTCTGAGAAGAATGTAGATTGCTTTTCCACTATAACCTTGACTACAAAGGTAGTGATGCATAGATAAAGGGTAAGTCAGAAAAAAACATTCATGGTGTACATATACAGAATTCTCCAGAACCACATGTAAGGGAAGAAGCTTACAGAAGAATCTATTTGCTGGGATATCATTTTCTGTAAGTTAAAAAGGTAGTCAGACCAAAGAACAATTGTGGACTAAACTAGTTACTAACTGTGCAACAAAAATGGTCCTAATTTTAGAAACCATTTTTATTCTGTGACATAATATGGCGACAAATACCACGAAACATAAACTTTGACTATCTTCGTTCATGTCAGAATTTAGCTGGGTGTTCTGAAGAAAGAAATGGCATACTTTGGGAATAGATTGGAACAGGGAATGGATTCTTTATCCCTGGGAAAGTTAGAAAGCAAAACTGAATGATAGCTGCATGGGTGTTCTGGAGAGGGAATTTAGGCCTCCGTGAGAAGATGCCTTTGTTATTTTTATTACCATTCAAAAATAGAATCTAAATCCTATTGTTCAATGATAGACAGTTGTATACAATGAATGTAGAATTGAGGAGTAATTAGAGAAAGAAACATAGGCTTTGGAGTCATACAGACCTAGGTATAAGGCCTATTTTTCAGGATTATTAGAATAATATGAAAGAATTTCTGTGAATTTATAGGTGGTGGCTGACACACAAGAACTTAGCACCTACTATAATTACAATGATGAAAAAATGATTCAGGCATAGGTTTAGGAGTTAATAAAATTTTAAATCTTTCTGAAGACTAGATTTATAAGATAATAATACATGGTGTGGCTTCATGGCATGAATCAAAAAAAAAAGACCCTTACACTTCCTCACAATAACATTTGCTACATTACCACAGACTTTGCATTTCAGCTTCCCTATGGAGTATGGTGAGATTTTCAGCTGCAATCCCCTCCCCAGTCTCATTTTATTTTTTACCGTGTTGTCTTAAAAAAAAAAGAAAAGAAAAGAAAAGCCTGGTTGTGTTGATTATCTGTTATTACTTCCAAATAAGAACATGCTTTCATTTACTGAAATTAGATCCCCATTCACTTTGTTGGCACACTCTGGACTGTCTTCTCCAGAGAGAAGGGGGCTGTTAGATGGCATGCAGTTGGAATGGTGGCACTGAGCTGCTGCCAAGGCTGGCAGACCTTTAAGATGGCATCTGGTGACCTTTTAGCTGAGCCCGCTGGGTCCTCCATTTGAGATTTGATGTTCTCAGCAGGGGTGTAATCCAAATCAAGTGTGAGATCTGGTGCACTGGAGTCACATGGGAGGTGGGGCCATGGGACCCTCTCCATGCTGTGGGCAGATGAGGCTACTGGAGGTTCTAGCAGTTTCTTCCTAACCCTGAGACTCTGAGATCTAGCAGAGGATGGCACTAAAGGGCTGGCTTGTGGACAAGCCCAGTGTGAGAGAAGGAACAATTGACTAGTTTTCTCCTTGTCTGTGTTTCATCCAGCGGGATGATCTCCCTCCCTGATGGCTATGGATCCTGGATGACACTGAACTTCCCAGCGTCCCTGAGCAGCAGTTGAGCTTAGAAGTGCATGCGGAACCTAGCCGTGTCTTCCTTCCAGAGAGTGCTGATGATATTTTTTTTTCCGGCTCTTGAATGGCACATTTCTGTTTTCAGTACTGCAGGTAGATAGCACAGACGCCTCCAAAGAAGAACCGTGAGTTTGTGAACAGCGCCACAGCCAAAGTGTGCAGACACATTGTTTGTGCTAATGGCTGACACAGGCCCCTTCTCAGCTGGGGAGTCACGTTCACGATCATTTTAAAGTGCTATGTATCTTTTTAAAATAAAAAACAACTTTCACTTTGAACAGACTTGACAGGTTATTTTTGGTCTTCCATCTACTGTGACTCTTAACAGACAGGCAGATCCATTTCCGATTCGTCAGGCAACTCTCTCCTGAGACTGCCCACAAAGGTGATTAAAGTAAAGACGAGTTTTCTCCTTTGCCTTCATCCGGAATAGCTAACTCTCACTCCCACAGCCATTTTTGCCTTCAAATCCTGCACTACTTGCCTTTTCCTCTACTGTCTGCTCCTCACGTAACTCCTCACGTCCATGAAGCCTTTCCTGATGCAGTAGGGATTTATGGGGAATCAGGAAGACTTGGGTTTAAATTCTGGCTTCACTACTGAAAAGTCATGTTAAATTGAACAAATCATATAACCTTTCTGAGTCCTAATTTCTTCACCCTAAAATGAGAATAATAAGAGCAGTTCTTACAGGGTTGATCTGAAGATTAAACAAATATATATAATATACATATAATATATAAGGTATATAAATGTATGGAAAATTGTGTATAAAATGAAATTATGTCTATAAGTGTATATGGTGTATAAAATGGCTGGTATAGAGTTGAATGTTCAGTAATACTCATTTTGCAACCACTGCAAATCATAGTTATTTCTCTTTCTTATGAACTTCAGATAGCACCAATTCTTTGTTACATCACTTGACATTTATTTATATGTTAATTAGGCCTGTTTCATATTACTTATGTAAATTTTATACTAATTTCTTCAAACACTTCATAGAAATAGGTCTACCTCTCTGTATACATAAAGGTGCAGATGTCAGAAGTGTACCATTCGCTGAATTTTCATCAGTGTCATACTCCCATTCCGCAAACACCAGATCAAAAAGCAGAATCATCCTAAAATCCCAGAAGCTGCCTGGCATTGCCTTCTAGACTCTATAGCTCCCTGAAAAGGTAACCACTATCCCAACTTCTAGAACAGGTTTAAAACAGCTATGAACTATCATTTGTTATTTTTGGATAGCCAAATGAAACTGAATTTGTTGAGGTTCGGTACCATATGTTACATGTCATTTCTCATTACAAGAACTATTTGTTCAATATACACTCATAATAGTCCCATCTTGCTCTATTGTCATTGAGCTACACTTACATGGTGAAACCACAGCCCCAGATGAGCCTGTCTATTCCATTTTCATTCCCACTAGGCCCACTGGGCAATCCTGGAGGAGACCTTACTCCTCTCACACTGAAGGTGCATGATCTGTGGTCTCCAGCCTCCCATGGCAATTCAGCGGTGCCTAGCCAAACATTCTCCTTTTTCTAATTAACTTTCTTCCACTCTTCATAGCAATTATTTCAAACCACCTGTCCTTAATGTATGCTTGCTTTTCCAACAGTCCCCCCTTGGTATCCAACAGGGAATTGTGCCTTGTGTGGCAAAGAGAAAATTCAGGTGGTCAGCAGTTTCAGCAATCTCCTGTCTCAAAATGTGCATTCAAATTAGCCTACATCCCTACATATGCCCCTTCTATTCTACCCTGAGAATGACACTCCTCTTGCTTTAATAGAATTCATTAGTGATCTCCTCTCCTATTCTCTAGCTCACTTGACTCTTGTCATTGGCATTTAAATGAGTAAAGGTCCATACTCGCTTTAAACATGACAATAGCAAAGCCCTATCTGAAATCCACATTATACTCCAGTCACCATAGCTCCCTTCCTGCAGCCAAACTTCTTCAGAGAGGTCCTTATACATACTCTTTTCATTCTGTTGGTCTCTTTCTTCAATATCTTTTAGTAGAGCATACACCTCCATTACCTCTTTGAAGCTCCCTTTAACCACCACCAAAATTCTTGGTCTAACTCAATGGACACTTTTCAGAGCTGACCATTCTTAGCACCACTTAGCACAGTTTTCTATGTACTCCCTCTGGAAAGGTCTTCATTTTGCTGCCAATACCCCACTCTCCTGGTTCCCTTCTACCTTACAGGGAATTATTTTAATCTCCTTTTGGGTTCCTTTTCCATCTCTAAAGGTATATGTTCCTCAGAGCAGTTTCCTCAGTCTTCTTTTCTTCTCATGCCCTCACAACCAAGAGAATTACTGTAAATATGTATGTGTGTATATATACACACACACACACACACACACATATATATTCAAATCATACCTATGGTTTTATTTATCTGAATCAGCAAGTATTAGAGCAATGTTTTATACTCAGATAATAGAATAACTTCTAGGCATAAGGCATTACTCTTTTGAATTTAATTTTCCTGATATAAAACAATATTTTCTCATAAAAATATATGCTAATATTGTTCTAAAATATAATATATAGTATCATGTAATATCCTGAGTTTTAGTACCTAGAATATTTAGTGCTTAATTTTGACATATATCCTTTTAAATATACTATGTACTCACTCACATAAATACATATATTATATACCTGCATTTTACATCATTGGGATAATTAAATTTTGTCTTATTTGCATAACTGGACATTTTCTTGTGTCATTAAAAGTGTTCAGGCATGCCCTGGTGGCCTAGTGTATAAGGCCACTGAATGTATTTCACATACATCCCATAGAGCCAGGTTCAAGACCTGGGGCTGGGGCAACAACCAAGATGAACAGCCAAATGAAATATATGAATGTTTCTTCTTCTTTCTTCCTGCCTGCCTGCCTACTCACCTTCATTCTGCCTGTATCTTTCCTTTAAAGAAATTAATTGTTTATAACTAATTTATGACTATTTATCACATGAATATAGAATAAAATATTGAATAATTAACCTATTAAACTATTAAATAATCAACCTATGTAAAACTAGAGTTTTACATTTTTCTTCTATAGTTTTTCACAATGTATGTTCTTAAAAATTGATTTACTAAGATAAAGAGTTTCAACTTCCTGAGTCAATATATTTTGTCGGATCACCCACTAAATCGTGTGTGTGTGTGTGTGTGTGTGTGTGTGTGTGTGTGTGTGTGTGTATTGGCCATTAGCATTTGAAATTCTTATTTCAAAGATTTCAGTATTTATAATGGTGCCTTATCATTGTTTTGATTTGTAAGTCTGTAGTTATTCAACAACATTGAACAATGTTTAAATTTTATTAATTATATTTCTGTGAATCATCCTGACAGCTTTTGCCTTTTCCTCTATTCAATATTAAACTTAAGTGAGTTCATTGTGGAGACATAAATAAAATCTGGAGCTGGCAAACTGCCTTGACTCTCTTCTGTTTCTAGTTTCAAAGACTGAAAATACCTGTTAACCTTGTAAGATAGGTAATCACCTTTAGGGTTCATTTTTGACACTTTTGTTAGTTACAGTAAGGATTTGGGGCAGATGGATAAATTATGAGTATGAGGAAGAGACTAGGGGGAAGATAAATCTGAGAAGATAATAACACATTTTTATATTGTAAATAATCCATAGACAAATAACCCTTGTTTGCTTTCTCATTCCACCACGCAGTTACCCCTGTTCCCACCACCAGACTAACACCTTCTGTTTCTTACGCCATCTAGTACATATGGGGTCTTTCCAGTAAGTAACAAAGTGTAAAACCATTTCTTCACAGCAAGGAGAATGAGAATTTGAATGCAGAAATGCCAACAGTGCTCCATACATCTATGGCTGGTAATACCAGGAAGATGAGCCGAGACCTCCCAGTGGATCACCGAATCAGTCATGACCCGAGGGATGTGGAAGAGACCAAGCACCCAGAAAACAACCAGAAATTGGAGACCCACCAGCAACCCCTAAGAGAAGCACACGGGAGCAGATTTCTGGATGTCAGCGTGAGTGACAAATACCAAAGCTTTTCTTGGTAAATGACTAGGAAAATCAGAGTCAGGATGGAAACACAGACTCACACCAACATACTCTTGTACAAGTGGTATTTAATAAGAGTTAGAATCCATTGTTTTTGATCTAGAATGAATTTTGACATAGATTTCATAGTTGTGAATGTGGCAACCTACCCTATCAGTGGCTACCTAGGAAACCTCAGTGATAATCATATAGTGATACATGTCACCCTATATGCAAATTTGGAGGATGGTGGAGAGGGAGGGTCTGTCTGCCATAACATCATAAGAAAAGACTAATTGTTTTCAAAATCCAATACAACCATGTCCAGATCACAAAAATTATTAGCCCCAAACTATCTTGATAGAAATATACTATGAATGCATTCTGTTAAGAGTCAACCAAACAATTCATAACAGTCTAACTTGATAATGATGAATCTCAATGATTAGTAATTTGTAATTAAAAAAACAAGAAAAGCAGCAATTGAAAACTGGATCCAACTCAAGATAAAACTAATGATTCATTGATAACAAAGTACCATTTCCAAAAATTGCTGAAATTGCAATTGAACAGATACATAGAGTGGGAGTTCTGCAGTGCTGCCAAGCATTAAGTGACAGCCAGATATTTTAGTAGAATGCTGAATTAGTCTGCAATAAACTCTAACATAATTATTTTTAGTTTATAAGTTGAATAGCCCTTATTAAATCACTTAGATACCAGCAAGTCTTTGGTCATATAGAAAATGAAAGCCTATGGATGTGTGATCTATAGGTATAGGAAGAGATGGGGCAAGAGTGGTGGCTAATGGAGGATAGAGTATGAATTGTATAGTGAAGGAAAAAAGAAAATAGTGGTAAACTTATTATACTGTATACAGATATAAATTTGCTATTATATATACCTTAAACCTACAAAACAAAAACAAAACAAAACTCCTAATAACTCCATTTTGCACTAGAATTAGTTTAATTCTGTCCTGATGAGTTCTATTCCATTTTATCTCTCACAATCTCAAATATTAAGCTATTTCTCCAGGCAGGTCTGGGCTCCTCCTATCCCTTAGAAAATTATACTCCTTTTTATAATTTCCAGTCTTCACCCATATAAATTGATTCCAAATCTGCTCCACCTGATCTCTCTTCTCTAAGAACAATTTTGGCATGTAAAATACATAAACTTAGAACAGAAAAAAAAAAATAGAACACTGCAAAGATTTCAATTTGTAGTGGTTAACAGTCATCAGTGGGCCTCAGACCATATTCTGCAAGATTCCATTGAACACTGGGGTCCAGAAATAAACATTAAAAAAAAAAATTGCCTCAAATAGCAATGGCAGAGCCTACACAAGAGATTTTCCCCTGAAGAGTCCTTAAGAGCCTGATTAGAACAGGAGATGATACAGCTGCAGAGTTGACACAATCTATTATGAACAAAAGACCCCTGAGTTTTTACCTAATTTTGACAACATTAAGACATTCGTTATAGTTGCTTTCCATGTATGTCCTTGATAATAGTGCTATTGTGATGAAAACGTTATTGACTGATTGCTCTCAGGTATGTTTTATTATTTGCCTCTTCAAATTCACCCTGTAAGGTATGTGGCGCTATTATTTCTGTCACTGTGTTGTAGAAGGTGAAACAGAAGCTCAGAAAATTTAAAGTGAGTTATAAGTGTGCAGCTAAGATGTTTACTCAGATTTTCTTTCCTTATTTACTTAAATTTTTATTGATCTAACGACAAAATATTACATAATTATGCAGAGCTTTGGGAATATGGAAGGAGAATATAAATAAGAAGAAAATATAATTCAACCAAAGAAAACTAGTGATTTCTTTTCTACATACATAGATGTAAAATGATAATCATTCTGTATATACTGTTTGTTATCCTGCTTCAACCATTTTGTTTCAAGAATTCTCCCTCTCCCTTCACAAAACTTCTCCTAAACATCGTCGTTAGTAGCTGTAGTAACTCGATGAGACTACTCAGAACTAACACTTAGATGGTATTTACACTATGCCACGTGCTATTCTAAGTTCATTTTGTATATTCACTCACTTTCTGCTCCCAAGCACCCAAAGGAGTGTGAACTCTTATTATCATCATTCCATATATGACAGAACTGAGAAAGAGGTCAAATGCCTTGTCCAGGTTATAAGGTTAAAAATTGGCAGAGCCACAAATGACATCCAGATTCGAAATCTTTAATTAGCAAACTATATTTATGCCTTTATATAGATATAATGTGACTGATTCATTTAATGAATCCCTCACTTAAGTCATTTTTTCTTTTTCTGCTATAAATGGAATCTGTTTCTTGACACCCCACCACCATATCAATCTACCCATTCCTGGTACAGGCACGGCATTAGCCATTATAATGGACAGTGTGTTCTTTGGGTAAGCTGTCCTGGGACCTCCATGATTTGGATTCTTTTCTAGCTTTGTGGTGCCAGGAGAAGATGATTCCCCTCCCCCAACCCCCAAAACTCAATGAGGTTTCTTTGGGGAGGCTTAGCAGGGCTAACACTCAGCCATCAAACAAAACCAGGCCTTGTGAGAAGTGTGGGGCCTGACTAATTGGTTCTGTCTGCTGAGTGTGTGGTGTTGGCCTGCCAGATGGCAGTCACAGTTGCCTCGTAGAGGGACCCTCATTGCCACCTTGACTAAGTGGTAAATGGAACCTTGCCTCAGTGTAAGAAGCAAATCAATCAGAACTCCTTCTAGATCTTTATCCCTCACACATAGATGAAAATAAGCTTTCCTGCTTGGAATGTAACAGGCAATCTGGATCTGCTGAATCTGCTCCAAAAGAGAAGTTCCTGATAAAGACTAAGCTAACATTGGTGAGGACAGGCAAGTGAGAAACTCTTTTCTAAGATCTAGTTAGAAGGGTGTCATTAGTAGGAGGTAAGTAAAGCTGAAAATATTGAGAATCTGCTGTTTCCTGCATGTGAGAAGAGCAAGAGGTCTTAGAAATCAAGTACAAACCTTCATTTCACAATTAAAGAATGATAGGTCCAGAGAGCTTAAATGAGTATTTCAAGATCACAAGACTGATTCTACACCTGCCCGCTTCTTACATGTCTTTGAAAAACTATAGATCGTGCACATAGTTTCTCAGAGCATCAGCTCTGTCTTCTCTCAGAAAATAAAAAAGAATGTGCTACTAACAACAGACTCAATAACACAGCTTCAAAAATAAATTACAGTGTGCTTTTTGCATCTGGAAGCAAAAAATGAAAGTATTAGTGCTTTAATTTTAATAATTATCATAGTTGGTTGGTAGTGTGCTTCTTCCAAAGACCTTTGGCATGTCCAGTCTTCCTTATTGACAATCGACTTGTGAGGTAGATAGACACGCATGATGGAGTCCTAGTTTTATAATGAGCAAACATGTCAAGGGTATTTCTACTTGCAGTTCACATTCAAAATGTTGAAAGCAGAACTTTTGACCCTGCTCTTCTCCCCATGATCTGTGTCTCACTGAATAGTCCTATAATGCTCCATTTACACTGGCAAGAATCCTGGACATGCTTCCTTCCTCTCTCTCTCCCAAAATCTGATATAACTGATCACCTTTAAATACTATGCCTTTATGTCCTTTTAAAATGTCTCCTTATTTCTCCTTTCTCTGCCATATTCCTATAGAACACTATCATAGGTCATCAGGAAGATTTTATTATTTTCAGTCTGGCTTTTCTGTTTCTTTGCATTTCTCTCTGTAGTAGATAACTATGCTAATAAGATTGCTATGTAACCTTGATATGCAGTGGTTTATAACAATAATCATTTATGCTATGCTCACATCTGCAAATATGAGAAAAGGTAGCACTTATTTCAATTGGTTTTGCCTACAGAAATGGCTTCAGACTGTAGATGTAGTTCAGGTCTGCTCTGTGTTTTTGTTAGGTTCCTCAAAGCAAGTTCTTCTTATGATGGTGGAAACATTTCAAGAGAGCAAACTCAACCACATTATTCAAACTCAAGTACATTTTATGTCTTTGCTTGCATAAAATCCACTACTATCCTATTGACTAAAGCAAAGCATAATGGGGCAGGGATATACGTTGCCCTTCAAAACCACTGATAAAATGTAGCCCGTATTCAATAACCCTTTTTGGTGCACCCTGGTGGAGTAGGGGTTGGGCACAGTCCACATACATCCCAAGAAGCACTTCCTTCTCTCCCTGCCTGCCTGCCTCTGCTTGCTTTAATTCTTACTTGCACCTTTCTTTTAAAAACAACAACTACAACAAAACTCTTATCTAATTCTAGTGCCCTATGGTGTGAAAAGTACCAAGACTGAGGTGCAAATTTATCCTGAAAATCACATGATAATGTGAAATAAGAAATCAATTAAAAATCAATAATAATCTTAGTGCCCTAGTGTAAAATGCAAACTCCTTGGCATACCATTCCAGCTCAACTCTCTCTACTCTCAACCTCCCATACATCTCTCCTTACCACTGAACTGAACTTGGATTTCCCAAGCAGAGACCTATTCCCTTTTGTCTCCTGTTCTTTGCCTATGCTATTCCTTTTGTGAGAAAATCTCTTCCCTCCATCTTTCTTTGATTAACTCTTAATTACACCAAGCTCTCAACTTACATATTAACTCTATCAAGAAATATCATTGGCTTATCACCATGTCGGAGGTAAATGCCTTTCCTAATATCCTAAATCAATCTAAGCATACCCCTGTAGTGAATGATACTGTACTTTTAGGTAGACTGATTCCTTATCTATATCATTCCACAAGTATTTAAACTCCCTGAGAATAGGAATTTACACTGTTCAATTTTGTTAGCAAAACATCTCTGTATTAACCAAAGCTAACATCTTATTTAATAGAGAAATACTAGAGATTTTCACATATTATCTGCAAGAAGTCAAAAGTACCTCCTGGTTTTTTTAGTATTATGTAGGCAAAATAAGTCAATATAATTAAACAAGCAAAAATAGCTATAGGTATAATACTTAGGAAGATGATAAAGGTGGTTTTAAAGAAAGCATCTTAGACTCAAAACAGCTGATGTAAAACCTACTAAAACAATAAGAGAATGTGACAAAACAAAGTTAAAGCATCAATACATGCAAATCAATGACCTCATGTATAAAGATAAACCTGTGAGAAGGTAATGTGGAAGAAAGGCACTATTTACAACAGCAAATAATGATGTAACTAAAATAAATAAATAAATAATTCAGTCCAGTGCCTAGCTATAAACTTAGCAATAATTGCCCAAACCTTTCTGAGAAAAAATATATAGCATTCCTGAGAGCTGGAAGAGTTGATCTGAATGATGGAAAGGCATGGTACGTTATGTTCTTGCACAGAAAAAGTCATCATCAATCTCTATCAAGTCCAAGGATGTTTTTTGTAGAAATATAAAATCCCATCCTAAAATTCATGTGTAATCTCAAGGAACCCTGAAGTCACAAAACAATCTTGAAAAGAATAACAAATCTGAAGGACTTATACTTTGATTTTCAAAACTTACTGCAAAGGGTAGTATGAAATATAGATTGATACACAATGTCAACATTCAAAACTAAATAAAAATTTAGTCTGTTTGTCCCCCCAAAAATCACCTATTATTTTAGTTGTATTTTTCTCTCAGTGATCCAGGCATTATAAATACAATTCACTACATATACTATTTTAATATAGTGAGTGCTTTCTCCTGGGTTTATTGAAGTATGTGGAACACACACACACACACACACACACACACACACACACACAACTTACTGTAAAGTTATAATAATAAAGGCAAGAGTGGCACAAGCATCAAGACAGATCAATGGAATAGAAAGAAAGTCCCAAAATAAACTCTTACATATATAGTCCAATGATTTTTGGCAAGGGTGCCAAGACAACTCAAAAGGAAAAAATTACTTTTTCAACAAATAGTATGGGGAAAACTGGATATTCACAAGCAAAATTACACATTTGGACCTTACACATCATATGCAAAAATTAACTCAAGATGGATCTATGACATAAATATAAGTTCTAAAATTATAAAAATATCTTGAAAGAAAATATAGTGAAAAATCTTTACATTGGCTCTGGTAATGATTTCTTGGAAATGACTTTAAAGACAGAGGAACCAAAATAAAAAGTTGATGAATTATACTTCATGAAACAATTAAGTGTTGTACATCAAAAGACTCTATCAACATAGTGATAAGGAAACCCAAAGAATGTGAGAAATATTTGCAAATTTTATACCTGATAAAGGATTAATATACACAGCATATAGAAAACTCCTAAAACTCAGCACAAAAAGCAAACAACCCAATTTTAAAAAAGTTCAAAGGATTTGAATAGATACCAAATGAAAATTACAAATGAACAATAAGCACATAAAAAGATATGCAACACCATTAATAATTAGAAAAATACAAACTAAACTACAACGAGATGCTATCCCACACTCATTAGGATAGCTACTATTGAAACAAACTAACAAAACATAAAATCACAAATGTTGTCAAGGATATGGATAAATTGGAACCCTTGTACATTGTCAGTGGGAATGTAAAATGTAGTCATAGTAGCTACTGTGGGAAATAGTATGGAGGTTTCTCAAAAATATTAAAAATAGAGCCATTATATGATCCAGAAACCTCACTTATGGGCATATAGTAAAGATAATAGAAAGGAAGTTCTCAAGAAGATATTTGAACATCCATTTTCATAGCAACATTATTCATCGTAGCTAAAATGGAGACATGATCCAAGTCTCCATCAACAGATAAATGGATAAGTAAAACATGGTATATGCATGCAATGAAATATTATTCAGCCATGAAAAGGAAGAAAATTCTCACTCAGGCTACAGCATGGATGAACTTTGAGGAAATTATGCTAAGTGAAATAAGACTGTCACAAAAAGAAAAACACTGATTCCATGAATATGAGATACTTAGAGGAGTCAAATCATAAGAACAGAAAGTAGAATAGTGGTGGTCAGACACTGAGGGAAGGGAGGAGTAGGCAATGGATATAGAGTTTGTTTTGTAAGATAGAAAGATTTCTCGAGTTGAATGGTGGTAATAATGGTGCACACAATACAAAAGTACTTAGTAACATTGCGATGTGCACTTAAAAATGGTTAAGATAGTAAATTTTATGTTACATATGTTTATATATATATATATTTTGCCACAATAGACAAACTGAGGAAAAGAAAGTTTAAGACATCAAGATGTCAATCCTCCTTGAGATAATTTACAAATTTAATGTTATGCCAATAAAAATATCATAGATGTTTTGTTTTACTCTGTTTTGAAAGGAGTTGAATTGACTACAAAATTAATTTGGAATAACAAATAAGCAAGATAGTCAGGAAATCCTAAATAGAAAAGCAATGGATATGGAGCTAAAATGATCAGATATAAAATATAAAATCTCTGTATTTAAAATAGTGTGATTTTGGCACACAGATAATTTTAAGACTAATGGAATTAAAAAGAAAAATCCAGACATTGGCCAATGGCATATTGCCAGTTTTATATATGATAAAGATATCATCTCAGATTTGTAGGGGAAATAAGAATTTCTAAACAAATGATGAAATGATGTTGTGATTATCAGACACCATAGAGAAAATTTTAAATTAGGTCTATTTCGTATATATATAAATACATATACATATATAAAAATACATTCATATATAAAATATCTCCATATGTATTATATGAGGATAAATTAGAGATTTTGATATAAAAAATAAAGCTGCAATAGTTTAATAAAATGGTTGATTTCCTTTATAATCTGGGACAAGGGAAAATTTTCTAATCTGTGACTTAAAATGTCTGTAAATAAGAAAAATTGGTAGTTGGCCTGATGGCTCAGGGGTTAATTCTGCATCTCCAGCCAGTGGTGTAGGATGGGTGGGTGAGGGTGTGGAGGGAACAACCAAGATGAACAATTAAATAAATGAATTAAAAATGCTTCGCCTCCTCTCTCTTCTTTCCTGCCTAACTGACTACTTGCCTTCATTCCTGCCTGCTTCCATAAAAATGAATAAGTAAGTAAGGGATAATTTTGACATTAGTGGCCAAAGCTACTGTTAGCAAAACACTTGATACTTTTATTGACTGGTGAGAAAATATACAACGCATCACAAATAGCTATATCACTAACATAAAGAATCTTCTACCTAAAAGCAAATAAGAAAACAACACTACACTATTAGAAAAATGTACAAAATATATGAATAGTTCACAGAAAAATAAATGTAAATGGCTTAAATATTCAAAAGTTATTAATAAAAGAAATGTTAATTACACTACCCAGAGGTAAAATTTCTCACCTATTACATTGATGAAAGTCGAAAAGACTGACAGCAGATAGAGGAAACTGACAATGGAAATACCACATTGGAAGGAAATTTGGCAATAGTTTGGCAAAACTACACATGGATTTCTTTGTTTTGTTTAATTTTTCACTCCACAGCCCCTCTGGTCCTTGAGCTTTACTGCTCAGCACCACTGGAATCTCAGCCACTTAAATCAAAGGGTGCACCCTCCATATGGATTTATTTTTTGACAGGAAAATCTCACTTTCAGAAATCTAACAGAAAAGTACACAGGAACAAATCTTAAAAGACCTATGCATAATGCATTCATTCTTGAAACATTACTTTTCATATCAAAAAACACTAAACAACCTAAATCTCCTTCAATAAGAAACATGTTGAGTAAACTAAGGTATATTAAAACAAAGTACTATAAAAACTGTAAAAATAATGAATATAATTGTATATATAAATATATATGTGATTAGTACTAGCACTATATATCATTGTAGGGAGTACTAAATATAGTATTAAGTGAATAAAGGCAGAGGAGAGAAAAGTAGATAGATTATGCTTTCCAGTACCCACCACCTGTGATTTTCACAATGAAAGCAATTATTAAAATATTTCTCATGGCTTAGCCATTGGGGAAAGAGGACTCATGTTGAAAGGATGAAGATTAGAAATCCACATCTCTGAATAAATCTTGTGTTATAGATCTGAAACTACATAAATTTTGCATAAATATAAAATTAAATATGCTAAAAATCAACTTCTAAATAATTTTTCAAATTAGGAACAAAATAAATAAGTATTTTCATTACTTATTGATGCATAACAAATTTAACCAAAACTGAAGTCACTTAAATCAATAATCATACATTATTGTCACTATATCTGAAGATATGAATCCAGGAGTGATTTAGATGGGTAGTTCTGGTTCAAGGTCTCCCACTCCCAGAGACTTCCCCTCTTGATGTTGGCCATGAGTACAGTCACCTGAGGGCTTGACCAGGGCTCGAGAATCCACTTCAAAGCTCATTCAAGCATTTATTGAGAGAGGTCTTGTTACTTGCTGGTTGTAGCCAGCTGTATCAGTTTTTCTCAAGGTGGACCTCACCTTGTGGCTGCTTCTGAGATGCTATCTGATTTTCCAAGAGTGATCAAATGAGAAGGGAAGGGATGGGGAGAAGGAGAGGTGGGGGAGTGGGTTGGGAGAAGAAGCATTTTTATTCACTTATTTAGTGATTTGTTTTGGTTGTTCCCACAGCTCCAAGTTTCAAACCTGGGTCCCCAGGCATTGTGTGAACTATGCCACCACAACACCAGGCTTAACGCCTGAGCCACCAGGGCACAGTCACACTGTCTTTTTAATAATCCTCATCTCAGAAGAGACATACCATCACTTCTGTATTTCATTGGTCACAGAGACCAATCCAGAGAAATGTTATGGGGAAGGACTACACCAGGACATGTGTAATAAGAGGCAGCGACCCCTGGGATCACCTTGGAGACTGGTTACCCACTGAATCTATTTTTTAAATGACAGAGAAATTAGAGTGAAAATATTGTTCCATTATTGTGAATTACTTTAAAACATAATGACTTCACTATATGCCCCTAGTAAGATATAAACTTTAAGGGAAACGGTCGTTTTTATTTTGTTAATTATCTTTAAATGTTTTCAGTAACCATTATGTTGATAGTTATTCCACAAGTATATTACAGGGTAAAGAAAATGAGGAATCATCTTGGAGTTCTTACAGTTTGGAATTTCTGGTAGGAAAAAGGAAATAGATACATAATATTGAGGAGATTATATGAAATCCTTATAGTCCTACCTTTAAGTTAAAAAAAACACTTGTTTTACACACACCCCAAGGAAAGCTGCTAAATCTGTGTAAAATTTCTGCACTTTATTTGTATCAATTCTTTTAGGCAAATAAACAAAGCCAACATTCCTGGGAAGTCATTTCAGCCTACTATCTTATCCCTACACAGTATTTTGGGATCAAAGTAAAGTTAATGAGAGAAACCTATAGTATCAGGGTATTAGATACTCTGGAAACTCCCAAAGGCAGAAACATGGCAATTCTGGATAAAAAAAATCCTCCGTTTTACCTTCTTTGAGAATGCGGACACACTGTGCTTTTGAAAATCAGCAACCCAGAATGATTTATTCTGTGGAGAGAGAAATCTAAAGCCCTGTGTGCCCTTGTCCTGCAGAAAACAGTGTCACCATTCTCTGACACTGTGTTTCTCTATCTGTTCTCCAGAACTGATACTGTTCTTAATTCTGGAAGTCCACAAGATCAAAACGGTCCTGACCTGCAGAGAGTTCAGAGTATTGGAAGAAGATACAAAAGATAGCAAACACATCTTTAATATGATTTTCAAATTTACAAAATATTTAAAATACATTATAACACTCATTCTTAGAGCATTCCTGGCAGTACATTATATATTTCCCCTTTCCATAGGTGAAATCAGAAAAATTCACCTCTAACAGATAAGTGAAAAAGATCTCTGAGGGCAGGAATCATACCTGTCCTGTCCACCTGTATCCATCATGCTGAAGTTAGAGACAGACCACACATTTTGCTGTTTAAATGAAGGAAATGGGGCTAAAGAACACCTTGACTCCTTTGGATGAGGCAATATTGACAAATTCTTCTTTAGAATAATATCAAAATATATCAGCTTTCAGAAGCATAAAAATATATGTGGCTAAAGTAAAAATAGCTTAATTTCCAAGGAAACCTTTTTTTTTTTTCCTGAAATACCTAACCTAGGTCAAATCTTGTATACACAACTTCCTAGGGCATAAATGTTGGACATTTATGTTCTGACACAGTCATGGCTCTACTAAAGCATTTCCATGTCACCCTAGTACCCTCAGAATGAAGCACAGATGCTAAGAAGACTTATGGCTACTCTCCTCTTTTTCCCTGCCTCCCTCTCCAGCCTTAGCTTTTTCTTTTCCCCAAACTTAAACTTTGCTCTGAAATCATCATCTCTCTGTGCTGTGTATGCACCCTTGAAGTTTTCTATATCAAGTTTCCTTTTCCTGTACTGTGACTTCTCTTCCTCCCTTTCCACTCATGGGCCTCTTGACATACAAATATAACTCACCTTTTAAGCCTAGGCTTAAATGTCATTGCTTCTAGACCTGGACCACTAAGTTCAGCTTAGATGGATCCATGGACTAGTCTGATAATGGTGCTTGCCACCCCCTATTGTACTGTCACCATTGCTGACTGTGCCACTCACTGTCTGCAAGCTCTGTGAGAGCAGAGGACAAATGTGTGCTCACTGCAGGGCCTATCCCAAGCTAACACACTTACCTAACTTGTGCAAGTCTCAGCTTCCCAAATATAAAAGAATGCTAGTACTACCTGCTTTTAGGGTTGTAAACGGATTACATTCAATGATATCAGAAAAGCATTCATATAGTCCATGGTAAAGAATATGTGTCCAATAAATAACTCTTGTTACTAGTAAGCCTATTCTAGAACTCTCTTCCACTCCTGCTAATCTTGTCCATTCTAAAAGCCTCTTGATTTTTCTTTAAACATAATGCAACTTCAACATGACTGTCAACTGAGCACAGACATTCACTGAGTTTTCAGTAAGTCTTCGTGATGTCTCTGTTCAAGTACCTGGCCTTAAAGTAATCACATATATCAGTTTGTACTCAGGATTTTACTTTAATCAGATATAGTAAGGTGACAGATCAAAAGACAATCCCCTGTGAAAGAAGAGTTTATAACTTATACTTCCTAGGAACAGGGGACATGCAACACCAAGCAGGCCCAGGTGGGAAGCACCAAGGTCAGTCTAGAGGCCTTAGAAGTGAGGACAAAGAGTAAGTTTTCCCTTATCCATGGGAAAGGCAAGGCCTGGCAGCATAGACAAGGTAGGAATGGTTAGTTTGACTAATTGCAGCTGGTTTTGTACCTGTTCCTAATTGTCTTGCCTCTAGATCTGCATATTTGCTGCAGAAGGAATATTGGCTTGGTGTGAGAGTTTGAATAATGGAGATGGTTGAGGATATAGATTCAGGATTAGCTTGTTTGCATATGAAAGGTATGTTAGCAAGCAAGCTGTTTACTGTCTCAAAGAATTAGTCCTCAGGGAAGAGCAAAGTCCTGCCAACAAAACTCTTCAAGATATCAAACCAACAGTCTTTGAATACAGAAAATAAAAATCAGGATTAATACGCATTCCATGTCAAGAAGGAAGAGAATTTCGCACTGAACCTTGCTCCATCATTTATTCTGTCTTAACCTTTAATAACATTGCCCTGGGCCTTTTGATCTCTTCTGTTCCATTCTTGACAAAGTTCACAGTTTCTTGGCTGCTCTCTGAGAACCTGCTAATTAAAACAGCCCAAGGCTGTCCTTACCTCTAATAGTTCCATACATTTACCTGTAAACGCCTTTGTTCCACCTATTTTTTCCCTTGTCCCAACACCTTCCTTGCTCAAATGAGACAGGCATCTAATTCTTCATTTATTTGTATAAAGTGCTAATTGTATATTGCCAAAATTGATGTTGAGGTAAGCTGTTTTCCTTGGGAACGAATGCAATCTTTCCATTACTACCTGCAGTTCATTTGGATTTAAGTTCATTTGAAACTAGGAATGTGTTTTTAAAAATTCAGTGGTTCACCTATATTCTCTTTTTTTTTTTTCTCTCTTTTCCCTTCCACGTTGGCTCCTTATTACTGTTTTTCTTTGTTCCTTTAAGATTCCCAACCAGGCAAATGTCCACTGCAGCTCTGTACCAAGTGGAGACCAGTCCCTGTCCTATATCCATGGCCTCCCCAGGAGAAAATTTAGAGACTGGTCCTTGGAACAGGTGGTGAGGGATGGCTCTGATCAACCTGAGGTATGTATGCTAAGGGTTGTTGGGTTATTTCCTTTTTTGGCTGAAGGGGTATTGTTTTTGACTATATAGTTTCATATGGAACAGACGATCAAATAACCAGAAGATGGACAGGTGGACATAACACTCAAATGTCCAGTCAGCCTCGTAGGTAGCTTCCCTGGAGAGCGCACAAACAAGCCTCAGATATTTCAACTGAATTCACTTCTTCCTTTTCAAGAGTTCCTAAACCTGGAAAGGTCTACCACAGATCCAGTTAACTCATAATCTGGGACTCCTCCTTGACCTGCACCACTCTGCACTGAACTCCCAGATCTAAAGGACCTCTGAGATTTGGTATTCTAAATTCACATCACCAAAAAAAAACTTACTTAGTAAACAACAGATGATAAACCAGAAGGAACATTCTAACAGAGTAGATTTGCTTTCTTTGTTCTCATGATGAAAGAGGTTCTCAGGCATTGTAAGCTAATGAATACATCCAGAGGAAACACTTACCTTCAGAAGTCAGCAACCTGTCCTGTTCTAGAGCAAACTCACTCAAGTCCCCACTAGGCTTGCACTTCCTTGCTTCTACTTGATCCATCTCGTTTTAGAGTCTTTTTTTTTTTTTTTTTTCCTTCTTGTTGTGTCAGGATATTGGCCAGAAGCCAAGTGGAACAACAAGAGAAGACACTTTTCTTCTTGCCCTGGTTCAAAAAGAACTCAAGTCACTGCCTTTGAGTTCCAGTTTATTAGATAAACTTCAAAAAGAACTGAAGATCTTGGATCCCATCTCTTCAGGATTTCTTCTCCAATCTCAGCTAAGCCGCCTCTTCTCCAGGCATGCAGTTCCTCTGCAGTTACCAACAGTTAAAATACTTTGCCAGAGATTTTCTAAGCAGGGCTCTCCTGAAATGGTATGGCCATTTTGTTATTTTAATGTGGGTTTCGTTTGTTTATTTTCCTTGTATCATGCCATCAGAGTAAGAGAATTAAAGGCTTAGTTTCTCTCTTGAAAATAACCTATACTTGTGGCCCCTAAAATAAAACACTTATTTATATGCATAATTTCCAGCAGAATAGACCAGAATAGAAGGCTATTAATCCTGGTTAATTTCTCTTTAAAAGCCTTTCCTGCTCCAACTTTACTGGCCCTAACTGGGATAGTTACAGATTCAAGGTAATGGACCCGCAGGAGTTCTCTTACAAACTGGTTCAGTCTACCAGCTCGAAGACAGTAACGGAGAACTTGACTAGGCCCTGTTATGTATCCTGACAGTTCCTAGAGAGTTAGAGATGGAAGGTATCTTTGAAATATGACTTGCCACTACCACTTGACCGATGAGAAAACTGAGACCCAGACGGGCCATGGACACTCAGAGAATTAATGGCGGACCAGGGCTGACAGAGTCTCCCCACAGACAAAGTTAGATATCTTTGCGTACTGCTCACATTGTGGGTGATTATAAAGCTTGGTCAAAGTGTAACCAAATTCAGGGAGTTAGAGGAAAGTAACCTAAAATAGGAAGAAGTAATAAAATTAGGCAAATCATTAGTGAACATGTATCAACAGAAAACCATGCCAAAACTTACTGCATGGGGGTTAGTCTAAGGACTTGGTAATATAATAAAGGCAAATAATGTGGTCTGGTGCCTGGCATTTAAGAGGTCCTAAATAAATGTTAGTTCTTTCTCCTACCCATCTCTAACCTGAAAAAATAGAATTCGCTGTATATTTGTGAGAAGTATTTAGTAATATAATATCAATTTATTGGCACACCCTAGTGGAGTAGTGGTTTGGCCCACTGCCTCAGGCCACAACGCAGTCCACTGTCATCCCAAGAACCCGGGTTCACATCCCAAGCAGGGGAGAACAACCACGATGAACAACTAAATAAAAATAAACCAAGTGTTTCTTCCTCCTCTCTCTTCCTGTCTGCTTGGTCCCTTCATTCCTGCCTATACTTTTCTTTAAAAAATAAAAATAAATCAGTGTATGCCTATAACCTGTATCAATTTTCATTCAGTCAAGTTTTCTGGCCTGAGACCTAGTTTCTCTCAGGGGCCTTATCTAACATCCTCTGCCACTGTTAACCTCTCCACCACCATGGACTTCTCTGCCCACTGGGGTTCCTCGGATATCATCCACACCAGTGATGAACTGCTTCCCCTCAGTTCTTTCCTGTGTAAACAGGTCTTTTAGATATTTCATTAAGCTTAGTATGAGGCCTTGTCTCCAAATGATCTATACTTTTCTACTGAATATATCTAAGAAAAATATAGGAAGAGGCATTGTGTGAGAGACTAGGAAAGAGGGGGGTGTAGGAAAGCGGGGAAGCTGAGGGGGGGAGAGAGAGAAGTTGAGAGAGACTGGAGATTATACTACAGTAGCAATTAGCCCCAAAGTCTCAGGGGCTTAAAACGAAGTTTCCTTTTTGTTTACATTCATAATGAGTCAGCCACAGATTCTTCTCAGTACGGTTCTCTTAGCTTCAAATCCCAGTCTGATGAAGCAGTTGCACTGGATATTTTTGGAATTGTTGGCAGAGAGTAGAAAGAGAGCTCTGGGGCTCACAGGTGAGCAGTTTAACCTCCAACCCAAAGAAGTAGCACACCTTCCTTCTGCTCACAGCTCATTGGCCCTAACATGGCCCTACCCAACCGTAAGGTAACAAGAAAGCACAATATTAGCATTTGTCCAGAAAGATTAATAAGAGACGTATTGGTAAAAATACTCACAATTTTGATATGATAGTTTATTATGGTTTTCAAAATTTTAAATGGCAAAATTTTTCCAAGTGCATTTTTTTCTCAGAGGCCTCTTTCCCTGACATGTAAGTTAAAAGAAGATGCTCTGTTTTGTATTTTCTTTGTAGGTGAATTATGGAAAGATACTGTGGTTTTTAAAAGTTGCAGCTTCAGAAGAGCCACAGCAAAGCCAAGGAGTCGTGGACAGCAATCTGAGGAAAACTCACAGCCAAAGGCACTTTTTCCATTGTGTGGTTGTATCGTTCCTAGATTTCTGGAGCTGGCAGGGATCTTGAAGGCCATTCGCTGTCCATGCAACGTAGAATCAGTTTGCTCTTCCCCAACTCTTGGCTTCTGCTGATAGCTTTCTCTCCCCTATACTCAGGCCAGCTTAGAAGTTTATTTGCAGTAATTGCATATGTTCCTTAACATCGAGCATGTGTCTTTTTTTATGAGGTTGCTCTGTGAAAATGGAAAAGCTCATTATGAAAAAAGAAATGATTTTGTACTCGTGCAGAGCTCATCTATAAAGTTTGATTCCAGAAATACGTTCCATCAGTGAACTGGGTTATTGACACTAGCAAACAAAGAGTTGAGGTACAGGAATCAATAATCCTTTCACATAATCTCAAGGGAGAGAAATGACTTACAGCAAAAATAGGATATGAAGAAACATCATTAGCAATGAATCACCACAAAGCATGATAATATGTTTTCTCCAAGAAAACTGACGAAGTGCAGGGCCTGGGAGTATAACCTCCATTTCTTGGGTTCAATTCCTGTCAATTCCATTTAATAGCTCTTAACATTGTCACTTAACCTGTGTTTCCTTTTTCCACCTGTAAAGTGAGAATGATAATACACTTCCCTTCTGAGATTTAAAAGAGTTATTGTGTTAATTAACTCAAAATGCCTGGTACATAATAGACTATACATAAGTTTTTGTTACTATTATTAAACTATCCTACCAGAAGACACTATTTTGAGTTAGAAATAATGTGACATAATGGCTAAAGCTAGGGCCTTGGACAGCATCTGAGGAAAACTCAGGGCCAGAGCCATCACAGCCAAGGGCACTTTTTTCCCATGAAAATGTCTCTGGGCCAGGTGTTAGAAGTGATTCCCTTCTGCAATGTGCCATTCGATTGTGGTACTTCGTTTCCATGGGATGCAGCTGCTTGCCAGGCACACTTTTCTAGGCATGGTGAATTTAGAAGTTGCCAAGGGCCATTGTCTTCCTCAAGAACTTACAATGATACTGTGAAGAAGTGATACTGCCATACGGATATACGAGGCAAATATCACTGTGGGAGCATTGTCCTACGAAGACAAGCTTGATAGCCAGCACCCATGCTTCCTAGAACACATCCAGATTGCAAGATTCATGTCCTGACAGGTGGTCAACTGTGCACTAGAACACAAGGCCTCTCATTGGCAGACGTGGATCCCATTAGTCCTAGACTCAGAAAGTCTTTCCTGAGTCCTAACTCAGGTCTGGTCTCTTTGCTATGTGGCCACATAGTTATCTGCATTCATAATATCATTGTACTTATCATTACTTTGTTGACATTTGCACTTACAAGAGAGTCTGTCCTGGCCAACTAGCTAACTAGCATCATTCAAACATTGATCCTGGCACCTGGGACATGTTCAATATTTGTTGAATGTCATTGGCAGCCCCAGTTATCTAAAGAGCTTGCATCACTTCACTTGTAGGAACATCTGGATATCAACTCTATTAAAAAAATACATAAAGACATCATTTTGAACTCATCAAAGAAGGTGCTGCTTTATACAAACCAGAGAGTATGTTTGTCGAAGTCCAGAATTGAAGCCTATACTGAACCAGGCTTTTTGTTAATTAATATGCTGCTCAGGAAAATGCCCCCTCCTCATGTCCTGTCAGGTAGAACCTTTAATGAGGCAGCTCTGTGATGTTTTCAAAGCCTCCAGGATCACCAGTGGCAGCAGGAATGGCAACAGCTTTCATCACCTAAGTTGGACCAGATGAAATAAACTCTTGCAGCAGGCTTTCTACAAAGCCCCACCAGCTGCAGTAAATGGGTTCCATACAGCACCTGTCCGTTCAGCACTTGGTGTACTGGGCTGGGGGGCACAGCCTTATGAATTCCTACCCCTGGGAACTGGCATTGCAAGAAAAGGAAAGAGGAAGGAAAATGTCTGATTCAAATCTAAGACAGATATATCTGATTGGCAAGGCCTGGGTCATGCACCCTTCTAGCAAAGAGAGAGGCTGTGGAAGCTAATAGCTGGAATGTTCCTCTGCTAGAGTGAAAGTCAATGTCCTGAGCTGGGGAAATCTCTGAACAGGGCAAGGGAGGGGCAGACACTAAATGATCAAAACAGGTACAAATAAGCACTGCTCCTTTTCTGGTTCAAGTTTTGAGACATATTAGGTATTATCAAGTAGTTCCAAGTAGTATCGCTTGGGACCAAAACTTAAGTTAGAGCCACAAAGCTAAAAGAATGTACAGCGTGACTTTAGAAAACATTACATACATCTAAAAATAATCAGTTCCAGGTACTGTACAAGATCTCCAGGAAACAGTAAGGAACAAACCAGACTCAATTCACATCTTGTGGAACTATCTTCTAGGGAAGTCAGACCTGAAACACTGAGCAAGGAAATAAAGATGTGATGGCAGTTTGGGAGAATTATGAAGGAAAAGATCCAGGGCCTGTGGTAGAGCATGTCAAGCAGGGGGATTTGGAGTCAGGCATGAAGACCAGTTAATGAGCTTCAGTCCCCAACTTCTCATTGAGTGACATCATATTGGAAGCTAAAACTGGAAATTGGTAGTGCTACCCATGGAGGCTTGATCTTACAGAGCTGATAGTTAAAGATGTACCAGCATACCACTAAAAGAAAACTGGCTTACATGAGAAAAGTTTGGCGGATGCCACAGAATGTCCCTCTAGGGAGGTGGCACTTAGTTTTGATAGCGGGAATTAGGAAAAACTTCCTGGTGAAGGAGGTAGGCCAGCTGGGTCTGGAGTTTGAATGTTAAATGAGTAAACATCTCAACCCAGTTGTGTCAAATAAAAGTCCATAGTATTTTATCACCCTGTTGTTTTTCACTAATAGTTTAACAATAGTGACTTAGGTAAACCATTTTAATAGTTACACATTTGTATGCCAGACAGTAAGTAAATCGTGATTCCCAGAGTTTGCAGATAGAAAGAGCAGAATCCAGGGTCATCTAGGAAGTTCACCTGGTCCAGGATTTCCTACTTTAAATGTTCCCTGGTTACTGGGATCTGGCAGAATCTACTTTCATTTGCTTGTGTCAATAAAGAGTTTGGAAATTTGTTTGACCATCAATAATTACTGAGTTTAAGTAAAATCTGGCACGCCCTGGGGGCTCAGGCATTATGCCCATGCCTGGGGCACAGTCCACCTATAGTCCAAGGACCAAGGCTTGAGGCCTGGGACTTGGGGGGAGAACAACTAAAATGAACAACTAAATTACAGAAAAAAAAAAAAAAAAATGTTTCTTTCTCCTCTCCCTTCCTTACTGTTGCCTGCCTGCCTTCTTCTTGCAAAAAAAAAAAAAAAAAAAAAGAAAAGCAGGTAAGATCAAGGAGGTAAACTACTATGATCACTTCTAATTTTTTTCTTTAAACTTTATCAAAAGAGTTAAAGAAGTAGATTACAAATTTGGCTCACATTCTTGTCAAACTGGTTGGCACCTCATGAAGAAAAGACTACAGATCTCCCTGCAATGGCACAGATTTTAATTAAATCATGAGATCTCCACACACAGCCCAGACACCAGGTTGCCGAGATTTAGATCCTTACTGAGTGGGTTCTCTGCTTCCACAGTGTATATCAGGCTGAGAGACATGGTCTGAAATTCAGTGGCTACGAGTGGATCATCTTCTCATAGTCCCCCTGCCGTGCTGCCACCCCAGACTCCAGCTCGCAGTCAGATGTGAACCAGAGCCTGTTGGAGATCTTGAAGATGGCACTAAAGACAACCAATGGCAGACGCAACATAGAGAATCTCAATCTAAGTTTTCGAAAACAAGATTGTTCATTCTCTGGCTACCTACCACCACCCAAGGTAATGAACATTCAATTTCAAATCTATTTAGGTAATAAGGCACAAGAAGTAATAAGGTACAATTTAGATCTGCATTGTCTGTGGATGCCATTTATTTGTTTTCTGTGCCCCCAGAAAAGAAAAAGGAAATTGTGAAATAGCATTGACCTAGGAATTTCTCCTACTGAGGCATGGTTTGTATTAACAATAGAAAATATGACAATTTCCTAACACTATATCAGAATAGAAAGCAATATTTTTCCATGGTTACATGTTCAGTTCTCATACCCTCTGCCAGCTTCCAGTAAGGTCAGCATGTGGTTTTCTATTCCTTGGGAACACCAGATTTTAGGGACTGATGTCATTTATTGCTGGTAGAGATAAGCATGCTCTTTTGAAGCATTAATTAGCAGTGCAGATGAGTTTTCTAGGGAGGGTCCAGACCTACATTAATTCATGTGTCATCTTTAGACAAAAAAGACCCAGTCATGAGGCTATCTTGTATATAAACAAAATAATAATGACCATTACTACTGTAATTCTATTGACAATAACTCATCACCACCATGTTATTGGCTTCTTACTAAAAGTACCAAGTACTGTGCTTTAGTTACATTGTCTTACTTAACACAAAGTTAATTACTTTCAAATAAGTACAAAATCTAGGCAGATATTGTAATCCTCATTTAACAAAAGGAAAAATAGGAATCACAGATAGGTCAACTGAATCAAATAAGAGCCACGGTTAGCAAATGGTAAAGTAAAGATTCAAAATAGAAAAGAGTACTGGAAATTGAGACAGAATTGGAACTCCATTAAGGTGAAAGCTAGCTAGAAGATTCCAGTGATTGCAGGATTCAAGAGTTAGAACTCCAGAGTAGTAAGAGGAATTGGGAATCATGAAGGTGAGGGAAGGGATATAAGAAAGATTTGAAAATGACCTTCATCTAAATTGACAGGGATTAGAACTGAGAGTCAGAAAATTTTCATTAGCAAGTAATTTTGCTAAAAAGGCAGACATGATAAAAGAGGTATTTTAGGATAAAAACCCTTTCTCTAGGCTTTCATTTTTACAGTCAGCTAACTATGCAAAGGTGAAGGCCATGCTAGTGTTTCCATGTGTGTATTTGTGTGTGTATATGTAAATACTACACAGGCAAATACGTCTCACTGGAAGGAGAAAGAGAAAGAATTCTGCAGGAGATTCCACACATCATAAATGGACTTTATTGTGTTCATGAGAAGATTAGTAGAAAAAGACTTAAGCAATTCTTACTGGATTAGAAATTACATAACATTATCAATGAAGCTTGAATATTCTCAGAGAATACTGGTAGAATGGAATATGAATGACTTGAAATAAAATTAAATTTGCTTAAATTCTCTGAGTCTCAGAGTTTTCATATGGGAAAACTGGTTTCAAATATATGTCTCCTGTGTCCATTGTGAGGATTAAATGAGATAAATATGCAAAGTCATTAGTACTGGCTGTCTGAGCAGACCTTGAACATTCTTCCCTCCATGCTGGCCATGAGAACTAAAATTTGTTGTTCCTCTCCAAAGAAATTGAGCACATTTTCTTTGAAGCTGGTCTGCCTCTTATGAGCAATCTGGCATCTCTTAAGACATCTGGAACTCACTCAAAGTATATTACAGTTCTGGGAGGCATATAAAATAGAATTCTGTTTCTCCAAACATAAGACAAATTGAGGCCCATGGACACTGGATATGGAATACAGAAACGGTTGTACCCCAATATTCTTGCTCCTGGACACAGAACTTTGGAGTGGATTAGAAAGGCCATCTGAATTAAAATGGCATTTCTTTTTGACCATTAGTTCTTGATTTCCTTAGGGTGCATGAGATAGAATCATAGACATCTTTTAAGTTTCTGAGGAAATCTGCAAACCCTGTCCCCAGAGGTGGGGGAAGAGACACACACCTCACAGTCACCATTTCAGAAGGTTCAACAATTATGATAAAAAAGTGTAACCGTAAAAAAATAATCTATGGACCATGTCACTTAATCATTAGAATTTTGAGCATTCCCTAAAGAACAGTTGAAAAAAATCAACCATCTATCATTCTCATTCTTTGGGCTCTCTCATTCTACTTTCCTGATATATCTTTGATTCAGTGATGGCTTCAGGCAGGACTGCTGAGACAACATGGGTTCACGAACATTTGTTAACTAACCTGACCATTACCCAAGTCAGGGATAGATTGAATAGATTTGTAAAACCTAGTAGTTCCCAGGCTTAACCTTTTTATACATAATCCATATTCTTCACCTTTTGAATTAACCTTCTTACTGTTTATCAACCAATACCTGTCCCTAACTATTCCCAGGATGTCCTCCCCGGTGGAGGTAGCTAGAACACAATTTGATCTACCTCTAATTATTCTCTGCTTCATTTTCATGCATCTTCCTCCTTATCATCAGGAGGAAATTCAGTTACAGATAAAAGTGGGGTTTGTAAATGCGAAGTTCATTCTTGTAGCAACACTCCAGATATGACACTAGTTTGCCTTGTGACCAAGACTCTATGACGTTCTTTCAATTTGTCAGGTTCTATTTGGTCTTTAGTTGTTTCAATATCAGTACACTTTGCCCTAAAATTATAAAATGATTTCTACCAGCTTCAAATTATTCCCTCCCTCCAATGCAATAACCTTCATTTTTATTAAAATGGCATGGCATGTTTAATCTGTTCTTGCATTTAATATAGTTATCACTCAATATGTTCTGGGAACTGTGATAAGGCACTGAGGACAACAGACTATTATTATTTCATTTCCTAAATTATCCAGGACTCAGGGGAAAGATGACATTGTAAACCTGTTGTCACAGCTCTGTATGATAAATGCAGTGACGGCAATGCCTTTGAACACAGAGAAGGAACACCAACCTAATCTAGCCCCCAAATTCTCAGATGAGGTGATGCAAATAGTGAATCTTAGAAGATATGAATTTGGCAAAGAATTGAGGCATGGGACAGAGGAAGAGTTGGGAAACGTGTTCTAGGCAAATGAGGCAATGTAAAATGTCACTGAAACGAGAGAGCACATGGTTCGTTCAGGAAACTATGTCATTCATACACACAGAACACAGTAAATGTGAGGTAGCTGGGAACAACGGGAGATCGACGTCGGCCACATTGATGCTCAAATGGAAAGCAGGATTCAGTTTATTAAGGGTCTGTCTAAGGAATGGGAACTCTATCCTGAAGGCCCAAAGGAATCACCAAAGGATATAAAACAAGTGAATGATATGACCAATTTGGACATTTTAGAAGAGCCTCTAACAGTATCTGGAAATTAGAGGCAGGGACACACTTTAGAAGTCTCTTCCAATAATCCAAGCAAGAAATTATGAAGGTTTAAACCATGGCCATTATAAGAGATACAGCAATATTAAGGAGACAGAAAAGTAGGTCTTGGTTACTTACTGGATGTGGACCTTGAATTAGGAGGAATCAAAAAAGACTCCCAAGGTTCTGGCCTTGGCAACTTGGTATTTTGTGGTACAATTCTCTACTGAGATAGAAAACAGACAAGAAGTAGTCTGGAGGAGTAGAGGAAGAGATTATTTCAGCTTTGAACATGTCGATTTGCATTTAGAAATAAAAATGAAATAATGATTTAAGAACCTTCAATACAGAGTTAAAGCCATCTAAACATTTAGGATTACCCAAAGACACAATGGAAAGTGAGAAGGAAGGTTGAGAAGGTTGAGAAGGAGTAGACAGATGAAGAGACACCAATAAAGGAGACTGAAAATCATCAGAAGAGAATGGAAGTGGTCAGAAACCCAAGAAAAGAACATTTATAGAAGTCTAGCATGATCAACCATGTCAGGATTGATTATATGAAGAAACCATCTATAATTAGGACTCAGATGTATTTTCTAAATTTGAAACCATGAAGGGTACTAGTGACTTGATAAATGCAGTTTAAATTAATTGATGGGATAAAATGCAAATGAATCCACAATTGGGAAGAGAAGAAGTTGAGAGAGCATCTGTGCACTATGCTTTCAAGGAGTATTTTGGGGAAATGAATATTTACTTCACAATTTTTTAAATAATTAGAGCTATTTTTTTACCTCTGATTTAAAAAATTTCCTGATTTATCACAAGAAACTACCCATAATCAAAACTTTGTTTTATTGAACAGTGGTCATCATTATGAATATTCATACTTTAAAGCATATTAATAACAATTTTGAAAATGCTAAATTGCTAGGATTTTCTAGTAGCTGTTTCTGTTGTTCCTGTACAACTGTCAGCAGTCATTTCTCAGCAGCTATCAATCAATCTGCTTCTAGGAACCCTGATGTACTATTTCTAATCTGCTGTTAATTTTAGCCTAGAGCAAAACTAAATGTTGCCAGAAGTAAATGAACTGTTTTTAGAATAATCTCTTAATATTGATGTTTAAAAATACATCAATATGCTCCGATCATGAGAAAAATTTAATTCTAATTTGTGGAGTTAAATGCCATACTGTGACAAGTTTCTACCTCTAAATTTTTTTTGCCAGCCTCTGCCCATACACACTTTACTCTTCAGTGTCTTCAAATCATTCATTCTTTTACTCCCTTTTTCATCCATATATTCATTTCTTCAATAATTATTTTTCAATACTGTGCTAAGCAATGGTGCTAGGAAAATGAAACACAACTGCAGCCCGCAGTAAGCTGCCATCTTGTAGAGAAGTGTAGTTAACAGAAAATTACTGCCCAGTCCAGAAAAGATAAAACTATAGTAGAGTAGAAAAGGTCAAAATATATGCTATTTCCAAAACATATGTGCTCTTCCCACCTATTTTTTTACACAAGTCTTTCTTCTTATTGTAGTTCTCCCTATCCCTTTATTTTGTTGGAAAACTTTCAATTTTTTTTCATATTTAAAATTGATTTTTTTCTCTTTTAGCATCCCCTGGCATTAATCCTCTACACCTAGTAAGTAGCAGAAGCAAATTTCAAACTCAGATTCGCTTAGTGTTTCTTTCCATAAAGACAAGTGAAAATAAACTTTTTTTAATCACAGTTTTAAAATGTGAATTTTAATATTATTCAGGTACAATCAGACCAACAGATCAGGAGATGATTGCCATTGAAAAGATAGCTTGTTACTCATAGTTCCCAAGAGGAGGAGGCACTGCATGCTATCAGGCCACACCTGGAAGCACCAGGGAGGCAGATGGTGTGACGGGGGAAATTGCAGGAAAGAGCCTTCATAGTGGATTGGGGTAGGCAGGTAAACAGGTTTAGGACTGGCTAGTTTTAATAATTTCAGGGAGCTCTTGGGCATAGGAACTGCCCTAGTTGCCTGGTACTAGACCCTGGGGTGATTAGGGCAGAGAAATAATGGTCCAAGTGTGAGAACCCCAATAAATGAGATAACTGACTTACATGTGAAAAGCACACATTTAAGCCAGTCCTTTACTATCTGTCTCCAGAAATTGACTAGCCATGGGCGGGGAGGGACAGTCTCCAGGGTCAGCAAGGCTTAAGATGCAAATGCATCATATTTAAATGACATATGTAAAACTCACTATACTGAACTTTCAACAAAATAATGGTATCTACCACTTAGTCCTCTCTCCCTTTCTCTTTCCCCTCTCTCCTTTATACTTATTGTTTTGTCCCTTCCATCTTTTCTTCACTTTGACAAATACTGATGAATTTCCTACTCAGCATCAGTCACTGTTATAACTACCTATTTTCTCATGTAATCGTCACAGATTCCTGAGAAGTAGAAAATACTAGTCTTATTCAGGAGGTGAAGTTATTAGGCTTAAAAGGTGAAGTAGCTTCCTAAAGTCACACAAACACAGGTAGTGTATCTGGTGTGCAAAGTAAGTCCTACCTCATTCCAAAGTTTATCTGTTTAATTATAATGTTAAATAAGCAGTACATGTTCTCATACCCCTAAAATTCAGACATGTTTGAATCTAAATATCACTCACGGACCAACCTGAGAACTGAAGTGATTCGTCAACTGAAGTCAGAATTTTAAATACTTGGGAAACTACAGTGATAGTTTATTCATTCATTCAATAAATAGGTATTAAACACCAGGTTTATAGATGAAATTCCATCACTTTTTAACTATGTGATGATAAGGAAGTCACTTAATCTCTCTAGGCCTTGCTGTATTCACCTCTTAAATGTAGATAGTGATTTTAAATGTGCTAAATATAGCAAGCTAGCTTTGTAAATCAACAGAAGTTGTATAAAGCTATTTTGTAATTTACCTATAAAGCATATAATTCTTTTTTAAATTTGATTTTAAAAATTATTACTATACATTTGTTTATAACATTGTATGTTTGATGTGTACACCACTATAATTCAGCATCTGTATATGCTAGTCTGGTTTCTATTCGCCACCATGCAACTGACCCCCTTTACAAATATTGATCAAATACCTACTAAAATCCAGGCACTATTACAACCACTTATTTTCTCATGTAATCTTCATAGAATCCTGTAATGTAGAAAATACTAGTCTTATTTAGCAGATGAAATAATTAGACATAAAGAGATCAGGTAATATCCTGAGATAACTCATCCCCTCAGTACAGATAACTTACAAGCCTTTACCATCTATTCCATGACTGACAAAAATATTAGATCAGCATTTCAAAGCTAAGTGGCTTCTGAAAAAAATGAACTATACAACTGTGTCAACCAAATAAAACTTCACTGTTGGTTACCATTCAGTTGAAAATCTTTACCCTGAATGATATCTTAATGGTAGAATGTACTCCTCAGTATTGAATTTTTTCAAAATCATATGTGTTTTAATTATAGGAGAGAAATTAAAAATGTAATTTCATTATTGTGAAACTTCAAATATTTATTATTTGCAGGTCAGGGCTATATGTGGAAAGCATGGGTTATATCTGACTTTGAGCCTCCTAGAAACATTGCTTAACCATCAAGATTTGGGTTATCAAGATGAAATAAAGTAAGTTGATATTTTCATCACATAGTCCTGTATTCAGAAATTAAATGTATAATTCTGGTTTTAGAATAGAAGTTTTGCGTAAGGTATCAATGTCGTTAATTACAAAATAAATTTTAAAACTTTGCTTGTATTAAAACCAAAGAGCTTCTTGGCCAAAGAAAGGCATTATAGATTACCAAGAATAAAATTTCCTATTCTACCTTAAACAACTGAAAAATAGGACAAAATATATGAAACGATGCTTTCAGGCATTGTCTATAAGACAGAACAGAACAGTGGTTTCTGAAGGAAGAAAAGCAATTATAGTAAATTCAGTTTATTAAACAAGAAGGGAGAATCCAAACAGAGCCCATAATTCTTCCTGAGCTAAAGAGATATATTTGTAGTTCAAGATAGCCAGAAGAACTGAAATTCATAGGACAAAGTAGAGAGGTGAGAGACCGCAGAGAAATGTCTCTGGATATTTTCAAAGAATTTCCCTCTAGCCTTCCTGTGAATACTGGTTTAGAAATCCATTTCGTGAAATTACCCAAGGTCAAAGAAAGAAACATCAAAATAAAGAGATGGAAATGTTTTAAGATCTTGCTCAGCTTTGAAAATGGTTAATATTTTGACCAGAGAGGAATACATGTGGGATGGGGTAGAATCTTAGGAAAGGTCTTGTGCTGTGTTGAAGCTAAATTATCCTAAACAAACTAAATTTTAAAAGCCCCCACTGAAGCTTAAAAATGATAACACTGTTTCTAAGTTATTTAGCTATGTCCAAGAACAAAGCCCCAAATGTTCTAAAGGAATAAATAAATCTTGAACCATAGAAAATGCAAAATTCTCAGTCTCTCGAATTCGTGCAGAATAATCTATTTTTAGGATAAAAAAACAATAGAAGCAGATTCATATGCAACATAGATGTTAGAAAGAGTAGACAAGGACATCAAAAGGAAAACAACAGGCACATCTTCTGGCTCAGGCATTAAGTCTGTGGCTGCGGGTAACATATTCCACGTGAAGTCACAGGACCCATGTTCACAACCCAGGGCAGAGGGGAACAACCAGAATGAACATCGAAATAAATAAAATTTGCTGCTTCTTCCTCTTTCTTCCTGCCGGCCTGCAGCCTTCATCCTGCCTGTTTCCTTCTTCTTGAAAAAAAAAAGAGAGAGAGAGAGCAATTTTCAATGCACTTCTCATGTTCACAATGTGTAGTAAAGCATGAGCATGTAAAGATTTTAAAAACCAAAATGAAATTCTAGAGATGAAAAGTAAAATATTTCCTTCCCAAACCAATAAGCTGCATTTAATAGCTTGAAGAAATTATACAGACATTCTACAAAATACCATAACAGTACTCCTTAAAATTGTAAAGATAATTGTAAGAAAAATCTGGCATGCCCTGGTGGCTCATGCACTAAGTCTGCAGCAGGTGTGTGGACGACATAAAGCTCGACGACCTGAGGGGCTGGGGAGGATAAGCAAAAAGAATAAAACAAATAAATATGCCTCCACCTCCCCTTCCTTCCTTCCTTAAAATACCTCCTTCTCCTTTCCCTTTCTTGCCCTCTTTAAAAAAAAAAAAAGCTAAACTGTCATAAATAAGAAGAACCTAGGAAACATAAAAATTAATTGTAATGAAATAACCTGAATAAAATCTGAAACAAGAAGAAGGGAAAAAAACTAAGGAAAAATGTAAGGAAAAAAACTAAGGTAAAAACAGATAATAACTAAGGATCTCAGAATAAAGCATGAACTTTAGCTAATAGTAATATATCCATATTATAATAAAGGTATCATTCTAAGATTCTGGTACATGGAGAAGCTGTAGATCTGGTATGTAAGAATTCTCTATACAATCTTTGAATTTTTTTGTGGATCTATATCTATTACACAACTAAAGCTTATTGAAAATAAAATTTTCTAAAAGAAAATTGCCTTTGAGAATAACAGCATGTTATACATGGAAGAATAAGATAACTGAACTAAATGACATAGAAATAAACACTATTCAAAATAAAACTCAGTGTGAAAAAAATCAAGGAAAAATTAACTGAGCATCACTAAAGTTTGCCTGAGCCAAAGGGGAGGCCCTCAACTCTGAATGTTTAAGTCAGTCAAAGCTTGACTCACTATAATAAAATTGCTTTATCTTGTGGTAAAGATAAAACCTTAAAAACAGAAGAGAAAAAGACATACTACACAGAGCAACAAAAATAAGAATTACAACAGACTTCTCATTAGAAGCAATGTGAGCCATAAGGCAGTGGAACAAATCATTAAAGCTTTAAAGAAAATGATTCTCTAGAATTACATATCCAGAAAAACTATCTTTCAAAAACTAAGGTGAAGTGAATGTTTTGTCATATGCACTAGGTGTGACAAAATTCATAACCAACAGATCAGTCCTACAAGAAATATGAAAAGAAGCTTTTCAGGTAGACAGAAAATGATCATTTTGAGTTTGCACAGAGGAGTGAAGGGAACTGGAAATAGTAAATATGTGGATGAATAAACATTACATTTTTCTTATTTAAAGAAAATCTAAACTATAATTGACTTTTTAAAGGAAAAAATAAGACTTTACACTGAGTTTATAAGTAAAGTATAATCTTGACAATAACATATGTAAAAGCATGACAGAGGAAATGAAGGTGTATTGTAATAAAGTCCCTGTTGTCTAAATGAAGTAATAGAATTTTTTGAACAAAGAAGGTAGTGAATTAAAAATGTTAATAAAGAAGGTAAATGGTAGCTTAAGCACATTTAAATAATGAAATAGGTTCCCCAAAAGAAAGAAAAATAAGAGAAATAGAAAATAAATATCGATGGCATATTTAAATCCAACCATATTATTATAATTATATATAATGTATATCAACTTAATGCCATAAAATCACATTAACTAATAATCCATATACACCAATTCACAGGCAGAAATTTTCAGATTTCATTTAAAAAGCAAGACCAATCTAAATGTTGTCTTCAGGGAACCCATTTAAAATATAAAAGCAGACACATTAAAAGTAACAGTATGAAAAATATATTCCATTCAAACTCTGCAGTGTTTGCATTAATGTAGAACAAATTAAGTTCCAAAGTAAGGGATATTGCCAGAAAGTCGATTCAGAGGACAGAGCAAACCTAGATATTCATGCTCTTAAAAATATATCTTCAAGTTAAATAAAGCAAAAACAGAGACTGAAAGTACAAATAGGCAAGTTGATAATTATAGCAGGAGAATTCAGCAGCCTTCTGTCAATAATTGATGAAACAGGTAGACAGAAAATCAGTCAGAAGTGCTCAACTACCATATCAACCAACTGGAACTAATGGCAATTACAGAACATTCCACACAACAGCAGACCACAGATTATTTTCAAGTGCACATGAAATAATTAAAAATAAACCATCACCTGAGTCAGAGAACAACTCTCAATAAATTTAAATGGATGAAATTGTACAAAATATGTTCTGTGACCACAACAGGTTTAAATTAGAAATTAATAACCAAAAAAAAAAATTCCTAGGTATATTCAAACATTATAAACCTCTACAGTACACTTCCAAACAAAACACAAAATATCAGTGTTACGTGACTTTTCTCTTTTTCGCGTAAGCATATCCAATTCCTCACTATCCCATTAGTAAATCAACTTTATCTTCAGGCTGTGTCCAGAACGTGGTCCTACGTGACCACCTCTATTTTTGTAGTTACACCCCATTCAGGCTACCATTACTTTCCCCCTTAATTATTGAAATAGACTCTTAACTGAACTTTACTTCCCCCTGCCCCTCGTTTATCCTTTCTATAACAACTTCTGTGATCTATTAACACCTAAACCAGTCATGTCATCACTCTGCTCAAAACATTGCAAGAACACCTTATTTCACTCAGAGGGGGAAAAATCAAAGTCCATATAAAGGGTTCTGCATGATCACTTCTCCGCCTCCACCTATACATTTTTGCTCATTCTATTGCAAATACAATGTTGCTTATCTTCCTTAGAAACATCCATCTTAGCACCTGACCTCTGAACATTCTACACAGAATAGTCTTTACCTAGATATCTTTATATTAACTCCTTTATGTACTTCAAATTTTACTCAAATGTCACCTTGTCAGTGAAGATGACATTAACCACCCTATTTAAAGTTGTAAATCCCCCTTTTTCTTCCCCATAATCTGTTTTATGTTTTCTATTCATCTATCAACTTTTATTCTATCATGGAATTAGTGGATTTGTGATATTTACTGCTACTATCTATCAATCTCTGGTAGACATAGATTATAGTGCTACTGATGTATCCCCAGAGCATGGTCTGGCACATAGTAGGTATTCAATAAGTATTTACTGAACTGAATTAGGAAAGGAATGAGTTTCAAAATACTGTCAAGGATGCGGATACCTGAAATCTGCCTAATCCCTTGTACATGGTCAAATTGAAGTTCTTCCCTAACCACCTATTCAAAATAAGAATTTTTATGCTGTACACTCCCTTAGCACTCCATCATTTTATTTCATTGTGTTATTTATGTATTTATTTGTGTGATTTGTGAACTCAATGTCTAAAAACTACTCTCCATGTGTCAAGGATTAGGACTGTTTTCTTCACATTATATTCCCAACATCTTTTAACCTAGTACTTGACACATGCCAGGTACACAGTAAATATCTGATGAACTAATTCATTTATTCATTTAACAAGTATCTATTGAATTCCTACTTGTTGATGACCCTATAGATATGAATGAAACAAAGCCCTTTTCCTCATGAGGCTTGTATTCTAATGGGGATGAGAAACAATAAATGAGACAAAATATATGCTATATCATATAATGAGGGCAATATAGGAAAATAAAGGGCCAAGGTTATGGGGAAAATTGATTGATAAATAAGTGATGTTAGGAGGTTGAGCCTCAGCAATGAATTCCTACTGAACCTGCTTTGGACATGAGAACCTCTCTAAAACCTTGGGTATAGTTGTGTGGCGGTGAGGAGAGTTGTTAAGCAGCAAATGCAGAAAAGGGAGCTAACAGCTTGAGTAGAGAACCAATAAGCTGAAATTGCGTGTCCCCAAAAGGCACCAGTATAAGTGGAGAAATATAAGTATCAAAGCTTACATTATACCTAATATATAATAAAGGTGCAATAGGTGTTTGTTGATTACAAATTGGGATCCAGAACTAAGACATGGAACCAGGGATGTGAGAATATTTGTAGGGTTAGGTTACAATGATATCAATATTCTCAATTTCCCATTATTTTATGTGCAAACTAGAGAAGTACACCAATTTCCATCTTCATTTATCTTTAACCTTTGAAGATTCAAGGACATCCAAACCATGAGAATCAGTGAAGACACATTCATAAACCTGTTTCATCCCTAGACAGTCAGTCATTGGCTAAAGCTTCTGTTGAATTAAATAATTTCCCTTAAGGACTTTGTATGCAAACCTACATCCTTAAGAGATTAAAGATGCATTTAGACACACACTTTAGGAGCTGACTGCATGAATCATTATTTTATACATATTGTCCATTAATCTGCTGTTCAATTGGGAACCCATTTGGAATGTGGCTGATTGCTAATTAGCAGGATTCTAGTGCTGATCTGCTTCCTGATTAGATGTCCTTTAGAATCCATAAAACATCAGGAGGGATTATGGTGTTGTGGGATTAGCCCCATCTAACCAAATAAAATGAGTTGTGTTCCCTTCTTAAACTGTCATGTTGCAAGGGCTGATGAGTGGAGCAATTTTGCAAATGCTGTAGCAAAGTTGTTTTCTTTTCTTTTTTTTTTTTGCATTAAGATTTTGTTTTTTGCCATTTGCCTACCAATTAGCAGAGAGAGACATTAGGGAATGACTGCCAGGGTAAGGCGATTTTGAGAAAGACTTGATTGCGATTTCAAATCTCTACTCTGAATCACCCTTATGTAAAATGAGTTCAGGTTGTGTTGGATAGAAATTATTATCCCTATTCTTGGCTAGGAACATGTAACTCAGAATTAGCATTTAATGTTTCTGTGTGACTTTGCAATGAATGGTAATTAAGGAGGGCAGAGAGAGAACAGGAGGCAAACTAATACTCTAAAATTGTATTGGCAAAATTAAATGCTTCAAATCCAGTTGAAAATACAAGCATACCAGCCAAATTGTGTTGAGGGAGGGGATAAATAATGAAGCTGCTATAGAAGCTTCGTAAATGGAATGGAGCAATTGACAAAGCCAAAAGTAGGACTTATCATACACATCTGGCCCATTATTGAGAGTGCAATTAGGTTGAAAGGACTGGTTTTATAATCCCAGGAATAACTAGAGGATTTTCAGAGATAAAGGAAACATGAGGTGTCTGATTCAGCAATTACTTTTTAATGGGAATAGGAAAATTGTTAGGCAGCAAGCTATTAGAGATGTGAATGGATAGTCCATTGGTTGGGTCTTAGAAACCCAAGAGTTAGGAGTTCATTAATTCCAGTCTTCTCTTCCATAATCTCATAATTCACATGGGTGTGAAGCATAATAATAATACTAGCAATATTGCTTATAAAATTATTACTAATAATAGCCAACACCTATAAAGTACTTGCTATATTCTAGGCAATAATCTGTTTTTATATTCACTCTTTTAATCTTTGCAAGTACCCCATGAGGAAAGCACTGTTATTTTCTAAGTGAGGAAACTGAGGCACAGAGATGCTAAAACCAACATGAAATTGATAAATTAACAAACTTAAACAGCTCCCAAAGGCTGTCACCTCTGTAGTCTCCTTCCTACCTGCCGCCTTCTGCCAGCATACTTTGTACCTCTCAATTGGAGTAGAAGATGACAGGATTCTAAGGGAATGGCTAAAATGATTGAACTCTTTAAACATGGCTGGAGAATGCATTTCTCAAGATGGAGAAAGGGAGTGGCTCGAGAAGTAAGCAACAGCACGCCTTTGATTTAAGCCTTATGAAGCGCACACATACCTGTGTGACCTGTAACACACTTCAAGCCCTGGTCTCCGACTGCTACAGAATTCCTGACCTTGCGCCTTGCAGGAGATTCAAACCACCATTCCCCTCGTGCACGTGATAATTTTGTGAGCACACCTAACTCCCTGTCTTAAAGCCTTTTCTAGGACAGACACCTAAAGTAGTTTCTGCTTCCTGCATTGTAGCTTGAAAAATACAGGTATCAAAAACTTCTTCAGTGTAAACTTTAAACTCTGTTGCATGTTTTTCCAGCGTGATAGTGATCAGCATATTATGACTTCTTTTCTTACACAGATGGCAAACTTTTGTTGAGTTGTTGAACAGAGCTTCCTCTGAATTATCGTCTGATTTGCCTGCCGGTGAGTTGTGTTGCTTTGCTACTTGAGAGAACCCCCTTTGCACACAGCTGTTGTTGATCTGCTGCTCTTCACCAGTATTTTGTTTGTTGGGTTTCATGTCATTGCTCCCAGAAATGGAAATAACTCTCCATTGAAGAAAAATAGCAATCAGATTTGCCTTAGTAGCTATTCTTTAAGGCCAGTTGAATCATAAAAAGCATAGTTCTTCAAGCTTTGATACATCATAAAGCATGCTCTAGTGGTGGGCCTTCTTTTTAAGATGAATGCAACACTCTTACCCAAGAAGTTGATATTATTATAATTTTATACAGTCACTTATATCTAGGAATTCTACAACTAGGTACTTAACCCATTGATAGCTCATAAAAATTTTTCTCTACAGCATATACATAGATAGATATGATAGAAAGTATACCAATTTTAAATCTTTCATAATTTTAATATACATGTATTATATGTATATTATATACTTCAACACTTTAAAGTGTTTTATGAAATGGAAACAATGAAAAGATCCTTCAGGTATTATTTAATTGAATTATAAGATATCTAATTGATAAAACTATGCAGCTGACTTAATAAAGATTCCCAGATGATATTATTAACTGAACTTATAAAAGTGAATTGAGCAAAATAATTAGCGATTTTTAAATGTGACAGATAAAAAATATGCATTGACATTATTAATCCGATGTTACAATTTCTCTACTTACTCCATCTATTTACCAGTAACTGGTTACTCTTGGGTCAAAATTCAAGGTCCTAAAAGCTTTGAGCTATCAGTTGGTATTCTAACGGAAAAGCAAAAACCTTATGATGTTTTTCAAACAGGTAATTTATAACGGGATTGGGCGAGGGGTTACACAAATACTTTAAGATTGAAAGAGCAATGGTCTTTTCTCTTGCATGCACATCCGTGGTGTTTGTGTGTCTAATTTTCTTTTCTTCTAAGGACACAGTCAGATTGGTGTCCTCATTTCAATGGTTTCAGTTTAATAAATCACCTTTTATATTTATTATCTCTTCTGTTCATAATGCTACGTTCATATTTGAATACTGACATTGTATCTCAGTCTATATTTCATAGCACACCCTCCACCAGAGTTCCAGCATCCTTTACCACTGCCTTTTCCCCTCTTTCCATCCCTCCCCACTTCCTATCCCTCTGGCAGTCATCTTCTTGTGCCCTGTGCGTTTTTTGCTGAGGTTTACCTGTTTTTTTGTTTCATTTCATTATATTCCACATATGAGTGAAACCATCCTGCATTTCTCTTTTTCTTTGAGTCTTCACTTAACACATTCCTTCTAAGTCCATCCAGATTGTTCCAGAGAAGCTGCATAGAATTCCAATGAGCATATAGACCACAGCTTTATCCAGTCACCTGTTGTTGGGTATTTAGGTTGGTTCATGTCTTGACTATTGTGAACTGTGCTTCTATGAACATCGGGGTGCAGATATTTTTTTCTGATTAGAGATTTTGTATCCTCTGGGTATATGCCCAAGGGTGGGAATAAATCACCTATTTAAAGACCCTCTCTCCAAATAGAATCACACTTAAGTACAGAGAATCGGGACTTTGACAGACAAATTGGAGTGGGGTGGGGGACACATTCAACGCATAACAAAATGTGTATTAATATGGGTTGAAGTCTCACTTTGACTACTACATGATCACCATATGTTGGGACACTTATTCTACTTCTATCTGACTCATTTTTCTCATCTCTAAAATGGGCACACAAATACAAAAAAAATGAATGAAACTTGCCCTATTGAATTCACAAAGTGATTATAAGACTGACAAGCAAAAGGTTTTGGCAAAGTAGCACCTGTGTGGAGAACAACAGGGTTTGATGGTAAGAGCCGGCTGATCACTGGAGAAAGTTAACAGCTTCATCTCTTTCCATTTCTGTATTCCTGGAGCTAAAAGGATTAAATGCTTTTATTAATGAGCCATTTTATTTGCTTGTTTTCTAGCCCCACAGGTAAATATTAATGAAAGGAAAGACAAGTTATACAGAAGCTAAAGAAAATTACTGATGGTGTATAGAACTGTGAGTGTTACCAATTGACTAGAATGCTGTAGTTTGCAGCTGACCAAACATCCTATTAAAGATGACTAAAATTTAGTAAATAGGTGCGACCTGGTGGAGTGGTCATTAGGTCACTCGCCTCTGAAGGAGCAAAGGTAACATATCCCTGGTTCGAATCCTGGGTCCGGGTAGAAGCAACCAGTTTGAATAAGTAAATAAAAATAAAATATAGTGCTGCTTTCTCCTCTCTCTTCCTGCTTGCTTGCCTGTTTGCCTTCATTCCTGTCTGCACCTTTCCTTTAAAAAAATTTTTTTTTGAAGTCTCTACTTTGAATTTATATTAAACTATCAGACATAAGGGGGAGGGGTAATCTCCCCAGCAGAAGAAAATATCATACAAAATCACTATAATTTTCCATACAAAATGTCCAGCCTTCTGTTAGGAATGTCTAGGAAAGATGCAAAACAGGACATGGATTTTTAAATAATATATTCAAGAAATAGATGAAAAATGGAAAATTTTTCTCAAATAGTGTTAATCTATAAAAAGTATAGAGAACACATGAAACTTAAAAATGTAAAAACTCATTTGAAAAATGAAATAGATGGGTTAACAGAAGATTGTGTGTAGCTGAAGAGGAGATTGGTAAATTAGAATGTATTTCAGCATATTCAGTATCCAGAATAAAGCACGAATGAGAACAAAAGACAAATATACCAGAAAGGTTATGATAGAAAATACTGAAAATGATGACAGTATCCAGCATACATGTAACTGAAGACACAGAAGGAGAAAGAGAATAGAACTGAAATGATATGATTGGGAAATTACCAAAAACGATAAAATATTTCATGCCATAGACCCAAGAAATGTTATGCGTTCTCATTAAGATAAATATAGAAGCACTTAGACCCCTCCAAACGTGGTAGGGTCTAAGGTCTAAAATGCTATTTTACAAAAATGAAGTGCCACCCAACCTTGAATCTCTTCACTATGGAACCAGTGAGGGAGGGAGAGAGAGGTGGACAGGCAGGACAGCACAGGGCTGCTGATGGGAGAAAATTAGAAGGGAATGAGGATAGCTTCAGAGATTCGTTGATTCCCCCTCAAACATTTCTCGAAGACCTAGCACACTCAAGACAACACAGAAAAATGGCTGTGTGGCTTCCCTTTCGCTGAGGAAACTATCCATAGTAATTCCTGTCAGAACTACTTATATTGAAGGGACAGAGAAGCCAATAATGAGATTTTGGTTTATGTAACTGAAAGTCTGGCAGCAACAAGAGCTCTAGGCATGGTTTGAATGATCCACTTAAGTATCAAAATCAAGGATCTGCTTTCCTTCTGGCTCTATTTTTGCCTTACCTGGTGCTGGCATCATCTTCAGGCTTAACGGGGTGGTCTCCCAGCTGCTCTGGGTACACCTTCTGCAGTAATAAAGCAGTTATGGCGACTATAGTCATCTCATCTTCACTGCTCTCTCTTTTGTTTGGTCTTGCCAAGGAAAGTACTAAGAAATTTTAGGAGATATCTCATCTCTGAGGCTCAGAGTGACTTGTATGTCCATCTTTGAAACAAAACTGTAATTGGGATACCATAACAGTCTTCAACTACTCAGAGACCAAGCTTAGAGTTGGAACTGGGCATCAGTCCTATCAAGCCACAACACTGGAATAGGGTAGGAGTGGTTCCCACAAAGAAAAATACAGTGGCTGTCACTAGAAGGGGCTAGCACAAGAATAATTAGAGAAGGATAGATGTTGAGATATCTCCCCCCAAAAAATATATAAGAAATCTACTCCAGTCACATGGCATGACCCATGAGGTACTTTATCTCTGTCTGACCCCACTTCTCCATTTCTGTCTTTTCATCTTATATCAGCTAGACTCTTTTCTCCTGTTGTAGTCCTCACCCTACCTCTCTTGTCTGAGGCAGGCAACTAGACATTTCATTAACTCATCTCAAATGGAGGTAATTTCTGCTTCACAGTTATGCTCTAGATTAAGTAAGGGAGCATGTGAGAAATGTCTGGCCTGTATAGATATTTGATGTGCATATTAGTTTCCTTCTCACAAAAGCATCATTCAGTAGCTCCAAGGAGGTCAGTTGTTTCTTTATATCAGTTCTCTATCTTGGTTTCACTTTAGAATCACCTAAGGAATTATTTATAATTGCTGAGCTATGTTTTCACCCCCTAGAAGACTCTGATATAACTGACCTGCTGTGATGCCTAAGTACTAGGAAATCGAAAACTTCCCAGGTGGGCCTAATATGCCATCAGCAGTGAAGACCACTGGTTTCAGTGGTTAGTAGAAGGGTGTGGGGAGAGGGATGCGGTGTAACTCTCAGAACACACTGGAACCTCTATAAAACCCAGCTCTTGCAACTCCTGGAAATCTCTAGCAGTCAGCTTGACTTATTTCCTCCAGTACAAATCTTCAACTGGCAGATCAGACAGATGGTTATTATTTATCCTTCCTGCTGTGTTAGAAAGTGAAAAAAAAGAAAAAATCTCTGCTTCGGGTTTCTCAAACAATTTTTACATGTGCAAGCCATTACCGTTTGATATGCTTGTAGGTTTTAGGAAGGAGAAAGGGAAGCTTAAAAGTGACCAGGAAGACGAGCATGTATTTTCTTGAAATGAAACTTTTAGAAGTGCCGACAGTAGCAAGTGGACTAGGAAAATGTCTAGTTCTAGATCTAAAAGGGATAATGCATATGAACAATGCTCAGGGAAAATGCTGGTCCATCATAATTAAGTTTAAGTTCTCTAGGGAAACTAGATTTGCTTAAAGTCTTATAAGACATGTCAATAACAATATAAAAACAGAACAAAAGCAAATAATACCTTGTATTAAGCACCTTCCCTATGTGAACTATTTTTATTTAATTTCCACAACATGACAGCAGATTGCTGTTATCGTCCCTTGTCACAACGGACAAAATTAGGATCCAAAAGTTTTCAGCTGGTAAAGGGAAGAATCTGGGTTCGCATTCAGGTCTGACACCAAAGCTTATTTTCCTGCCTTTCTGCTGTATACTGCTTCTGGAGTCCCGAAAATTCTATGATAGCTAATAATTTAAATCTTTTTTCACCTGCAATAAAAAGACAGCTTCTCTTTCACATATTGGATGAAACAAACAAGGGGCCAATGCTACTAAGCGATGATGGGTTCCCATGACAATTTAAATTTTCAGTGGATTAAATCAAATCTTTCTGGAAAAGACTGCCCTAACTGGCTCCATCACGATCCTCATTAAGCATCTATTAAGTGTTGCTCCCTGTAGCACTGGGTTAGTTATGAGGATAAAGAAATACGAAAAACCCTCCTCTCCAAAGACTGGAAAAGGAATTGGAGAAAGAGAATTCTATATTCAAATTTTTTGTTTTCCAAACTCCAAATTAGAGCTCATGGTTTTCCTTTAGTCCACATACAGTGGTTGAGAATTTATTCGAATGCCGAGTGCTGGGGCTTCAGAGAAGACTATGAAATTACATTGTCTTCTCCATCAAGATAGAGATGATTCATAGTGATTCATCAGTACAATGTTAAAATTCTAACAAAAGAGCTTTTACTCTGCTATGTGAATGCATCTTTACACAGATGACACCGTTAGTTAAAATTTACTGAGTACTTGCTATTTTTCAGAGATTTGCTTTACAGTTTCTAGTCCATTCCATTTTTCACAATAACCTATAGGTGGCCTTGTTCCCATTTTACAGAAGTAGAAACTGAGACACAACGAGGACAAGTATTTGCTCAAAGTCACACAGTTAGCAGAAAAAAGGGGGTCAGGACTCAAACCCAAGGTATCTGACTTCAGAACTTTACTCTCCACCACTAGTACACTGCCTCATTCTACCTTCTGTTTAAAATATATTGCTTGGAACAATTTATTAAAAAGAATGAGACCCAACTCAGAAACCAAGTATATATTTAAATTAAAATGGCATCTTTGAATTATACACTAAATACTGAACCTGAAGGTCCCAGAAATCTGTGCTGTGTGGACATCACAAGATTTGTGAAATCAGTAAGTTGTCAAGTTTCACGGAAGGTATTAAGTGATGAATGAATGATATCCACAGTAAAGCGTCGGGGTATTTTGACAAAAGATCTTCATGTCTTTTTCCAAATGTCTTCTCATGAAGGCAACAGTCCTAGCAAGTTGGGCCTGGGCAGTGGGATCCTGGGTTAGAGATGCTATTCAAACCTCCTCTCATGCAGAACCTGTGACTGCTGAAGAGACCAATGAAGAGGGAAGAGAAGTTCTGCCAGCTTCCTCAGGTGCCTACTTGTGTTGAAAGAGAGGCAGAAGTATCTGCTTCTCTGTTAAGAAAGAGGCAGAGCTATGGAAGAGATCCCTTTTCCCTCCCCAAACTATAAAAACCCTCCTGATTCAAGGCTATCTGCCAATATCTCTGCTTACCTGGAACTCTCTGTTCCATGTGCAACCGTCACCTCTGTTTGGAAGCCTCTGTTCCCCTTCCTACCAGGTTAAATAGCACTTCCTCCAGGAAGCCTTCCTGAGTCTTCATTTTCCCACTCCTCCTGCAAAGTAAGTTTTTTATTTATTTTTTTATTGTAGTAATTATTCTACACATTAAAATAATTTCCAATGTATAGGTTCCCCATTTCTTAAATATATTTCAACACACCATGCCCTCCACCAAATCTCCAAGTGTTCTTCCCTGTTGTCCAGTGGGCTCCACCACCATCTGCCCCTGTCCACTCCATTCCCTCTTGGTAACCTCAGTTCTGTTGCAAATGTTTCAGGGTTGGTTATGTTTCATCTGTTCCTTTGTTTTGTCTATTCACATTCTACCTATGTGTGAGGTCATCTGGTATCTATCTTTCTTTTTTTTGGTTGTTTCACTTAGCATAATTCCCTCTAGTTCCATCCATGCTGATTCAAATGACAAGATTTACTCTCTTCTAAGGGCTGTGTATATTCCGTTGTGTATAGGACCACATCCTTCATTATCCATTCATTTAGGTAGTTTCCAGTTCTTAGCTTATTGTGAATAGGGCTGCAGTAAACATGGGGATACATACATCTCTGCGGATGGTGCTTTTGTATCTTTTGAGTAGATGCCCAGAAGTGGAATGACAGAATCACATGGGATTTCCATCTTCAGTTTTTTGAGGAATCTCCAAACAGTTCTCCAAAGGGGTTGTACCAATTTGCCCTCACATCAACAGTGCAAAAGTGTTCTCTTTTCTCCACATCCTCACCAGCAATTTATTGTTTCCAGACTTCTGGATAATAGCCAGCTTTCAGGTGTAAGGTAATATCTCATTATTGTTTTGATTTTCATTTCCCTGATAGCCAGTAAGAACATAATTTCAGATGCCTGTTGGCCATCTGTGTATCCTTTTCAGAAAAATGTCTCTCCAATTCTTCCTCCCATTTTTTTATTAGATTGCTTGTCCTTCTGTTGTTGAGTTTTATGCGTTCTTTGTATATTTTTAGATGCCTTTGTCAGAAATTTCAAATGCAAATATCTTCTCCCAGTTAGTAGGTTTCCTTATAGTTTTGGTGACGTTTTCTTTTGTTGTGAAGAAGCTCCTTAATTTGATGTAGTCCCATTTGTTTATTTTCCTTTTTGTTTCCCTTGATGGTGGAGTTGCGTTCCCCAAAGGCTTCTCTACGACTGATATCATGGAAAGTCTTTCTTATGTTGCCTTCTAAGAGCTTTTTGATTTCTGATCTTATGTCCAAGTCTCTAATCCATTTGAGTTAATTTTTATGAATGGTGTTAGAGTGGTCTTTTGCATATGGCTGTCCAGTTTTCCCAACACCATTTGTTGAAGAGACTTTCCTTTTTCCATTGAATACTTTTGGCTCCTTTGTCATAGATTAACTGACTATATGTGAGTTGGTCAGTTTCTGGTGATTCAGTTCTATGCTACTGATCTGTGCCTCTGTTATTACAACAGTACCATACTTTTAGATTTGATCACTATAGCTTTGTAGTATAGTTCAAAGCCTGGAAGTGTAATCCTCCAGATTCATTCTTTTTTCTAATGATGCTTTGGTTATTTGGAGTCTTTTGTTGTTCCATACAAATATTAAGATGTTTTTGTTCTATTTCCTGGAAATAAGCCCATGGGATTTTAATGGAGATTGTATTAAACCTGTATATTGCTTTGGGTAAGATGGCCATTTTAATGACATTGATCCTTCCCTGCCATAAGCAGGGGATGTCTTTCCATTTCTTTGTGTCCTCCTCTATTTCTTTTAAGAAGGACTTGTAGTTTTCATTGTAAAGATCTTTCACTTTCTTTATTAGGTATGTGCCCAGGTATTTCATTCATTTAACTTCTGTTTTAAATTGTGTGATTTTCATGATTTCATTTTCTTCTAGCGTGTTGTTTGTGTATAAAGCAAAGTACGTTTTAATATTTTCCCTTTGTGTACATAATTATGATCATATGTAAGATAATTATTAAGCATCTACCTTCCTTTTATGCATTCCATCAGAGCAGAAAAATTTTGTATTTAATTAACCAATATTAACCAATATTAACCAATATCTTTCTCACCTAGCACAACGTCAACCATACATCAGAGTCTACACATGTTCTTTGTCTGGATATATATGGGTATGTGTTCAAACAACAAACTAAACTCAATCCTTCCTCTTTTTTTTTTGTTTTTCCTTTCTTGTCCAGGGAAGAAAGCAAAGGAAACTTCTGCCCCTGCAGTGCAGGCTGAAGTTCCAGAGATGTCTCAAAGCAAAAGTGAGCATATGGTAGGCACCTGCGTCTACAGGGTCAGGGAAGGGCTACACTGATCCTTTGTCTTCTAATCTCCAAAGATGGGTGGGCCCTGCCTTCGGGATTTTTTTTCCCACCCACACCTGGATGTAGACTATCTTTGACTTGGAGACTCCCCTTGGGTGGAGAATGGAGGCACAAGAACTACTCAGAGTGTGGGTTGTTTTTTAGCTGCTTGTTTGCACGTGGGGACCACTCATCACTCCTTAGTGACAGGCTTGTCACTTGCCCCAAGAAACTGGACTTGTGGCATGTGTACCGGTGTCTTTTCAAAGAGGATAAGCAATGCACCAGACATGATCAAAATAAAATTCGGGTCTAAGACCTATTTTAACATCTTAAGTCTAGTTTCCAGAAACTGAGGATGACCTTTTCCTCAAGCATCACATTCTAAAATGTAATGGGATCTCTGATTAACAAAAAAAAAAAAAAAAAGCTGGCAGGCAGTTAAAACCCACTTTAATATTCCCAGCACTTAGCCGGGAGAAGATGCAGACAGAATTGAAAAACAGCCTGAGTTTTTTTAATACCCGGATTAGAACATAATTCATCTTAAAATGACGGGAGGCCTCTTCATGCACTTCACACTTTGAAATATTTTAGAAAATAGTATCCATTTTGGCAAGCCTCTTGCTATGCAAGAAACAACAGCAAATGCTTTTCTCCTAGAGTGGTAAGTCTGTTGTGAATAAGATTATAAAAAAATATACTTTGCTCTTTTATTTTGCCTCTTGTTTGAGGATTTGACTGCATCTCTATAATAATTGGGTTTTCTCACATTCCTGCATAAACAGCATTTATTGCCCCAATTTTGAGAAAGGAGAATGAAAGCAGAGGTTTGGAAAAGCAACTTTCTTTTGGTCCCAGAGAAAATCATTCATCCATTGACTTGTTTATTCAGCAAGTGTTTTGAGAACTTATCATTTGTCAGTCGCTAACCAGACCTGAAGGTACATGCATGTCTGTCCCACAGACCCAGTCTCCAGATCTCTGGTGGAAGAGAGAGATATTCTAACCAACAAAATGTCCACTAGAAAAAGTTGTGATACATAAAGGGGCTCAAAGAATCATCCTTCACTGAGCCTGGGGCTGCCGGGGAAGCTTCCTGCAGAAGTGAAATATGAATTAGGTCTTGAAGGATAAGAAAGAACCCAACCAATCAAGGCATAGGCAGAAAGAGACGTTGACACTAGCAGGAGGAATGTATATGAAGGCCTACATGCATAAAACAGCTCCTTTTGTCTGGTTTCATATGACCAACAAAAATGTTCATGCATGGAATTAGAAGAAAATAATCAAGAACAAGAATTTAAATAATCTTATGCACCAAGCAAAGTAATTTGAAATCATCCTGATCCAGTGGGACCAAAAACAGTATAGGGTATGTTCATTACTTATTTTAGAATAATTCACATCCAGTGGGACCAAAAACAGTATAGGGTATGTTAATTACTTATTTTAGAGTAATTCACATCCATACAAATTACCTCATTACTTATCTTTAGCTGACGAAATGTGAACTATCTGAAGAAATATACATTTTTTAAAAACCAATTTCCTCAAGTTCAAAGACATCTTTGAACTCTCTAAAATCATCCTCCAAAATGTGTGCGCATGTGCATTTACTGGGTATATTATCTAGAGCTTTCCTTGGATTTTTAAAGTGGTCCAAGTCTCTAAAAAGTATCAAAATCACTACTCTATTTCCTTTATGAAAAATGTCAGCTTTTCCAAAATGAAATCTATCAAGTATCATTATTTTATGTTAATCTCTTATAATATGCTGGTTCCTGGCCATCCATGTGGGTAGAGTTTCATATTGCATTCCATTATTTCAGACAAATGAACTCTTCACATTCCCCAGCAGCAACCTAATCCATGTTGCTAATGTTCAAACTTTACTTCATATTGTAGTTGCTTTTCTTTTAGCATTAGGGGATTTTTAACAGTTTATATGTGAGAAGCTTGAGATTAAAGTCTAAAACTGAAGAAATTCAGTATTTGAAAGTTGAGCTGGCACAGAAGTTATACGAAAGTTAGAGTCATAATTTCATGGTATATTAGTTAGGATTATTTGGATTGTACTTCACAGAACCAGCCCTACCAACTTGATTTATTGGAAGGATAGACCCTCATGCTATACTCCCCAAGGACAGAAATAACTAAAATCAAGGACTTGAACATTGTTATGACTTCCTATAGCTTTTTTCTTTTGTCTGCTGTCAGCTGCTTATATGCCAATCTCCCCCTGTGTCTGTCTCTCTGTCTGTGTCTCTCTGTCTCTCTCACACACACGTATCTCTATCAGCATCTAGCTCTTTCCTCATCTCTTATATACAGGTACAACAGTGGAAAACCTGCTAGAGTTCCAACTTCTCACACAAAATCACACAGAATGATCTCTAGATTCCTAAATAATGGGTTTATTGACCCATATTTGATTAAAATCCTACTTCTGTACTAGGCACTTAGAACGTGGTAGCTCTTCCTATAACCACGTATGCTAACAGGAAGGACAATTCCTGGGTAAGATGAGCTGGGTAGGTAAGTAACGGATGCCTAATCTGTCTACTTGATAGGCAATAGAATTTCTCACCTACCACAACTGGGACTTAATTTTCTCTTTATTCTAAAAACATCTTTATTTTGTACTGGACATGGCTTAGGATGTCATGATGAGGTCGACATAACTTCTAGGCTCTGGTTCTAGTTTTGAGTCTATGGTTCACTATGTGAGCTTAGTAAATCACTTCCACTCTCAGGGCCTCAGTGTTGGTTGAAATAAACAGACAGAACTAGAGGTGTTTTATGGCCCATATAATGAGCCGATGAGCTTAAGATAATATCACTACTCTTTCATTCACTCTTTGTCAAGAACGTCATACTCATGAACCAGAGGTGTTCCTATCAAGTTTGAAAGCATTGCCTGAATCCATTCTCTGCAGATCCCACAACACCATGAACAGTCTCAGCTAGTTACAAAAATCTTGGCTTTGTACAAATAATAAATGCAAACTGAATAACATTATGATTTCAACCTTCTCTTTAAAAAATTCAATATAGTGGTTGATATTCAACAGACTTGGCAGATATAGTCCTGTGGCACTGAGGATTTGAAATTCACTCTCCTAGCTTTACAAAAAAATGTGTCTTGGAATATATTTTACTAGTTGTGTGCCCTCATCTTAGGCTAAGAGACTGGGTGATGAATGTGTCAAGCCTAAGATACTTGTGTCATGTTGGTAGCAAATGCTAGAAGAGGAATCACAGCCGGAAGACCCTGCTGCCAAGACTTCAACCCCCAAAGGGCCCCCCAGCTCTTTGAAGATTCGGCCAGTTTCACAGCCTTTTGTGAGTCCAGTGGTGAAGAATGAGTGTGAAGAATGTGAGACATGGATTGACAGATTCAGGAAGCTAGAAAATGCCCTCTACTTGTGTGATCTAAGTAATAAAGGTAAAATACAAAGCTGAAAGCTAATATCATTTGCTATTCGTGCTCTTGTCTAAAGTGGACACTTCCTTTTCTTTAACTTCTTAACAAATACAATTTGTATATAAACCATGCAACTGGTACTATGTTGAACACCATTGGGAAATACACAGATGAATCATGTATGAATCTCCTACCAGGTTGCTTGAAATTTCTCAGTATCTCCAGCTCTTCCTCCACTCTACTACCTGAGTCTAATCCAATCCAATGTTGTAATAGCCCTGATTGTTAGCATGCCAGTCAATAGTCTCAACTTCAAACTCCTTTGCAAGGCAAAAGCTGCTGTCTATCTGACCAGTTGCTTCTTCCTTTAGTTGTTCTCTCATCTGATCCCACCCAATCCTACTGAATAATTTGCCTTTCTCAAGTGTACCTTGCTTCTCCTGCGGCTATGCCTTTTTAACCGACCAGGCTCCATCTGATGTATCTGCCTCCCTAACCTGCCACACTCTGCCAGCTACCCATCTTGTCCACCTGATTAATTAGTGTTCAAACGTCTTTATTATGGAACTCATCTCCATGCCTCTGAGAGCCTCTGACTTCCCCCCGACAGATCTAAGTCAACCTTTATCTTGCCTCTCAGAGTTCTTTAACACCAACCAATTATCATTTTAATATATTATATTCACTTATTTGGGGTCTTATGATTATCTCCCCAAAAGACTATATTCCTTTTGTACACACAGAATCTTGCACAATTCTGTTCAACATTTTGTATATGTGTTTATGTTCAAGGAATACATAATGAATGAAAGTACATAAATAACTAAATCTAAGATGGGCAATGATGAATACTGTGAAAGTGTAGTATGTGGCCATTCAGAGAAAGGAGAATTCCTTCTGAGTGAGATGATTAGGGAAGGTTATGCTCATGTGAACTTGATCATTAAAGATAAAGTGGAGTTTTATACAAAGGAATACCATACAGGATTCTTTGGGGCAAAGGCACAAGTTGGTCAAGTAAATATTTATGTGTGAAATTCAATGCAAGGATTTTTTTTTAATAGAAAATAGGGTCTATTAAATAGAATGTTAAATGATAAAGGGGGAGGTTATAGGGTGAGATCAGATCTAGGAATATCTTAAATGCCAAACTAGGGATATTGGATTAAATCAAAGATTGTGAATAGCACCAAGAGTTTGTAAGCAGGGCCCTAGTATGAGAAAGTCCTACTTCAGAAAGATTCCTGATGGTTACATGCAGAATGAAGGACCAGCTACAAGAAGAAAAAGAAGAAAGGAGATGACTGTAATGTCCAAGTGAAGAAGAATGGAACCCAGAACTAAGTCAGAATTCTGGGGAATGGAAAAGCATGAGCAAATACAAAGTACATGTACTTAAAGTATATTCGATTACATACTATGGTTCATGAAGAGTTGATTTTTTATATGGGACTCCAAATCATCATAGTCATAGAAACAGAGATGAGAGGTGGCTGTTGGGAAGCAGGAGCTGTTAATCAAAAGTTACAACCTTTTAATTGTAAGATAGTAGTTCCTAGGATCCAACAGACAGCACGGTGACTCTAGTTAACAAGAATGTGCTGTACCCTTAAAGGTTTCTATGAGAGTAGAGTTCTACACTCTCACCACAACAATAAAATGGTGTGGGATAAAGGATATGCGAGCTCACCTTACTGTGGTAAATGCTTCATATTATATATGTGCCTCAAATCATCACATTTTATACCTTAGACTTGAATAATTTATATGTCCATTCTGTCTCAATTAAGCTAGGGAAATTTAATTATTTTTTAATAAAAGAGCTAGTGTACATATCAGTACTCTCTAGGAGCAATCACAAACAATAATGCTTATCATTTTGTTACCTAAGTTTTTCTTTTGTTTTCTTCTGAATTTCAAAAACAAATTAAATCTAGATATTAACTGTAATAGCCATACACTATCAATGAATTTCTAATGATTTTACCAAAAAGAGAAGAAAATGAAAAATTTGGATAAAAGATTCATCTATCTGGATTAGAAATCATTTAGTAAACATCTTTTATGAATGTAGCATTGTGCTAGAGGCTGGATAGGAGAGAAACCAGAAAGAAAATCCATGGTCCTTGGCCTCAGGGAGCTTTTAGGTAAGACACAGAGACTAGCAATAGTTAAACAGTGCCTCTGCCAAAAAAAAAAAAAAAAATTTAGGACAAAATATTGTGAAGTATTATAACTGAAGGCATACATAAAATTAAAGCATTCAAAAGAAAAAGTGAAGAGATAAAATGAGCTCATCATTTAATGTGAGTTTGGTACTTAGAGAGGATTTCATGGGAAAGAATGAGCTAAGCTTCAGGAAAGGTAGACCTTAGACAGTTGGGCAGGGCATTTCATGTCTGAAAGGCTCTTCTGCAAAGATTAGAAGGTAGAAATGAGTATAATGGGAATGAGTGAGAAAGGACTGGAAGAACCTGTTGGGTTGAATGAAACTGAGGCCCCTATTGTGAATTCTGAGGGCTAAGATGGGGCTTCATTCTCTACTCAGTGTCCACCAAAGTTTCAGTCACAGAACACAATAAATACTGAAATGGATAATCTAGGGATGCTACTGAGTAAGATCACGTGATAGTGAGTCTAGGTCTTCATATTAAGACTTTGAGAGCAGAGATGGGTTTAAGAAAAGAAAAAAACATGTAGAAAGAAAAGGTATTTCTAAAGAAACAAATACTGAGTTACAATGATGGATGGTGGATCATAAACTTCGTTGCTAAGAGACTCCGAAAGACTGAGACCTTTCTCATACTTCTGCACTGTTAGGAGGAAAAACTGTTCTAAGGAGTTTTGTTGACTTTGGAGGCAGATTCCAACAGACTGAAATGCCTTTCTCATGGCCTCTTCACTATTTATGCTTGTTTTCTCTGTTTCTATGAACTTCATTAGTTCCTTAACAGCCAAGGAATGTGTCAGCCAGATCTGGGAACATCTATAACTGTCTTTAATGAGGAAAGAGGATTAACTGGGGTCACTTTGGTGGTTCATTAACTGCAGTCTCTAGCAGACCACCATGGCCCCATTCTAGACAACAAACGAGCAGATGATCCCTACTTTGCCCACTGATGAATCACTGTTCTTTATTATATGCAATGAAAAATGTAGGCCAGGGTGTTCTTCCTCCAGGGTGAAAGCAGACCATCCATCATCAAATTAGCTTTTCTGGGAACCTACTCTGTGCTTATTCTCTAATGGGGACTGTGTCAAGAAAATATCCACGAGGAGAAAGAATAAGGAATGACTATGAATAATTGGTCATGATTTCTTAAGAAAGAAGGGTAGTTGGGATAAATGTTTGGGTAAATGGTAGATTTGGAATTTTCCCAGTGGACTAATGGCTAGATAGAAAATATTTTAGAGTTCAAGAAGGCAGAATGCAATGAGAGCCCTCAAGGACATTTTTGCCATGAGTCTGGACTTTAAATATATACTGCATCACCCCTCATATCAACCATTTGATGACGGGATTTGTGTTCTTGTTTACAGAGGAGAGAGTCAAGCTCAAAGTTATAAAGCAACAACCAGTGGGAAATGGAGCCGTAATTCTAACACTGCTCTCCTGGGTTTCCCACTACACCAAACTACGCTTCCCATTGCACCACGATATACCTCGAAAGAGCACGAGGGTTTGCTGGTTTGCATGAGGTTTAGTTTGTTTTTTTGTGTTTGCCAGAAGACTTAGATACAAGTCAACACTTCACTGATTGCTGAGTCCTGAAAGCTAATCATGAATCATCTCTAAGTCTAGTTTCTCATCTATAAAATAGGATTGATAATAATAAAAATATATCTCCCAGATTTGAGAAGGCATCAAATGAGATTTGAGAGTTCTCTGTAAACTGTAAAATGAAGTGGCTACTAAAGAAGTTCTTCTTATCTCTCATTTTAGTTCTGTTGGGACAAAGATAGGCTTTCTAACACTAAGATGGATTATAAGGGTTATTTTATGCAGCTGTCTCAGGGATCCCCTAATGACAGTAGATTAGACAAATACAGATTTCAGTCAGTGAACTTTGTTCAACATAAGAAATACACTACCACTGGTAACACTTAGAAGGTGGTCAAAGGAACCCCCCCTAAACACCGCTGGTGATGCCTAGACCTATTGTTTTCAATTGATTTGAAGTTTTAATTAATAAGTAAGCAAATGATATACATTTTAATAATTTATTCTTATAAAATACATTCTTAGATATTTTAAATAATTTTGATGGTATGGCTATTATAATTATCTTATAATGCTACCTTTATTAATGACTGCTTACTAGTTCTGGGCACTGTACGAAGGCCATATTATTTTATTAATTTTCATATAATTTAAGGTGAGGAAATTGACTCTAAAAAAGTTAAAATAATTTCCCCAGGCAACTACTCATCCCAAAGCCATGATTTATATTTCCAAAAGTATAGAACAACATAATGCCCTAAGTTTCCAAACTAAGGCCAGACCAAGAGGCGTTTCCCAATCCAGAGAACTGCAGATGCGATTCGTCAACTAAAGAAAGAGATTTTTGTGGAGGAAAGGACCGACATTCTAATCAGAGAAATCAACTGTCAGCAAACTTGAACAGACTCGAAAATAAACAACCTGGGATGAGATGGAATGGGATGGGGTAGGATGGTCACATTGGGACTCCTGATCTGTACTCACTGTGGAGTAATTTAGGGTGGAGCAGCATGTGCCACAGACCCTGCACATTTCAGTATGAACCTGACTTGGTAGCTTTAATAGAGATGACAGGTATGAACTAGAGTCCAACTCTAATGGACTGGTAGTGACTTTCTACAGAATGACCATGTGACTACCTCTGGATTCTTTGAGAATGAATTTCGTAATCATAATTATAGTTTGTACAAATAAGTAGAGTAGATGAGCAATATAAAAACAACTTATCTTTTAACCCCTATAAAATGTATTTAGAAGCTTTTCATTGACGCCTCTAACATAGATCTTCACAAGTTAAGGGACAGATTTAGGAAACAGTATGAATCACACTCAAAAAAATTCCCCGTCATTCTATTATGCAGTGCAATTGTTCAATGTACGGACTCAATTAACTTTGGGAAAGGTCAATAAGCCTACTATATCTGTGCCTCTGTTTCTCCCTCTGTAGAATGGGTTGTCATGAAAATGATTTCATGTTGCTAAACTGCTTGGAGGGATGCCTGGAACATGATGCCATTTACATAGAAGTATCAGTTATTACTGTTTTGCACTCTATTTAATTTCTGCATCTTATTGCATCATCAGGTCAGGGAACTTCCTGAAGTATCAGAACACTGCTCTAAATCCTCTATATTCACAAGCAGAGTATCTGACATATATAAGCTCACATTTAGGGGATTACGAATGAGTCATTGATCTTTGCCTATGCTCTGTGCTACACTTAAACTCCTGTCCACAGCTTTCAAAACTGACCACGAAGTGGGAAGCGCACTGCCTGGCACTGGCAGATGTAACATGGGGCCGGAGTGCACCCAATGGTGATGAGCACCATCTTCGTTTACACAGATTTTGACTCTGAACCACAGGTTAGAAGGATTACCTGTGGTCACACAGCAAATTGAAAGGAGTCACTGCAGATGTATTTCCAGAAATGCATATACATTAGCTCTTTAAACGCTTTATATTTAGAAACATGCCTGGATATGTCAGTAAGATAAAAATGAACCAGAACAATTAGAAATTGTTTTTAGCAGGCATTCCACCTCTTTTAAAAATTGACCTGGAAAACTGAACGTCTACAAAGAACAAGCTTAACTTGCTTTAGAATCTATGTGTAAGATAAAAATGAACCAGAACAATTAGAAATTGTTTTTAGCAGGCATTCCACCTCTTTTAAAAATTGACCTGGAAAACTGAACGTCTACAAAGAACAAGCTTAACTTGCTTTAGAATCTATGTATGGATTTTATTGGGGTCCCATCTCCTCTCTCCTAAATCATTCTCATATTCCTTCTGGCATCCACGATGCCTGTCCAGGACTATAAATACCTTTTTAAGGTGTCATTTTATTTTTAAGATGTGTCAGATGAAGAAAAGTGGAAAATTAGAACAAATAATTCCATATGCATTGGGCAAAGCTTGAGCATTTCATGTTAAGTCTGATTCATTCAAGCTAAATCTCTTTTTGTTTTCTCTGTCCTCTTTTAAAAAAACTTCCTCCCACTCAACTCAATCACAGGAGTCCTGTAGAAGGAGCGAGCCTGGTGTCTCATTCACAACTACAACTTCATCTACAGCCTGTCCCTGAGTCCTTGGAAAATCGACCAGGCTTTGCGCAGATTCCGTGTAGGAGAAAATATGCTCTTGGAACCAGCACTTCAGTACTTAAAGGAACTATGATAACAAGCCCCTATTGTGAGCACAGATGTTTCCTTTATCTCCTTTATCTTTTACCCCAGCCTGAGCCCCTAGGAGAGGGGTGGAGGCACAGACTGAAAGGCTCTGCTGCTGTTGTAGATGCTTTGGACTTGGACTTGGTTTCTGGCTATGAAGCAGCTCAAAGTGGTCAGAGAAAATCTGATTTCCTCCTCTATGGTGGCAACAGCCCCATTACTTATAATAACTTTCTATTCCAATAAAGCTAATTACTAATATGACATGATTCCTTTCTATATTGCTGATCAAACTGTGTTTTTGCAAACCCCACAACTCCATAAATTGAATATATACAAAGGTTTTCACCTTGCAGAAATAGCTGGCACATTGTAGATCTAAATATGCTGTGTTTGGATAAATCAGTCAGACCGTCCTCTGGTTGCTATTCTAGGAGGGATTTCCACATTATAAGGAAAATGAAAATATTAACAATGTTACCTTAATACTAAGCAGTAGAAACAGAATTCCAAGTGAGTTTTGAATGAAAAAGTCCAGTATTTTCTCTAGTACACAACTAAAGGAAGTTAGACTATCAGGGGTATTTTCCTCTAGGACTGGGTAGATGTTTTGAGGAAGGATTCCTGGAACAAAGGGTTCTGGAAATAGGTTAAGTTCTTTCCTCTCTCTGGCAAGAAAATCAAGAAAAATATTCCACCAATTCTCCAAATTCTTCTATCCTCAACATCTTCCCAACTCTGCAGTCCCATACCACACACACTTACAACCACACCACACCATGCAGACACCATGGACTTACCAATGGAACACTGGCCCTGGCCATCATGTGCCCAGGCCATCACTAATGCTGAGTGACCTGGGTTCTGACTTTCCAATCAGTGTGGGAGACAGGATGGAGAGGTCAGGTCAAGGGAAAAAGCAAAGAGAATGATCTCTGAACATCCTTTTGTGTCCATTTTATAGGTGGAGAGTCCATAAAATCTTATGAACAAAACTTGACAAAATATTTCAGATACACTAAAATAAGTGATCTTTAAGGGCCTTCTAGTCTGATCTGCTTTAGTTTTTATACAACTTGAGTTACCCAGAAAAGTGTCTCTTGAGGCAGATGGCCTCCCTAGAATTCTAGAACTCTTGGACCTGCCAGCTGCCTTTTAGGTCAGGAAATAAGCAAAGACACATTACTTAATTTTAAGAAAATGTGTCAAATTAAGAAAAGTGGAAAATTAGAACAAATAATTCCACGTGCATTGGGCAACTACCGTGTGCTGGGAACTTGATATAATATATTTCATTCATTTCTGACATCTCAGCAGACAGGAGTGGTGATTTCATTTCACAATGAGGAAAAAGAGGCTCAGAGAAATGAAGGGTAAGAAAGGTGTTGGGCTTTTCCTATTATTAATTGGCCAGAGAGGTAGAACCTTCTGGAAATCACTGGTCTCATGATATGAAGGGTGCCCTGGTGTACCTACATTTCCATGGGGAAGTCAACTGGAGAAGGAGTTCAGGAGAAGAGGGGCTCCAAATATGAAGATGGGCCTAAATCATAAGGTCCTGAAGAGCAGTGATTTTACCTCACTCAGTTCTTTATCTCCCACACTAGTATAGCTCCTGATATGAAGCCTCAACACCACCAATTTACACAATTGGAGGGGTCTCTGCTGACATTCAATGCAGCATGAAAGATGTCCCCATAGCTATGTGACTAGAGGTTGTGAAGACCTTGTGCTCCAGCAGCGTTGGCTGAATGAAAGCTTTTAGAAGTAAAACATGGCCAGCCCTAGAGCCACAGTCACTGCTACCACCCACACTCCAACAGAGAGTAGAACACGACTAGTCTTAAAAACCTGCCAAAATCCAGCCAGGCTCCTCCTGGGTGGTAGCTTTGGAAAGTTGTTTAATCTCCCTGAGTGTCAGTCTCTTTATCTGTGAAACAGGAATAATCCTATATTTTGCATGACTGTTAAAATACGGGAAGCAATGCCATTTGGACAATTCCTTGCACATAGTAGGGGTAAACCATTTTTGTCCCTTCCCGTAACCTCTGAGCAGGAGGAAGTTTAAACAATGGTCTACGAAACAGCATAGTGAGGTCAGGCTGCCACTACATCAAAAATAAATTTGGTGATATATCTGTTTTCTAAAGCCCAGTGACTAGTGCTCTTAGATGATTGTTTTCTGGATTTCTCCACTGCTTTACCCCACGGGGGTGTGTGTGTGTGTGTGTGTGTGTGTGTGTGTGTCATTTGTAAGATTCCCACATTGCAGATGTAAATGCTCACTAGTTTGTTTTTTCTGAGTAAATATTTCAAGAACAAAAATTCAATTTTAGTTGTAGAGAAAACTTATCCATCAATGTGACCTGAGTTTAAATGAGGCCTGGCTATGAGACAAACCAGTGGACACACAGAAAGATGCTATGAGGTCCTTATGTTTTACAATATTGCGATGGCCTCCATGCTAGGACTTCTCTGTGGTTTGTTTATGGAAAACAGCTTACTTTATTCTCTTCTCAAATAAGCGGCATTTTGTGTACTCCCAGTGACTGTCATTGTGAACTTCCAGGAGACACTGTGTAGAGAAAGGCCCCTGTCTTTGGTCTTGCTCAGCTTTGTCCAGCAGAGCCTTTCTGCATGGTCATCTGTGTGCAGTGCTGAACTCCAGTGACCTGGGGAGATTCAGTATCCACTGTGTCTGCTCAACTGTCCCAAAGCCTCAGTCTCCAAGGATGGAAAGAATACTGCAGACAAGACAGAGACTCTATCTCACCAGCTTGGCAGACTTTCTTAGACATGTTGCCTTGAGCGATTCACTAACTTTCCCTAAGAGTCATTCATCTAAGGATGGAAATAATTAGGAAAGGAAATAATACATACAAATTGCTTAGTACTATCACGGGCACACAGACATGCTCCATAGGAAACTAGCTTTCTATTTTATTCTTGTACTGTATTTCTAGCTACCTCATTCAATGAGCCAAATCATCAAGTGACTTTTCTAAGACACCTTAAGAGTCATGTGTTGACTCACTGATGATATGGTCTCTAAAGCAGAGACCATGTCCTCCGCATTTCTTCCTGTTCATTCTTTCACCTGCAGCTCTTCCTCATAGTAACCCAACTAGGTTGGCATTACTATACCCATTATACAGATGAGAAACTGAGGCTCTTCAGTGACCATTGTACGCACCAATAATTAGGACGTATAGGTCATAGTGGAGGAGGCAGGATTTGAATCCAGTGCACAACTTTAAACCCAGCAGTGCCCTGCAGATTACAGAGAGAGAAAATAAGCTGCAGAATTATCTTCAGTTTGTGTGATCTGTCTCTCCAGCAAGTATGAAGGTCATTCCAAATCAGGGTCAAGGCTTTCTCCATCTTTGTCCCCAGCACAAAGTCCAGATTCACCACCAGTGGGCACCAGAAAACCATGTCACATGGAGCCCTCATGAACATTTTGAAAATCCTGTATCTTTCTGCCCTGTTCTAGTTCGCCCAGCTTCACCACCCCCTTCTGGGGTTGAGGATGAAGAGTGTTTTCAGGACTCTTGGCTTGGTAGGGTCACACAAGCTGAAGCATCACTGTACAAAGTGTGCCATCCAAAGAGTTTGCTAAGTACTCGCTGACTCTTCAGAGGAATTTCCCAAGATCATTAAAAGAAACAATAATGGGGCTTGATATTCTAATTGGGATCAGAAATTGGACAGCTTTGGAGCTGGCCAGAGAACTGTGAAGCTCTGAAAACAAACGCTTGCCTTTCTTCTCTCCCTCCCCTCACACGGCCCTCTATAAGAGCCTTTCAGCTACTGTTCCAAGGCTCCTTAGCAACAGAGGCAGGGTCCCAGAGCTGGGGTGCCTCAGGAATGTCAGCCATTCCCCTCATTAGTATTCAGGGCCCCTCATCTGCCTGCACAGTTGGCCAAGGGACTATGCAAAAGGCACAGTGGCTTGGGGGAGACCTGGCATTTTGCATGGCTTGTTGGGATGTGGGAGCTTCCACAAAGAGTTTCCAAACAAAAGGCATCAATATTATCTGTGGAGCCATCAGACTGCCTGGGGTACAGTTAGAGCCCAGCCACATGCTCTTTCCCCAGGCTCTGTGTGAAGTTTGGTGGGGTGTCCCTACCAGACACGTCTAGGCCCTGAAAATCAGCACTGTAGAAGGCCTCCCTTCTCCCCTCTCTCCTATCCAGACGCAGTTTATCCTGTTGGACAAGAGGTGGGACTACCTAAAGGAGCGGGTATACTGAAGGTGAATGGTCAGATGACAAGACAATCACAAGCAGATAGTACTACTAGGAATGAATCACAGACAAATTCACAAGCAGATTGAGTTCTGACAAAGACCTATGTAGGGGAGAGCAATTGGCACTTAGTACCAAGCTTTTGCTCAAAAAAAAAAAAACTCTCCTACACAAACTTTGACCCTCTCAGGGGTGATGGGGAATACTACCCAGGTTCTATCTCATTGGAATTCCAAACTTCTGATCCATAGACCAGTTTCTGGAAAATTCCAATCAGCTAAGCTATTTCTCACCATTCTCAGAGAACCCGCCCTAAGCAGGGCTTTCGAGCCCCCACCCTTATGTTTGAATACCTTGAGAGACGAGGCCCTCACCACTCAACATCATTTTCTCTCCAGACAGTTCCTAATGGTCTCTCTTTTATGCCCCCTACCTTTTGTTTCACCTCACTTATCAAAAGGAATGTAAAGTTTATCAATCAATTCAGCAGCAGTGGTACCAACTCTGCACCTGGGCATTCTAAGTCTCTGAATCAAGGGTAAGGAAAAGAAAAGGAAAAAGAAGGAAGGAAGAACAGAAGGGAAGGAGGGAGGAAATCGGTTCCTCTCTCCCAGTACTGACTCAAGCTGGGGAGGGGGTCGAGGGAAGAGGAGGAAACTGGAGGAACAGAGGTGTAAGAAAGAGTATTTATTTGCTAAGACTACCATAATTAAGTATTACAGATTAGGTGTCTCAAACCAAAGAAGTGTTTTGCCTCGTAATTCAGGAACTAGAAGTCCAAACTTAAGGTGCCTATGGGGATGGTTCCTTGGACTGTGATGGAGAATCTGCTCCAAGCCTCCTCCCTATCTTCATGTGGTTTGGTGTCCCTTGGTTCGTAGATGCATCATCCCAATATCTCTATCTTCACATGGTGTTCTTTTTATATATGTGTCTGTCTACGTGTCTAAATTATGCCTTTTTATAAGAACATCAGTCATATGCAATTAAGATCCTTATTAAATACCCCCCAGACCTTCCAGTACACTAACCTCAAAGGCTGGGGAATATGGGTCACCTGTATGGTAGGTATATTACAAGTTTTCAAAATAATTATTGATCAGAACTTGTGAGCAATGAGAACTTCCCACTTCTTTGAGTCAGACATCACCTGTGATTTGTGACTTCTTGTCCAGTGAGAGAATTGTCAACCCCACTTTGATGATCCCAAGCGCTTACTTTGATCATTAAAGTTGGGTAGAAGAAGCATATCCCTCCTAATAGTAGCTTTAGAGGATATTGTGTGTTTCTTCTATATTCTCTTTTTCTTTGAACGCAAGCCAACAATCTCTCTTTGAGAGCACAGTAGGACCCAGCACAGTAGAGGAAACAGGTAGTGGAGTAGAATTCAACATTTACATAAACAAAACAAACCTTTGAGCATGAACTAAAATTAAGCCACAAGAATTGAGGATTATTTGTTATCGCAGCAAAACTTGACTAAGTTTAATGAAAGATCTTGGCAAGTGAGAGGAAAAGGAACATAACCTCCACCAATAGTTCTTGGGATGTTCAAGTAGCATAGCTGGATTCTTCTAGTTTTTTTTCTCTTCAATTTAGTCATGGAGCTTTTCTACAGACACCATAACAGAGATGGCTAGCTGTCCGCCAGAATTGGTTTTCCTTCCTCAATAATGGGTGGTCAAGGTGGAAATTAGCTATCTGGAAAAGAAAAATTTCCCAGCCCTTCATGAATCTAGGCAGAGCTTTGTGACTAGTTCACACCAAGGAAATTTGAAATACAGTCATCCCTTTTTATATCGCAGTTCACTGATCATGGCTTCACTGTATCGCAGGTTTTTTAAAACAATGTATCTAATTCTGTATTGTGGAATTTTCACTATATCGCAGGATCTTGCGGTATACACATACTTCACTAGTGAGCACCCACAGAGAATTTTATATGTTGTTAAAATTACATGGGGTTAATAGTGTAGAAAGTGTTTATAAGAGTGTGGGAAAGGTTAGTAAGAATGTGGGAAGGGTTTATAGGAGAGTAGGAAGGGTTTATAAAGCCTTAAAATATATGTAAATAATAAAATAAATTATAACGCCGCTACCTCACAGATTTTCACGATAGGTGAGGGATTACTGTAAAGTCATATATGTTCCTTCTTGATCAGACATCTTAAGAAGTCACCCATCTCTTTGTGTTCCCCCATGCTCTTGATAATTAATACCGCGTGACTTCCTTCCCTATCCTCTGGTACCTATAGATCTATGTTTCTCAGAACGTGTTCCAGGGAACACAAAGACCAGGTAATGCTCCTCCAGACACATGTTCCATGTTCAAGTGAGTTTGACAAGCACATTAGGCTATAACTTCCTCCTTGAGGAGTCCCAATGCCCAGTGAGAATACAATTAAAAGAAAATAAAAAATCCCCTTACCTTGTTTATTCCAAATTCATTTTATTAAAGTACTTTTTATTTTAAAATAACATTTTCACATCCTATTCTATGGAGGGCATTGTAAGAAATTCTGTCCTAATAAAGATATGATGTGCTAAGTTTTCAAGCCATCTGCCATACTTATTCAGCAAAATCATATAAAGCATATGTCCCAGGCCCTGTGCTATCAAAGTGCCTCATCTAGAATAGAGTCTGACCTATAAACAATACCAAATAAATATTTTTGAATAAATAATTTTGGAAAAAAAAGTGCTACAGACTACCTGCTAACTAAATAGCTGCCTATCACCCGCCAAACATGATCAACTTTAGCTTGGCTAACATGCTGCTAGAAATATGTATCTCACTGTATTCCTTTGTCTCACCACTGCCTATCTCCCCTGTCTCATTGGCCACTATTTCCCCATCTTTATCTCAGTCACATAGAGAGGTTCCTGCTTCCCAAATAGATTTATGCATGTCTGTGAAATTTTTTTATCTCTATATATACAGTTGTATTTTCTTGAATACATTTTTACTTATTTTTAATTGTTGAATTCCTTTTTATTCTGCAAGGTCAAATTATATGTCCCTCATAAGACCAGAAACCATAAAATCCATGGATGACAACATAGGAAAGACATTCCGTGATAGTCTTAGAGAGGCCTTTGGGGACTCGACTCTAGTATCAAGGGAAACAAAAGAAAAAATAAACAACTGGGACTACATCCAACTAAAGAGCTCATTCACAACAAAAGAAAACATCACCAAAACAAAAAGACAACCTACTAACTGGGAGAAGATATTTTTGTTGCATATTTCTAAGGACTCATAAAACTCAACATCAGAAAAACAGGCAATTCAATCAAAATATGGGAAGAACTGGTGAGACATTTTTCTGAAGAGGATGTACAGATGGTGAACGGACACATGAAAAGATGTTCCTACTCCCTGGCTATTGGGGAAATGCAAATTAAAACAACAATGAGATATCACCTTACACCTGAAAGATGGCTATCATCCAAAAGTCTGGAAACAACAAATGTTGATGAGGATGTGGAGAAAATGGGACACCTTTACACTGTTGGTAGGAGTGAAAACTGGTGCAATCCCTCTGGAAAACAGAATGGAGAGTTCTCAAAAAATTGAATATGGAAATTCCATATGATCCCACCATCCCACTTCTGGGCATTTACCTGAAAGATACAAGAACACTGACTTGCAGATACTTATGTACCTCCACGTTTATCGCAGCCCTATTCATAATAGCTGTGAACTGGAAATGACCTAAGTGCCTAACATGAGATAAATAAAGAAGATGTGATATATATGTATGTGTGTGTATATATATATATATACATATACAAACATATGTATATATACACACACAGACACACAACGGAATACTACACAGCCCTTAGAAGAGGAGAAATCCTGTCATTTGAATCAACATGAATGGAACTAGAGGGGATTATGCCAATTGAAATAAGTCAAAAGAAAAAAGATAGATACCTGATGACCTCACTCATGGGTGGAGTGTGAATAGACAAAACAAAGGAACTGACAAAACAAAACGAGCCATTGGACACTTTCAATAGAACTGAGATTACCAACTGGGAATGGGGTTGGGGGAGCAAGAACACTTGGTGATTTGGTGGAGGGCCGGGTGTGGGAATGGGAAAACTGCACATATGAGGAACCTATGCATATAAGTTTATTTGAATTTCTAAAACAAAGTTACTGAAATAAAAAATTGGAAAAAAGTATTTGTTCCTCACTATATCAAACCTGCAATAAACCAAACCCTACCTTACACACTCAATTTTTAACTAGGTGTATATGTGTTGTGTGCCTCTGAATACATAGTATATCCCAAATAAGCCATCTCAACCTCCTAATACTCACCCCACAGGCTGACCTTGGCACCACTGCCCTCATATTTAGCATATGGGAGAGAGAATGAAGGAACAGAAAAGCAGGTATGAAAATATTTCTTTTCCCCTGTAGGTTCAAAAATGAGAGAGGATGGAGGACATTACAGAGATTGACTTGGGTTCAACCTGAGAAAAGACATGCTAAGAACCAGAGCTAATGAACAATGAAGTGAGCTTCTCTATAAGGTCAGCATTTCTCTGTCCTCAGAAGCACTCAAGGTGAATGAAAAACTGTCAGTAATGGGAAAGATGAGTAATTCCCTCCAAGTACAGAATGCTATGAATGACTGAAGAGCTGAGTTATGATGCTTCTGAGAGATTACCTGGTCTGGCCACTTTATCCCAAAGGCAGAAAAGGAGAAAGTCCACTACTCCTAGAATGATTTCATGTCCTCCACTCTTTTATACTGTCATCACACTTGCAATCATATCAACCTCTTTAGTTGACTTAGGTCCAGAAAATCTGGTCTCACTAGATAATTGTTATTTTTTTAAGCATACCTAAAATAAAGTACCATGTATATGTAAAAGCTTCCAAAGCCTGGGAGCCAATCTGAACTTGCCTGCAGAAGGATCATTTGGGCCTTTTTATTCCTCCACCTCTTGGAGGTATTGATATCTGACCAGGTCATCTGTGATGGCCTATGTCCTTCAGTTTCAGAACAAAATATAAGAAGTGGAGGGGTCAGAAGTGGAGCAGAATGCAAAAAGAGTATGGTAAATATTTTGCAGATGAGGCTGCTAAGAGTTCTGTGACTTTATTATAGAAACAGGGGGAGTTAGAGACAGGGATGGGGACCTGAATTCTCTCGGCACACAATTTGGTGGTCATTCCTTGTCAGACCTGCAAACCTACCCCTGACTTATTATCCAACTGTCAGCCACAGGTCTGCCCTAGTCCAAGAGCTAGATTGGCAGAGTGAAACTGTTCACACACATTGGTACAGCTTGGGATTTGTTTCCTGCTTCTTTGTGCCAAGGTTCACTGAACCCAAGGGAAGAGAAAGTGAACTCTCAATATTGACTATAAGTTAGGAGCCAGATTCTGTGATCTCATCCAATAGTCATAACAGCTCTCAGAGGTGGCAATTATTTCCACTTTATGAATGAAGAGTATTGAGGTTCAGAAGTTTAGCAAAAGAGTGATAGTCTTGATTTCAATGCACACCTTCCCAGTTCCAAGGCCTTTGTTGACCCCTACTCTAGGCAACCTGCACAGGCTGGTAGTATCCTGGGTGCTACTGGGAGCTTCTAGTTGTCTGATCTCTGTATCAGTGAAGGAAATAAGAGCTCAACTCTGTATAGTTGTCTCTTTTTTTATTTAGCAAGTACTTACTAAGCACCTTCCAAGCTTCATTAAACAATGTGAATGGATTTCCCAAAGCATTTTCAGACTGCCTAAGCTCTTGCCCAAACACCATTGATTAACTCAGACTCTTTTCTAATACTAACTCTTGTCTGAAGTCGATATGTTTATACCTTCTCCCAGCACTTAATGGGGTCATGAAATTCATGTACCATCCCATCTACCTCTCTCCCAACTCAGTCCTTCTTTCTCTGAGAATACCACAGTTCCTCTCATCCCTCTCTGGGATTCTGATGAGACATTAGCTACTTATTTGTACATAAATAACTTACTTGTGGACTTAAGGCCATCATGACTACCACAGACATACCACATGGAAGCTTTAGTAGGATGCATTTGTCATTGTTATCTATACATACATGTATTCACTCATCAATTTGGAGCTGCTCTGGGTACCAACCATACAGAGGTGAATAAAGCAGGGTTCATAATCTGTGAGTGAAGGCAGACATTAAAGTTGTTGAGTATAACAGTATAAGTGCCACGTGAGAGGAAAGTCAGAGTACTCAGCCACCACCAAGGGACTCATAGCAACCAAGCGATAGGAGTGTCACTGGTCAGTTAAAGACAAAGATAACCTAAAATATTTATGACTGAGTTGAGTCCCGGCGATGAATAAATTACCCAAAATGGGGATAGAAGTGAGTAAAGCCCCTGAGACAAGAACTCACTCTGCATCCTGGGAACTATGAACAATGGTTACAGGGTGGAAAGCAAAGGAGAGGAGGCTAGAGAAAGCAGACTCAGATCGAAGACCCTCGATGTCTTCTTAGGACTCCATAAAGGGCAAAGGGCTGTGAAATGATCAGATGAATGTTTCGATTACTCAGGGGTCATTTGGGGGAAAGCTCTGAGATGCAAAAATAGAGGCAGAAAAAACTCTTACATACTACTTGCATAAGAAACTTAAATATGTCATTTAATGTCATTGAAATTCAGGTTCTCTGCAAAGTTACCTTTAAAATACATGCTTTACAGGATCACTGTAAGGCTTATATATAAGGTATGAAAACACCACACACTGTCTAACAAGTTTCACAAATGGTAGCTATGTATTTTATGATATTCATGTTCTATAACTGATGACAAAGACAATTCCTGCAACAAGAACAGCCTTTCTTCAGAAGGGCATTGGGGATAACGCCATCAGCAGAACAGTTTCAAGGGAGTCATTGACACTGATGCACCCAGGAATCAATAATGGATGTGTTGGGAACATTTTCTTAAAGCCCCATTATTGTTCTTTCTCCCTGCCTCATGGTAATGCTGGTAGTTGCAGGACTTTAGTGAATTTCATGGTCCTGTTGTGAATCTTATAATATTTCACCCTCCTAATTCAAAATAGTCATTCCAAGTGGTTCCAACTTCACAAATAAATAATTCCTGTTAGAAAATGGAGTTTTTCCATCTGCCCAGCCCATTTTCCATCTGTTCCTGTGAGCTTATCATAGGACAGAACTGGGTCTTGAGGCCCTGTTGATAAGTCCTGATTTAGGAAGGAATGACTTTCTCCCAGATGGATTGGGCATTAGTGATAAAGATTAGTTTCCACTGTTATTCATTATTATGTTAGGAGATAGTTTTAGAGATCTGGAAGTAGATCAAAAAGCACATCCTAGAGAGAGGATCAGAGAGTAAAGTCACACTGATTTACTGACTATAGTGCACACCCTGCTAGGCACACCTCACTTGATTATGCAACCACCCAAAAGGTAAATGTAATTATGTCCATCTGACAGAAAAGGGAGCTGAAGGTAAGAGAAGCTTAAAAACTTGCCTTAGTTGACTTAATTCATTTTTTAAAAGGGGGGAGAGGGTTTAGGACTGTTTTAAAACTCAGGCTCTTTCCACAGCACCACAGATTCAAAAGAACACTCTGCTTGATTGACTGGAAATCACATGGACCAAAGATTTTAGATTTTTTTGTTTCTTCAATAACCATGTCATATAATAGCAGGACATCCCATGAATGAAAGGTGACCCTATTTTAAGGCTCTTGTAGTGACATGAGAATGGACAGAGGAAGAGAACATTTCTTGATATGATTAGAAAATAGAGTTCCATATTAGAAAAAAATAAGTGAACCATGAGTCAAAAATCTGGGATTCAAATTTTGGATCCTCAATTTACTAACTTAATGACAAGAATAAACCACTTAGGTGTCTGAAACCTTGGTCTCCTCAACTGGAAAGCAATGATCTAACTTATGTTGTCTCTTCAGTAAACCTCACAAGATCTGGAGAGACACATCTATAAGGTAAATGTAAGAAACAGAAGGGAGTAACATTTGTCAGTGCTAAATTTCTGTGCAAATATTAGATGACATTTTCATTTCTGTGCCTCCTTGCTACAAAACATTTGCAAGATGAGAAGATTGTATCAGCATATAAATCTATGCCATTCCCCCTTCTTTGACAAAATATGGTTCAAAAAAATCTTAGCTAAACTAAGAGCTGTGCTTAGATGTAATTGATTTACTTCATTTCGGACTCTGAGCAAACAGCCCATGGACCAATACCAGTCTGTCACTCACACATTGAGTCTTACCATCTAAACTACCTTCAGGAACACAGATGATGTGAACACTGAAATATCCAGTCTCAGCTCACTGCTTATGACCTTGTGTGGCATCATCAAGTTATTTAATCCCTCTATGCCTTACTTTTCTCTTCTGTAAATGGGGTTAAAAATACTAAACTCATAGGGTGGTTGTGGAGATGCTGCAAATATTTGTGACTGTGTACATAATAGGGCCTGGGACATAATAGCCAGTAAAGAATGTTATTTCTTATTTTTATCCTCAGCCTAAAGCATCTGTCCTCCTGGTCTACCACAGTACGAACATTCCCATCATTAGGGGGGTGAACATTAGTTGTCGCCAATCACCAAGGTTATAGTGCTAGTAAACAGAGGCCAAGAATGCAGCTAAACAGACTACAATGCAGAGGACAGGACTCCGTGACAAGGAATTCTCCAGTCTAAAATGTTAATAGTGCCAAGGTCGAGAGCCTTGCATTAGAATTGTTCCCTTGACTTGAGGTCTCCTTGTTAACAGATCAGAATGCAATAATATAGTTGACATTTTACCTACTCTTTGTGGTTTCTTAGAATATCAGCCTTCAAAGAGAGACATTTGAGACAGTGTAGACCATATACTAGTGTTAATGAAAATGAACCACAAAGAGGCAAGGACTCACTTTCTCTCTCTCCCAACTAGTGGTAAATATTTTATTTCTGGTTGTTTTTGTTTTTTGTTTTCTCTCCTTTTGTCTTGCCTCCTGAAAGTACACTGATCCAGACCGATTAGAGAAACTCAAAGTTCACCAATCTGCCAAGTGAGAGAGTTAACATCGCACCCCATGTTCCCAGTTCCAGTGGCAAAGGTCCAGGGGATAGGTGAGTGTAGCCAAGGACACCTCAGCTCAGAGACGAGACTCCATCTACCTAGTTCCTCAGCCTCCATGAAGCCTACACAGAGAAGGGAGGTGTGTAGGAAACGTTGTGGTAACAAGCACTGGACTTGGAATGAGACTCAGGATGAGACCTATACCCTCACATCTTCCATGTTTGTTGGTCAAGCATATAAAGCCTAGAATATTAACACTGAAAGTGTGTTTAGAACACTTCGTACCCAAAGTTTGCAAAGTTCAGCCTCTCTCAGTTTTTCTTTCTCTGAGACTCAGACTATCCACTAAAAAAACCCTAAAACACCTCATGGAATGCTTTGGAAGATGCATGAGATCAAAAGCGTACATGCAAAGCTCTTAAGAGTACAGACCATTTTTAACTGTGTGACCTGAAGAAGTCAAGCTCATTCTTCCTAAGTTCACCTCCAAAATGGGCATATCATTCCCTACCTCATGCTGCTATCATGAGGATTTAATAATTCAGTAGACATAAAATACTTAGAATAGTGCCTAGATCATAACAAATTTTACGCCAAGTGTTACTTAATATTATAGTGAACCATCATTTTCTCTTCTATTTCTTCTTAATAAAGTCAAAGAGCCAAACAATCTTTAAAAAAAAAAAATTCTCAAGTAACTCATGGAACACTACAGCAGCCAACAAGAGGCCATCATCCCCCAAACTCTTTCAAGGATTAGGAGACAACAGCTCTCTCTGCTGCCCTGAAATGAAACAGCACCATCCTACCTTCTAACAGATTCTTTAATATTCTGTCCTCTTTCTGGCCTGCCAATCTTGTCTCTTGAAAATGCACTTCCCAGACTGATGAAATTGCTTCTATATACTAATATCATCAGTGAAGCATTTTCCTAAGCAGCTGACTCATGACTTTTTCTCCAATCAAAAGGAACTATCCTTCTAGGCTCTAGTTAGAATTTAAATAGCTGTCTGTTCTCCAGTTCCCATTAGGAAGCAACGCTCTGGAGCCTCAGTCACTGCAGAGGGCATTCTCCCCACTGGGAAAGAGGCAGACGAACTGGAACGTTATAACAAATTGTTCCCATTCAGCAATCACTTTGTAATGTGACTGTTTTCAAGGTAAACTCATTCATCTTGTTGAACAGATGGAAAAAAAAAAAAATTTGAGCTCTGTCTGTATTTCTGATTTCCTTCAGAACAACATTATCCCAGATTCAAAGATGAGCAAGCAGTCTTTTTACCCAGATGGGTCCCCTGGCCTGAGTAAAATGGGACCCAGTGTTCCTATTTCCACAGGAAGGAGGCTAGTACTCATTGAAAACCTACTATGCCAGACATTATCATGTATTGTCTCCTTCAAGCCTCACAAAAGCCTTGTGAGCTCAAATTTACTGTGCCCAATTATAGATGCAAGATCCAAAGCTCTGAGAGGGAGCATGGGCCCCAGGCCACATGATGGGTCCCTGCTAAAGCCAAGGATTGTAGCTTTTTCTACTCTACCAGGCTGTCTCCCGAAGTCTCAAAACCATTCTGAGAAGATTGTGGTTTGCAGCTTGATGAAGTACCACCAAAAGTTTGGTTTAGAGTCAAGGGATTCCCTTATTCCTCTGCTCACAGGGAACTTCTAAAGATCCCAGGGTGGGGCACTCTCCGCACTTTCCCCAGGAAGGACCCTAAGTCATCCAAGGACCGACTAGAACATGAGAAACTTCAAAGTGAGGGAGCCTGCTGGAAAATTCTACCAAACTTCTAAGGAAGAAATAGCGTCAATGCTATACAAACTTCCAGATTATAAAAGAGAAGGGAACATGGTCTAATGCATTAAAAAAATATATTACCCAGATTCCCAAACCAAAGACATTACACACAAAGAAATCTACAGCCCAATATCCCTCCTGAACATAGGCTCAAAAATCTTTAACAAACTACTAGCAAATTGAATTCATCAATATATAAAAGTATAATACCAACTGAGGTTTGTCCTGGGAATGTAAGGCCAGCTCATCAATTAAAAATCAATCAATATAGCCACCCTATCAACAGCCTAAAGATGAAAATCCATGTGATCACCTGAATACACCCGAAAATTTTGGAACCAACCCTGGTGTTCTCCAGGTAAGTCCAAGGCCCAGAATATGGAAAATATGTTCACAGTAATACTGATTATCGTCAAATTTAGATTTAGAATCAGTTCTCCAAACTTGAAGCTGTGTGGGCTCTCATCCCATACTGAGAGCCAGAGAAATTCTGAAGTACAGAGGAGCAATAACTTTATTCATGGCTCTCTCAACATAACTGAAAGGAAGGCATGAGGGTAGCTGACTCTAATCCACGCCAGGCTACAACACACCTGCGGATCCTGAGCACAAGATTAGACTCAAGGAAGCGTTGGCCACTGGGGAGGAATGATATGCTCCCTGCAACATTACAAAAGAGGTAGAAAGTGTCATCACTGAAATATGATATAAAGAAAATCCACTTCATAATTTGAGACGTATGACCCAGAGTTATATTTCTTTTGAAACAGAATTTTTAAAAAGCATAGAATTTTCATTAAGATTTTTAAAAAGGATAGAAACATTTCGGTGTAACTGAAAATGGCAGGAACTCCTCAATCCCACCACCCTGCCCCATCTACTATTCAACTCAGAGTCTTCACTTTGTTACTTCCAGAGATCAAACCATTGGGTAAAACTTCTTTAATCCTCTTTCATAATTTGATCTATTGGCCACAATCATTAGCCTGGTAATTTCTTTACTCTTGGTGTTGATTACTGGAAAATAATGTCAAAAGTAAAGTACTTTTTTTCCTCCAGGCAAAATTTCACCTAAAAATTTGTTCTCTAATCACCTGCCCCCACCGAGATACACACACACACACACACACACACACACACACTTCCCCTTTCTCTGCCTCTCCCTTTACCTGCTTCAGAACTGTGGGAAGTGACTGCAGGCCACTCGAGTCAACAGGGAAATAATTGGCTACAACTCCCTTCAGTCCCGCATCTTCAATGTGAAGCAGAAATTGGAATGCATTTATTCCATTCATGTCCTCTCAACTGGCCCTTTGAAGCTGACTCAAATGGTTTTTGAGCACTACATTTTAAATGGTAGTCAAATATTTAATGCTCCCAATTATCACATAACCCCAGTGTCATCCAAGGAGAGTGAAGCTCAGTGGGGTGTTTCCTCCATTCTTTCAGCTGTGTGACAGGATCCCTGAGCTTGGCCCACAGCTGGAGGCATACACAGGTATCAAGGTGCCCGACCTCAAGGTCTCATTGCGGCATCAGGCAAATATGCAAATACTGACTTACTAATAGCCACCATTTAATGATCTCTCAACTGTGATCAATGTACTGAACTATATATACTCCTCTCCAGTATCTCATTTGGGTCATATGGCTACCCAGCAGAGTAAGTGTGATTACAGCCATTTCACTACAGAGGGAAATGAATCTGGGAGAGATCACTTAGCAAGTTCAGATTTATATATAACAAGTAAGTGGCAGATACAGGACATGAACTCAGGCCTGAGGCCGACACCTCAGCTCTCCATGTACTTGGCTGCATCTTAGATAAGAGATGCAAAGATTGTGCTGTAGGTTAAGTGTGCAATGAAGTGGGGGTGCAAGGGAAGGTACACATGGCTGAGAAGCTATCCATTGGCTTGGGGGGAAAGTACACCAGACAAGAGTGCAGGGCGGTGCAGAGCTTCCTTGACTGATGGGCAGGATTTAGAAAGGCTGAGATGAAGGGAGAAGGCTTCCAGGTTTCCAGATGGAGGCAGTGCTGCAGACAGGGGCTCTGCAGTAGGAAAGTGTGCTCTTGTGTGCAGATAACAGTAATAACCGCGGGATCGTTATGACCCACTTCTCAGGGCAGAGCTGGGCATTTAGTGTCAGGAACCATTGCGAGGTGTTTTACAATAAATGTGGTATTAATGATAGAGGAATGAAGGTTTATTTCATGTAAATTTTAATGAAAATTATAGTCAAAATTATTGTAAATATCGTAGTTCCTGTACTCAAGAAACTCACCTGCTATTGGGAAGACAAGCAATGAAACAAACATTTACAGACCAGCAGTAGTTTCTGTGGAAGCGTAGCTGCAGTGGGGTGGTGCCAACTGGGACACTATAATGATCTGCTAGAGGGTGATGTCCAAGTTGCCAAACGAGGGACATGTGGGTGCGACCCACACGATGAAGAACAGGGTTCTGGGCAGAGCCAGCAGCTTCTGAAAAGGCACAGACAGAAGACTTTCGCTTGTATGGGAGGCTGCAGGTGCTGAGCACAGCAGAAGAGAGAGCAGGTGGGAATCGGTAACATATGAGGCCAGAGGAGCCTTGAAGGGGTCAGCCCATGATGAGCTCGTGTGCCCTGTTAAAGAGAGCATATAGTCAAGGGCCCTGGCCCAGCGCGGGCAAGGGCTGGCTTCCCACTGCCGTCAGCAAATCAATTATGCCCTCCACCGACTTTCGCCTTGTGTATTTAGAATGCATGGAGTTCGCCTGCCAAACATCTGCTCTCGCTATGAAGCATGCCATGGTAACCATTGCACTCCCGTGCGTCAGCGCCACCAGGATCGGTAATAATCACAAGTGTCAAGAATGAGAAAGAATGGAGAAGGAAAGCTGTGCAGAACCCAGCGGCAGGATGATGGGGCTGGCGGCTCCGCTCTGGGGCCCTGCCAGCCGCACCTTCTGCTGCCCCTGTTGGGGGCAGGGGAATGGATGCAGCTCTGGCCTCCCTGGCCCCTGCTGCGATTCCTCTCCTGTATTATTCATCCACTGCTTCCCCTGATACTGGAAAATGTGCCCTGCCTTTGCCAGAGCAACATATGTGCTACGGCATCAGTGTGTGTGATAGATAAACCCGCCAACAGCCTGCCAGACCGAGGGGCCCTCTGGGTGAAGACCCCATGTTGACACCGGCAGGCAGCAAGGCGTCCTGGCAGGAGTGCCACTCCAAAGAGAGATAGGGCTGGCTTAGGGTTTCAGGGTCCAACTTCATAGCTTTGAGACCTTGGGCAAATCTGGTCTTCTCTCTAAACCCTGCTTGCCTCGTTTGTAAAACCCCAATAGGAACGCTTATCTCATAGGGTTGTTTGGGGCCTTAGAGGTATTGGATGAGAGATGGCACAGTGCCTTTCACAGCATAAGTGTCCAAGGTTAGCTGGCATGATCTTTTTATCAATTGAACTCTCAAAACAAAACAAAAGCAATCTAGGCATTGTGTACACTTTGTTTAATGATTGACTCTCTAATAACCTGAGGTAGACATCACTAACCCCATTTTGCAGATAAGAAAACCGAGGCTGAAAACAGACTGACTCGTCCAAGTCACAGAGCTACTAACAACAGACCAGGAGGTGAGCTTCTTCTACACCCTAACTGTGTAAACTGTGCTGCCTTCCATACATACAGATCTCTTCATATGTTGAGCTGAAATCTCTTTCTTGATAAATATTATTCCTGAGTCCCAGTTTTGCTGCTAGAGTCACATAAAATAAGCCATCTCTCTTATAAACAAATGCCCTTTTGAAATGCAGCGCCAGCTCCCATCACTCCCAATTCTCTTTTTTCTGAAATAAAAGGGCCCCAGTCGCTCAGTGAGTTCTCCGGCAGCCCAGTTCCACACAATCACTTTCTGCGGATACCTGTCAAACTGGGCAATGCCTCCCTGACCACAGGAACCCGTGCTCCTGAGTGCCTGGGTGGGGTTTTTAATCCTCCTTTTCAACACTACGGGTCATTGCACCTAGGGGCACAGAGAGTTCCTGAACCATGAGTTGGCAAAGCTAGTGCCAACGTCTGGAAAACACCCAGATCCCGTTTGCGCCTTTCCTTGGCTCCCATTCTCCCAACAGCTGAAAGAGCTCCAGCGCCCTCTTGTGTAAAGGGAGAGAAATCTGCAGAAATGAACACAGGCCGGGAAGAGAAGACGTTGGCTGAAAAAAATCGTTACCTGAGAGGAAGGCAGTGGGTAAATTAGGTAAAAGGGGTCAAGTGCATAGCAATATATGAGATCTAGACTTTGGTGATGAACATAATGTAATATATACATGTGTTGATATATGTCTGTATACCTGGAACTTGAATGTTACTTGAATATTTTGTTAAAAAGTAACATGTATATATTTTTGTGTCTCTGGCTTGAATGTCCTGCCAGATTATATTAATATGGGGGCAACCTTGTAGGAGTCTCTAGGTAATCCTGACTCTGCTGATATCAGTCTATCAGAAAAGAGACAGGCATATCCCCCACATCCCCTCCCTTTAATACAATAATATGAGTTCATTTAAACCCTCCATCCCCAGCATTCTTTCAGCTATGCTGTGGACATAGTAGAAGGTATCTGGTTGTTTCAGAGCCTAAGAATCTGAGGTAGAGAGATCCTCCCACTTCTGCCCCATTGGACCAGGGATGTGAGTACCATGATGGATCTATCTGGATCAGTAATGGGAAATAATTAAAACAACCAGGTCAAACATCACCTTGAGTCAGCCCTCAAAGTTGCTAAAATACACACCACTGATCTCACTCGCCTGCTTTATACAAATATTATCTGGGAGCGTTTGCCCATAAATCAAGCAATCATTTGGTTCTTGATCAAAAACTCACTGGGGGTCACTGAGCAAATCATTTCTCATCCTCTGGGAATGGTGGTTTCAGAGGTCCCTTCAGTTCCAAAAATCATTGAGCTCTAACAGAGAATCATCCCTTCAATTTCATCCATCTAACAGGGTTACTCGAGTTTTATAACAAACGAACACGGACAGAATGCATTTTCATGGAAGTCTCATAAAATATTGTTTAAGCATCTATAATACTCAACAGATATGGTGTTGACACCATAGTTTTCTTCCTTCGGCAGTCATCAACAAGCTACGAATGGACAAAATCCTGGAGCTGTTCATTATTTATGTTGTCTTCATTTAGTATCCTTACAACCAAGGAAGCTTATATGTAGAACCCAAACTGAGAAATTACAGTTGCTTTATTGCTTACACAGAGACTAACAGAACATCAGCTTTCCCTAATTGAGAGTCTTAAATGATTTCAAAATTCGAAGAACATAGCATAACCCTCGATGCACGCTTGGAGTTAGACCTTGAATGGAGCAGCTGGGAGAGACACATGCCCATCACAAAGATGGCACAGAACTGTTCTCTGGAGAATCTACAAGCTTTTGTACCCCCACCCCCAGTTGTATCACTTGTGACTGACTCCCCAATACACACACCAGCAGCTCCATCCTGACTGGAGCTGTGACTGTCCATGAGACCTTAAGTATTGTTCTCATTCGAGCAGCTAGACACAGAAGTGGAACAGAGGCTCCCAAAGGCTCTGCTGAGACTCACTATGGAGAAGGCTTGTGAGGGAGACAGCAACCAGCTGCCCTGTCCAGCTGTGCCCTCTTCCCCATCTCTTCTTGGGGGACTAAGGGCTCTCCAAGCACCCCACCCCCCAGCTGGGAGGGTCCAGTTAACTTATTTGTCAGGGACAACTGGGATTAAGAGTGGGAAAGAATGAAGTGAAAGTGACAAGACAGATCACAGGGGAGAGAGAGAGAGAGAAAGAGAGAGAGAGAGAGACAGAGACAGAGAGACAGAGACAGAGACAGAGAGACAGAGACAGAGAGACAGAGAGAGAGAGGTAAAACAAGAAAGAGAGGAAAAGGAGTAATACAAATCTGTGTTATAATTCCAAATATTTTCATCTGACTTCATTCATTCCATCTCTTGTTTGGTAAACTTGGAGATAATTTCTGAACAAACTTTTGTAGGAGGGCAAGAGGTGTAAGCAGCATAAACTTCTGATAGAGCCCTACAGCATGAGTTTCAAAATTTAGCCACTTCCGAATCATCTCAGTGTCCTTTACCATTATCACCCACAGATGGCGACCCCAGTGAGCCCAGGGTTCCCTGAATCACTTTCAGTTCACATCCCAGTCACTAGGGAGAACAGAGATGAATTATTCTTGCAATAGAAGCTTTGTGATACCACGACCTGGGGGCTTCCAGGGAACATGAGACGTGCAGACCTGGCTGGGCCGACAGACTGTACGATGTCTCGCCGCGTGCATTGAAAAAGTTGAGTCTTTGATCTTGATCTCAAGACAAGCGTGATTCAGATTTCAGATTTATAAAAAGATGCCATAAAACAATATTATACCACCCCCAAAGAAAAGTATGTCTATACTAAAAACAAAACAAAAAAAGAAGCACGTTAGAGCATAATCCCACCATGTCTGCACCCAACTCAGACTAATTCTTCTCCTGACAGAGGAGCATGAAATGAACTTTGCCCCACGACTTAGACACAAGAGGCAGAGGCTGTGCTGACTGTGTTTTCCATCTTATTCAACATTAAAACCCAGAAAGATGAGCCTTGCTCACAGATACACGCTCAGAGACGGCAAACACAAAGGCTGTCTGGTCTGTAGGAGGCAGATAACAAGGCAGGTGCAGGCAAGCAGAGGCCCTTGTAGCCAGGAAAGGAAACACCAGCCCAGAGACGCCTTGATAACAGAATCCCTGCTGTTCCTGGTGGGCCATTTTAATGCAGCTTAAAGGTTATTTTCTCCTTTAAAGAATAGGTCGAGGTTTAAAATCTCATCTCCTTCCAGCCAGCAGGTTCATGCTTTGCCAAGCTCTGTTAAACACTGACTCATTGGAAAGGAACATCCCTTTCCAAAGAGGAAATTGGATGTATAGTTGTGTAAACCTCCTTTAAGAGGTTTGCATAAAGCCCTTGTGATTACATGGTCAGGAGATTTGTTCCTGGCTTTTGTGGCTCCCCAGCAAAAGCTTTCTTTAGCAGTTATCTCAGCTCATTCTTAAAACTTATGTAAGCGTTTGTATCTTGAGTTCTCCACCTGAACCATAAAACTACATCTGCTTAAAGGCTGGCTGGGTCAGAGCTGGAGGCCAAGGTTGCATTTCAGTGGGAGGGAAAAAGGGGGAATATCGGATATACACTGCAAATGCAAAATGAATGCTTTGGGGAGTAGTTTTGCCTAAAGAACTTAGATTTCTTTGATCTAAATACCTTATCCTTTTCAACCATCCACCAACACTTTCTGAAACATAAATGTCATGACTTTATGATGCATAAACAATCCACCCAAGAAGTAAAAAATTCAGTCGTAGGTATTTGGTTTTGTGATACAGATGAAAGTTTCTACTATTTACCTTTTTCCTGCAAAGTGAATCCAGCCAAGTTTATTGATGTGTGAAGACAGTCACACCTGGAGCTTTCATCTGCTTTCATTGCCACTCACTTTTTTGCAAAGATGTTTTCACTAAAGAAGTCCAGCTGTGGTTTTTCAGTTTTGTGTGTGTTTTAAATCAGCAACCATTCGCATTTTTGTTACATGTATGCTCAATAAATTAGATATATAATTTAATATAATAAAACAGAAAGAATATGAATTTTGGAGTCAAAAAAGCTGTTTTGGTTTCCAAGTTCTGCCTTTACCAGTTGCACGATCTACCTGAGCTTTAGTTTACTCATCTCTAAACTGGAAATAGTAGGAATAAAAAATATGCATTGTAGGATAGCTCTGACATTCAATTAAATGAAACAAGATTTTTTTTGTTATTGTTGTTAAAGGAAAGGTACAGGCAGGAATGAAGGTGAGTAGGCAGGCAGGCAGGAGGAGAAGAGGAAGAAGCAGTTTATTGATTTTGTTCAGCTGTTCATTGGTTGTTTCCCCAGCCTTGGGTCTTGAACCGGGCATTGCGATGTACATGGACTGCATGCAGTTTACACCACTAGGTCACTAGGATGTACCTCAAGAAATACTTTTAAGGTAGCCAGAATGTAACAAGTCTTTCAGAAATGTCTCCACAGAGAACTGAAAGTCCCAGAGAGGCCTATAGATGAAGACGAGGAAGAAGAAGAGCTCTGCCATGAAATGTTGAGGCAGCATCATAAGAAGATTGGGCTGAGATTACATTGCCACCTGACTGAAGGCTAAGCTTAATCAATATTGCTTCTACCTCTTATCATCTTGCTTCCAGGCTAACAATGAAAAGTCAAGGATCCACAATGTGTCCAAAAGCCATATCAGATTTGAATGTTATAACTTTTTCAAAATAAACTAACCCTACCATAAACCAAAGACATGGGAACATACCTAACAGTTACAACTTCATCAGCTAACATGAAATCATAATACCTGCAATCATCAGAACTCACATACACCCAGGTAACACTATAATACCCTGATAACCACCATTCACTTCCATCATTACACAGAAATGCTGATGCCAGGCCAATCACGCAGTAGCCATGGTAAAAAACTTCTGGAATTCATGCTTGCCTAACAAGCAGAAACTAGATCTCTCCAAGAGTGGGTAACACTTAGATCTCTTCGGTTCTGTGTCTTTTCTTACGAACATGACAAATCTCTTCTTGTGTTAATGGCACAGAGTTGGAGTAGCTCAGGGCTTAGTCCTCTGTTTTCCATCAACATGCACTGTCTAATTGTTTTTAACCCATGGATCGAGATACCACCTACACCCAATGTTTCTCCATTTATCTTTACAGACTGGCCTTCTCTGAACAGTAGACATCAAGCTCCTGCTCGTATCTTCACTTGGATGTCTAACAGTTTGAACTTAAAAAATACATTTTTACTAATAGAATGCAATTTTTATCTATTTTTCTATCAGAATTATATATATATTACCCCAATATTTCAAAGTTTTCTAATTAAGCATTTTAAAGCTGTCTTATTTACAGATGAGACAACTGAGTCCAAAGAGAGTATTTGTTCAGGACTCATAGATGTTGGTTAGCAGGTCTGGGACTAGCCTGGAGGTCCCCTGGCTCCCAAGTCCATGTGTTTTATATTTCAAGGTGCTGTCCCAATGAACAGGGACTAGAGCAGATACCTGTAGACCCGGGTTGATAAAATAGTCAAAGGTAGAAACAACACAAATGTCTACCAACAGACGAATGGGTTAAAATAGATACAACATAAAATAGAGTATCATTCAATCCTAAAAGCAATTGACATTCTAATACATACTACAACACAGATGAACCTTAAAAACATTATGCTTGAGATACAAGATGACAAATATTTTGTGAAAATCTAGAATAGGCAAAAATTTAAAGATAGAATGTAGATTAGAGGTTACCAGGAGAAGGCAGAGGATTCACAGGAGAGTTATTATTTAAAAGGTACAGGGTTTCTGCCTTGAATAATGAAAAACTTTTAGTTAGAGAGTGGTGATAGTTGTATATGTTGTAAATATAATTCATGAAATTGTGTGCTTAAAAGTGATTAAAATGATAAATTTTGGTATACCTATTACAAAACTTGAAAAATTTAATAACATTTTACACAAACCACTGAATTTTATTCTTTAAATGGATGATTTTTACATATAAAAATTACGTATTATAGATTATATGCAAACATACATATATGTGTGTATGTAAAATATATCTAAATAAAACTGTTAAAACATAAATGCACTTGATAAAATAGAACAATTATTTTTAATATTGAAATATTTAAAAAGATAGTGCCTCATCAATTTTCACTGATCAGAGCCACTTTTCAGTTCAATGAGAAAAACAAGAGTCTTCAAAAGCTGAATCATTGCAAAGAGCTAGAATGGACTTCTCTCAGAGATTGATGGGACAATTGAGTTGTTGAAACATATAGAGTGAAGCCAAATTCACTCCTAAACCTGTCAGAGATAGTGTCAAAATGGCGCTGGCAGACACTGAATTCAGAGGTACTGAAATTCAACCTCAACTCTGTCATTTACTTGGTGTGGTACATTGTCTCTTGTCAGCTGAGCACCACTCATTGTGTCACCAGTCAATGATAGCATTATAACCATTGTGTAGCCTGGCCATTTACTCTGCCACTATTTCTTACTCAATGTTTTATCCTTTTGTCCTAATTTAGTAATTAGCTTTTTCTGTTTTCCAATATAGTTTTCTATATCACAAGCTCTAATTCTTCCTTAATTCTCCGAAAGCCAACCTCGAATTGTATTTTCCATACAGTCAAAGTCCATCATAGAAACGATGAGATCTTTTTGTAAGTCTTGGAGACATCCTTATTGATGCTCTTTTGTGTTTAGAAAGGTTTCCATCTTGGGTTTTCCTAGGTTCCTTTGTTCCACCATTATGAAATGTGTAGATTATAGATTCACATGTCTAGGCTTATCCCACTGACTCATGCATCACATATTTCAGTAATTTCCAAGGCAGGAATTTGGGGGAGCTACATTTTTTTTAAACATGTATTTCCAATAAGTGTCCATTCTATAGTCCAAGACTATCTTCATGGTATTGCTTATTTTCTAGTTTCCTAGATTATTCATGACATTAATCCATGAAGCTATTTGACTAGGACATGATTCCCATACTATGAAACATATTGGAACATTTCTTTATCCCAGTGTTCTGCAATTTTAAGATAACATATGATCATGCTTTGTTTTGTTTTCCCAGCCGTTGTGTTGGATACTCAGTAAGCCTTTTTCATCTGGAAGCTAGTATTGTTCAGCCTGCGGAATTGAGTGTGTGTGTGTGTGTGTGTGTGTGTGTGTGTGTTGTGTGTGGGGGGGTGTCGAGGGGGTTGGTTTGAGTGTTACATGCGATTTTAGTCACATGATGCCAGAGCAGAAAGATGGGGGTCTGTAACAGCTGTGGGCAGGCCAGGCATTTAGTTAAACTTACTGTAATTTTTAGGGTGGAAACCAGACCCGCACTGGAGGACACCAGGTGCAGCAGCTGGAGTGGGACTGGGGTTCAGTGAGGGAAGGGAAGTGGGCGGGGTGATGTAACACCGTCCTCCGGGAAAGTGCATCCCTATCTGACAATTTGGAGCTAGTTTGCTGGGTGTGTGTTTAACCAAATTAACTTTCAGCAAACTGTGACTGAAACCTGGACAGAATTTCAAACCGGGTGGAACACTGGGACAAGTAACTAGCATTCTCTTCAGGTAGCCGCAGCCTCTCTATTTGGTCTCTCCATGTGGGTCACTGGTGACATGAAACTTCTTACCTGGTAGCTCAGAGGTAAAGGACAAATGTTCAGAGAGCAGAGAAGCGGCATCAGTCATCTCACTTCAGAAGTCACCAAGTGCTACTCAGCCGCCTCTCTTGTCTAACGATACCAGATTCAAGGGGTGGGACACAAGGACTCCACCAGTAAATGGAAGCAGCGTTAGAGAATGTGTAGGTATGTTTGGAACTGCTGCATTCCTTTAAAAAGTTGTATTTTCTCATTTCTTTTTAAGAAGAGGTTAGAAACAGCTGACACCCAGACAATGAATATGAGCTGCCAGCCTTTGAAACAGCAGGAAAGTTGGAATGAATTAGCATTTAGAAAACCTGTGCACTGTATCGCGCCAATGCGAAGGAAATGCCTGTAGTTCCTGCAAGTTATTTCAGCTATTAAAATTAGTTTGGATAGAAAAAAACAACAATAAAAACACACCCAAACGTTTGAACATTTAAACAAACACCAACAAAAAAGCCACACGCTGCTCTTTCTAGAATAGCGTGCACATGCCTGCGGTCACAGCACTCAGGAGCGCGTGATGAAGTTCGCAGCGCATTCAGGGCAAACTTGCAGGGACCAGGTCCAGTGCTGACCCACATAAAGTCTCTGCGGAAGTTTGGGGGTTTTCTTTCTTTTCTTTATAACTTTTTTCACTTTTGCAAATAAATTCAAACTTACAAAAGAAGGTTGTAAGAATGAGAGTAGGACACACAACACTTATTTATTCTTTACCTATTTTTTTACCTAGAGCTTAAGTTTTGTTCCATTTGACATTTGTGTGTTTTATGAGCCCTCCCTCTCTCCCTCAGCCACACATGTGTGTATGTAACTCCATATGTACACATACCTGTGTTATATGTATATATGAAATATGTGTACTGAATAAACTACACGTATACATATAGAGTATATCCATGTATATAATATTTTTCTAAACAATTTCAGAGTAAAGTTGTATAGGATCCTGATACAGGCACCTTTATCTCAAATGGTTCTAAAAAATATTAGACACATATGTATACACACACAGTATGTTTTCATAGCATTTGTTATTTTTTCCATGTGACAGCTCTTTATTTTCCTTTAAACTGGACCATTTCTCCAGTCTTTTTCCTTTAAAGCCCTAACAGTTTGAGGAACACAGCCATCCAGTGTTTGAATAGAACGTTCCTCATTTTGAGTTTATCTGATGTTTGCTCATGTATTGGCCATGTTTTCCAGCCGTGACTGTAACATAAGTGATGTGTTATAGAGTATGGAAATTCAAGGCATAGGGCAGCCATCTGCCCCTCCTTGGTGATATTTACTTGCATTACTTGGTAAAACTGTTGCCCAGTATCTCCATTATGTGATTATTATTTTTCCCCATCGCTAGTGAGACACAATCAGAGGACAAAGACTTTAAGATGATGAAAATAACAATTACCTCATTAACATATTCCCTTATACTTATCAATCTTTGATGATTCTTGCCTGAACTTTTTTATTATCATATATGACAACATAACGACCTGCCAGTTCTAGAACTCCCTTATATTTACCAGTTAACCTTGATATTCTTTTGGAAGCAAGAGTCCTTTCTTCTCTGTGAGTGTGTGTGTACACACCTATGTACACCTGTGTACACATACACATATTTATACACATATGTATACAGGTATATACCCATTATATTATATATACTATATTATACATATATTCTATTATATATAATAAATACACATATTTATATGTTACAGGTTTATATTACATATTAAACATAGTGTCTATTTATGATATATTACATGCAATACATGTTTATGTGTAGTATACATATACATACTAGAAATAATAAGACCGAACTGGTCCCTCTCATTCTAATCCATATCCACAGTATCCTTTTATATCTTCTCTCCATCCCACATTTGTCTTTCTTCTTTCATGGTGAGACAATCCCAGTTCCCCAAAATATCAACAAATTTACTCTTTGGCTCAATCTTATCATACATCTCAATTATTTCAAGAATTGCTTTGCACACACCATTGCAAAAAACAAAACTACTACTTATCGTTTGAAATTTTTCTGCATTTTCCCCCCACTCATTCCATCCAAGACTGTGAATATATAGTTGAATACTACATTCTAAGATTGCTTAGTTTCTCACCCTTTAGTGTGGTTATTTTATTGATTTCAAAAGAGATGGGCTCCTTTGCTTGCCCCTCAACTTTTTAATGTTTTTTCATCTATTATCTGCTGTTGATTCCACTTCTAGTCATATGCGTTCTTAAAATAGTATTGATCTCAGTTTTGTGTTTTAAGGAAACAGGGTATATAGATCTGTAGATATATAGATCTGCTGATATCTATATAAATCATATATATTTTATAGAATATGTATTCCACTGTTAACTAAAACAAAACTATTTTAAAACATACAAATCAAATTATGTTTGTCAGAACAGACTTACTTGTGTTAAAATAATAACAATCTAGATTTTTCATCCTTAACATCGAGTTAATTTTTCATCCATTCTACAGTTATTAATCTGGTTCAGCTGGGTCAACAGAATCTTTCAGGATCCAGGCTGACAAAGGAGCCAATTCGACATATATTTCCTTCATACGAGATTAGTAGAGAAAAGGAATATAGTAAGTCAGGCACTTAATGCTTATAGTGTTTACCCAAATGGCATATATCCCTTCTGCTCGCATTTTATTGGCAATATATAACTTAAAAGTGGGTTAGAAGTGTAATTCTATCAAATAGCCAGAGAGACACGCTAATGTCTCTCTCAATCCATTTACTCCACTTTGTTTTCTTTCCTAGCAATAATCATTGTTAGAAACATCATAGAGTTATCTCCTTTTTTCTTTTACCTTTTCCCTGTATAACAAAGGTAGTGTGTTTTTCTTGTATCTTATAATACATCACTGTATATCTAGGGCCTGGACAGTGCCCAGCACAGGGAAGGTGCTCCACAGACAACTGATGAAACTAAACAAATGTTTCCCACACCTGTCATCAGATCACCAGCCTCATTGAGGCAGGTGTGGGAGCCTCTTAGCTGTCAAGTGGGCTTTCCCAGTTTTCTCCAATTCTGTGATCTTATCTCTCTCCTCTGACTACACAGTCTCTGTTTCTCTTCTGCGGCCGAACATCCTTTCCATAGCATAGCACTCTCTACCCCAGCCTCTTCCTCTGAAGTCAGCGAGTCATTTGATGGTTGAATCTACGGAATAAGTGGACTAAACAATCTCATGCAAACCAGTGACAGATACAAGAGGGACATTTTACTTTATCCAGGAGCATGGGTGCACGGGATGTTGCCTGGTGACCAGGAGAGTGCATGTCTGTTGGATGGACGAAAACACAAAGAATGGTAGGTCCCAGTTGATAGTCCCTGGACATTGAATGAGGACCTATGGGCATAAACACCATGCTAGACCGTGAGGACTGAAAGAGAGAACTCTGTTCAGGAGTTTCTCCTGGTTATCATTTCCATTGCTTTCTCTGGTTCTGGCTGATTCCCTGAACAGCAGACTCCCCTTCCAGGAAGGGTTCTTCCTAATACCCCTCTCAGCTGTCCTCACTGCCTCCACACCAATTAGACATTGCCTGATAACTTCACCGGGCCTTCTGCATGTTGGCATCTGGATTCCCCACCCCTAACAAGTCCCATGCCTCCTCTCGAATCTGCCATTGCTGAGCACCAGCTGATGATTGCACAGACAGAAGCCATCTGCTGGTTATTAAGGAAAGTTAAATAAGCAAAGGAGCTCCAGGGAAGTTTAGCAAAAGAGAGCACCATATGCATAGAGAATTGGCAAGCATTTGGCCCTTCTGACACAAGGTTCACTATGGTGATGTTAAGCATGCTTCACTCGAGAGCACTCCGCTTACTGGTTCATGACAAGTCCTTGTGATAAAGCCTGCCCTCTGTTCCTCCCTAGAGCAAAGGCAGTCCCAGAGTCCTTCATTACATACATCTGTCGTTCACTCTTTATGAACCATGGACTCATTGGGGACTGGCGGGTGCCAAGTGAAGGCAACAAGTCGGTTCATTCTGTATAAGACCTTTTGATTTTTGTATTGAGTAGCCAGTGGTGATCAAATCAGACACTGGTCTGTTCTGATGAAGATTATAACCGAGTGGTTAAATCATGGTCTGGATGACAGATGGGAAGCAAGGTAGGAAATTCAATTTCAGTGGTTCTCAGAGGGAACAAGGGTTAAAACCAAGAATGTCAAAACCCACACTTAAATGTTTAACCAAAGCTATGCTATTAAGCCAAGGGCCAGAAGTTAATTGGACACAGAACAGAATAGAGTAAATGCAGGAGAGAAGCTAAGTGGATCCAAGTGACTGATAAGAGTAGGGCTGAGGCTCCTAGTGCTTACTCTTAATGGCTACACCTTTCCTGGTGCACATAGAGGTCAGAATGGTTTTTAAGGAGAATGTATTGATTCACGAGTTCGTTCCTTATTTCTTGATTAACTACTATGCACTAGATGTTATGCTCCATCATCTAAGGGACAGAGAAATAAATAAGATCCAGGCACAAATATGGTTCTTTACAGGCTTATGTTAAAGATAAATACCTCAAACACTAAACTGTTAACATATCCAGTGAAGCTTCTGATATAATTACCTGAAATAAAGACAGGGTTTTGCTTTATTATTATTATTTTAGATGAGCTGTATAGGCAGGAATGAAGGCGAGTAGGGGCAAGCAGGCAAGAGGATGGGAAGAAGAAACACCTCTTTTTTTAAATTCAGTTTTTCATCCTGCTTGTTTCCTTGCTCGGGCCACAGGATGCAACCAGGAACCCTGGAATGTATGTGGACTGTGCTGAAGGAGGCTGATCAAACCACTATTCCACCAGGATGCACACTTTGCTTTACTTTTTAATGTGAAGGACCTTAAGAGAAGTGCTTTACCAGGGTAAGTAGAAGGAATATTTATTTCAAACTTAGTAGGGAAGGTGGCATTATTCTGGGCTCTGAAAGTCATGTAGAGATTAGACATACAAACAAGTCAGGAAGAGCTTTAGAGAAAAGTAAAAAGGAAGTCATAAGGCAAAAAATGTCACATAAGTCAAAATTATCAGGGTCCAGTCTTGGCCCTGCTACTTAGCAGTAGGCTCGTTATTTAACTTCTCCAGCTTCAGTTCCCTCAGCTGGGGTGCAGATTGCTTTCAAAAGTGGCTGCAACGTTCCTTCCCATACTGTCTACAAAGTGACATATTGCTTGCTTTGACCAACGCAATGTGGCAAAAGCCATGCCGTATTGATCAAGGCCTAGGCCTTGAGAAGACTTGCAGTTTCTGTTTTCATCCTCAGGAAAGCCAGGCACCACAGAGAGAAACTCAAGCTAAACTGCAATGTGGAGAAGAGCAAGGTCCCAGCAAAGAGTCAGCATCGAGGCCCCATGTGCTCAATGAAACTATCGTGGTCTCCTGGTCTCAAGCCACTGAAGGCTGTACCACATGAGGCTGAGATGAACATTCTTACTCATCTCTGACAAAAGTTCGGACGCATGGAAAAGGGTGAAATAAAATGAATACTAAGCCCCTATGTTTGGGATTTAAAAACCTACTACAGATAGATAATAGTCCTACTGTCTAATTAACTTATGTATATATAAATAACTACTGCAAGAAGTAGGAGAGTTTACCTAGCAAAACAGAAGCATAACAAGGAATTCATATAGGAGTTAAGTATTTATTTGTCTATTAGAATAGTTGAAGAAATACATATCAGAGAACCCACGTGGAAAACTGAGTAACTGATATGGGTCAAAGGAGCTTGCTAGAAAGTTGATGAACTCTGGAGAGCTCCCACCCATTGTGTCAGCATGTAACAGCAAATGAAATGGTCTCAAGAGTTTGTAGGAAAACCTCTAAGAACAGGGTTACCAGAATCCTAGTCTGACCAGGACTATATCGGTTTAGCAATGTTGAAACAACTCCCTGGTTGAATAGCTCTCCTACCCCCGCAACCGCCCAGGTGAAAACTACCCCATTCCAGGCCCCACCCATGAGCAGACCCCCAGCCCCACCACATGCCTGGTGATGCTCCAGTTCGTCCTCATTTCAACGCTAAAAATGATGGTCTTTCTGTCTAAGAATCTCTTAGTAAACCTTGCTATGGCTACAACTATCTCAAAAAGAGCTTCTCCTTCGTTTTCACCTTCCAAATCTCCTGCTACTGTAGCTCAGCGAACAGCTCTAAAAGAAACCCTGTTGGAAAGGGATTCTCACCAATGAAGTTCGCAGTCTCTTAGAGACCTTAGATGGAGTGCTACTGATATCAAGTTGACAAGGGAACAGCAATTCATTCATTGTTCAAAAACCTCAATTCCCCTGCTCATTTCTTGAATAGAATCCTATCTCTCTTATCTCCCCAAATCACATCAGGTGAGATGATAGAGAACAAGCCTGGAAAAACAAGACAAGGTATCAAGAATGTCTGTGGGACATGGCTTCTGTCTCCGCTGAGTGGTAGCACAGGCAATAGGATCGGTTCTGGGGGGAGCTATGGATATGGAGCACAATAATCCCAGTGATAGTGGCCACAAAGGAAGGTCCCTGCTAAAAAGTCTTCTGCAAGATAAGAGTAATAAAGTCTTCCTGCTCCAGCAGATCAAGTCTTTTCATAACAGAGATTAAGAATTACCTCTCTAATGACTGGAAATGACTGGTGTTCATCCATGATGCAAATCATTTGTGAAACACACGCAGTCTGCAGACTTAATGCATCCACTCCTTACTCTACAAACATTTTTTGAACAACCAGAATGAATTAGGGAGATAAACAATTTCTTTCCTCAAGTCTTGCAGAGAATTAGGAGAGTGAATTTTAAACTCTATTATATACTAAAAGATAGAGTGGGGGAATGTAGAGATGGCATCCAAGAAACAAATAAGGGAGCAATTAACTCTAGGGTCAGGAGCAGAATTTGGAAGAACTCAGACAAATGGCATGTCTATGCATACTTTTGAAAAATGACTAGACATTCATAGCAGACAAAGGAGGTCAATGCATATGCAAAGGCAAAGAAATGAGAAAGTGTATTTTTTTTATCTAGGTTTTCAAAAGGCTATGTGTGTTTATTCTGGTAAAAAGGGAAGTAAAGTGTATTCTAGGCCTTGAGATCATACCTTAATAAATATTTATTGACTGACTGTATCAGCAGATTAAAAAAAGAAGAAAATGACATTCTAGGAAGTACAGAAAAAAAAGTAGTCTACTAGAGATTAAACTAAGATATGCTCACCTTATGATTACTTTTAATGTAAACATGCATCCACAACATAGATATATTTAGGTATTTCTAAATCATATTTCTGTACTACTAAAGTTGCAAATTATTCATGTTATAAACAGAAATAAAATTAAAGACTTAAAACTAAGAAAATGCATATAATATTAACAATATAAAATAATATTGCAAGAGTCATCATTTTATAGTGAGAGGTAGTGAGAGATCATACATGGAGAAGCCCAGAGCGAACAGAGGGTTGACCTGTGACGGAACCAAGGGTGAAAAGGCTAGCTCCAGAGATGACAGAGGGCTAAGAACACCATGTGCTCTGAGGAGTTGTTATCCTGTGATAGGTATAAGCAGCATGTGTTCTCTAGAAAAATGATCAGAGTCTCATCAGTGGCCCTAGATTAGGGGACAGAATGGTTGAAAGGAAGTAGAGACAGCAGAATTCTCCCAAGACCTGTGTGGGCTTGCTTCTGTAATTTCACCTTATGACCACATGGGGACGGTCTCAACTCATCATATCCTAGATGCGCACTGGCTCAGCTCAGAACTTCAATTTCACCTGAGCTTTCCAAATAGTTGTTTGCTCACATGCTGTTCTCTGCTGCCTGTCTTTGGGAGAATATACCTTCAGAAATTAATGGCGTTTTATGAGTTTTCAGTCAACAGCCCTTGGGAGTCCCCATATCAGATCCTAATCTCTGCTTTCAGTTTTCAAATTGCATGGATAACATTCCAGAGGACCTGGCAATGCCGCCAAAGACAGATCTTGTACACAACATTCCCTTTACAGAAGCTAGAACACTGTGTCATCTAACACCCTCCATTTCACTGGTAACAAAAATAAGCTCCAAGGAGGGGCATGACCAGAGAAAAGAGTCCAACTGGAAAATTGAAGTAACTAGAGAGAGAACAGCAGGAATGGTAATGTTTGCGGGTGTCCCTGCTCTAATCCCCTCTCCATCACTTCATGGCTGAAGAACTTTGGAAAGGCCCTTCTCCTCTGGGCCTCTGTTCCCATCTCACTTTCCTAAGAATAAATTAGTTCCTAAAATATATTTCAATGCTTCAAATGTGGCTAGTCCTTAACAGGCATCACATGCAGTAGGTGTAATCATTATGATTTCAAATATCACATATTCATATTTAGGAATTCTATGGGTGATAATTTAAATATAACATTTACTATGATTTATGTAAAATATCCCATTTTACCTCATGAACTTTAATCATTACATTACCTTTTTTGAATTTTTTGCCTTAAAAGTAATCAAAAGGTAAGCATATCTAACTTTAATCTCTATTAGACTGCTTCCTAGAATATCAATTTCTTTTTTAAATCAGCTGATACAGTCAATAAATATTTATCAATCATCTGCTATGTTCAAGTCATTGGTGATATCATCGTGAGCAAAAAAAATTAATTAAAAAAACAAATTTTGAACTCACGGCGCGTACATTCTCCTGGAGACAGAAGAAGAGTGAGGGAACAAAAACAGATCATGTAGCATGCTAAATAAGAATCGACACTATAGGAAAAAACAAAGCAGAGAAAGGAGGATCTTTACCTAGGGCGATGAGAAAAATCCTTCCTGAGACAATAATTTCTGAACGAAAGCCAAAAGGAAGCTAGGGAGAAAAACACGCAGCTATCTTGGGAGGAGCTTTGCAGATAGAGAGGAGAGCAGGGGCGAAGGTTCTGAGTCAAGCGTGATCAATGGCAGCAGTTTGACTGCTCTAGTCTACAAGAGGTGAAGATAAAGTCAAAGGCTAGAAGAGCCGGATCATATAAGGCCTTTCCGGACCTCCTGAGTATTGAAGCCATTACGCAGCTAACTGAGCAGTCGAATGACATGATCCGATTTTTTTAGAGACTTGTTCCAGTATGAGTGTGCCTGAATGTACATGAGTGCTCATGACTGTCGCAGAGACAACCACAGAAGCGTAGGAAGACTAGTCTTCTGCAGTATCCAGATGGGAGGTGAGGATGACTTGTGAAAGGGTATTAGCAAGCGCGGCGGTGAGAAATGACTGCCTTCAGGATACATTTTGGAGACTCACTCAACTAGATTCTCCAATTTACATTTGAAGTGTAAGAAAGAAAAGAAACGAGGTGCACCCTTGTGCAGTAATGGTTAGGTCTGCTGTCTCCAGCAGAGCGTTCAGTTCACATACATCTCAAGGACCCAGGTTCGTGTCTCAGGGCTGGGGGGAAACAACCAAGATGTACAACTAAATGAAAAGAAATAAAATGCTTTCTTCCTCCTCTCTTCCTGCCTGCCTGCCTCAGTGTCTTCAATCCTGCCTGGACCTTTTCTTAAAAAAGAAAGAATGGAAAGAAAGAAGGAAGGAAGAAAGGAAGGGAAGAAGAGAAGGAGGGAGGCAGGGAGGGCGGGAGGGAGGTAAGAGGGAAATGAGTATGATTCAAAAGTTCTTTGAGAAACTTAGAGGATGAATCCCTCACTTCAGATCTGGAAGACAGTGAGTGGAATGGGTTTGATACAATCCTAATCCAGTTTCCACCAACGCTGTCTTTGTAACTGGCTAGATCCGCTGATTCTCAATGTAAATTAAAAGAACAGCCAGAAAATAGGAAACAAAGTGAAGCTGTGGAGGGACTATGACCAAAACTATACTGAAGAAAATAATTAAGCTCCTGTCATATGAAAGAGCAAGGCTTGTATTAGCACAAACACAGAAAGATAAACAGATGCCATGGAGGGCCCAAATGGTCTTGTTTATGAGAAAATTTGCTTTTATATATTAATTTTGTATCCAGTGACCATGCTGTAATTGCTCATTAGGCCCAGGAGACATTTTGTTGATTCCGTGGAATGTTCTACATTGACAGACATGGCATCTGTAAGTCAGACAGTCTTGTGTCTTCCTTTGCAACCTATGTATCTTTTATTTTTTGTCTTGCATCAGCTAGGACTTCTGCTAAGGTGGTGAAATAAGACATCCATGTCTAGTTTCTAATCTTAGAGAGAAAATGTTTATTTTCTTAGTATTAAGTATGATCCTAGACAACCAGACAACCACTGGTGAGCATGTGGGGGGAAGGTAACCCTTACACATGCTTGGGAGGAGGTGTCAATTAGTGCAGCCATTATGGAAAGCAATATGGAAATTCTTTAAAAGACTTAAAAATAGAAATTCCATATGATTAAGTTATCCCACTCCTGGGTATTTGCCATAAAAGTGTAAAAGCACCAATTAAAAGAGATATTATTGACATATATAAATAGATGTGTGCTCATGGTCAGATGAATGGATGAAGAAGCTGTGATATATACACACAATGGAATACTACACAGCCTTCAAAATGATGACATGCTGACATCTGTGATAACCTTGGTGGAACCAGAAGAGATGATGCTAAGGTGAAATATTTGAGGAGAAAGTCAATACCAAATGACCCCACCCATATGTGCAATATAAAGAAAAAAGGCAAACAAGCAAATAAAACAAAAAACCAACCCTTGAAGAGAGACAATAGAACTCAGTGGACAGGGGGAAGTGGTGGTGGCATCTGTCCAACAGAGAATGGAAAAGGATTGGGTAAGGATGACAGGTGGGTGGGCGTGGTGTGGTGTCATATATTTGACTAATGGTGAACCAGCCATGGGGTTTCTTTCACTTTGTAAATCAATTTAAACCAATCATCTTTTAAAAAAATGACCTCTTGCATAATTTTGTCAGCACGCGCAGTTCGTGCATGGAGGCGAGTATGTTATGCAAGTGAGCGCTGTTTACAAGACAGGGTTCGAATCATTATATAAGAGAGTGATTCAAACACACAGAGCTCAGATATCTGAGGCAAACAAACTGTAAACTCAAGGTCTCCAAAGGTCTCATGAGAATGACTTTTCCAAGCCCTGTGTGGCTTCTCCCGGAATCCAGGGCCTGAGCTCTGAAGGCGGCAGAGTGGCTGCGGGTGGCATGAGGGGAGGTGGAATCCCGCCAGTTTCAAGGAGCTACAGGGAATGGAGCATCCAATTTAGGGACAGAGCTGTCTGCAGCCAGGATCCGCTGGGAGCTGCCCTCAGCCCAGGTGGGCGGGGAGGGG
>RJWH01001551.1:0-256283 GCA_004363575.1 Solenodon paradoxus | reverse complement strand
GTCGCCTTTCTGTTCTCTGCTAATTTCTTCAAAAGGCGGCGCCCCAAGAACTACCCGCCGGGACCCTGGGGCGTGCCCTTCCTGGGCAACATCTTTCAAGTGGACTTGGAGCAATGGCACTTGGCGCTTCAGCCGGTAGGAGAGGCAGGGGTCCCGGGCGGGGCCGGGGGCTTCCCGGGGACGCAGGGCAGATGGTGGGTGGCTCTGCCGCTAACGCCTGCAAGCCGGTGAAGCCCCGCTTCGGGCTGGACGCCCCTCACCATGGACGGGCACGGCTCCCTTTGCCCTCTTTCGGGTTAAAGGTTAAGGAGCTGCTATTGAAGTGTGCTAGGCATGTTTCACTCCTCAACTCCTGTGATTGTGTGTCTTCCTAAACTTTACTGGCGCATGGTATTTATAACGTGATGGCTCAGTCCTCTTATGAGTATTATTTGCCTTTGGACGGTGGTGGAAGACTTGGTATTTTGGTGGTGGGTGTGGTGTGTAATCATACATTTGATTAATAGAGAACTTGCACATCTAAACTTAGTGTTTTGTAAATCAAGTTGCTGCAATAGAAATCAACTTAACCTAATATTATATCCTTCAATAACTTGCTGTTCTGTCCGTCGTCTGGGGACCCATTTTCCACGTATAAAGTTGCAAGAATACTACCCAGATCCTCCCCATTTTCAGCTGAAATTCTCCCACCACCACATTAACTGAGTCCCTCACCATCAGCCCCCTCTTCCTGTAATCTACTGTCACTAAAGGAAATCTCTCACAGTGTCATTCCCCTGCTTAAATTTTGTCTCATGGAGTTCAGACTCCTTAGGGAGCCACTCAGAAGGCTTCTTGGATCCAGCCTCTTTCTACCTCTTTCTACTCATCTCCACTATGACTCTCTAACCGCCTGTGACCGCTCTGAGTTCCTGAAAATTCCCTCCTGCAGCCAACATTCTCTCAAGAATTCTCTGCTGTTTTCCTACCTCTCAGCACAGGTGTCTGGATGGGAGACAAATCTCTAATAAGTGTTGGAATGAATATTCAATAAAGTAGTGAATGGTGAATATTTACATGGCTTATTGTAGTTGCCCAATAAGTATTACTCCTCTTTTCCTAGAATGCTGGCGCATTTTAAACGCTTGCCCACATGTTGGGTCCCAACCTCCAGGACTTCCCAGGTGTCATTTGAATGGTCTCCTTTACCTGGAGAGCATGGAGAGTGCAAAGAGTGCTACTGTAGGTAGCAGTTTTAAAGAACAAAGGCGCTAACTTACAAATCTTGTCTTGGGTAGACACACACGTGCTTACACACACTGACACACACATCTCAAATTTTATGTTGGCCTCGACAGGATTCAGCCACATATGCAGTATGGATAATTTCAACAGCACATTACTGTTCTTGAGAAAGTATCCTTTGGACAACTTCTGAGAATATGGAAAGTCAAGGAAGTGGACAGGAGCCTTCTGTTGCCAGGGCTCAGCTCACCGGTCAGTCTGCTGGTCACAGGTTGATAGCTTCCTCCAAAGCTGTGTGCTCAAGGAGAGATGGAGAAGATTTTCTCATTTATAGGATAAACACTGACAGAATTAGACTCAGAATTTTAAAACTAGGATCCTCAACCTGTTCCTTGTTTAAAAAAAATGTGTTGTTTCATTTCAAGTATTTGTAGATTTTTCTATTATCTTTTAATTAATGATTTCCAGGTTGATTCTATTATAGTCAAATAATATGCTTTCCATGATTTCAATTATTTTAAATGTTAGTTTTATGACTTAAGATATAGTCTTGATAAATGTCCCATGCATCCTTTAAAAAAAATAGTGGGTGCACCCTGGTGAAGTATGGGTTACACACAGTCCACACACATCCCCGGGCTGGGAGGAACAACCAAGAGGTAACTAAATAAAAGTTTCTCCTCTCTCTTCCTGCCTGTCTGCCTACTCATCTTCATTCCTGCCTGCACTTTTCCTTTAAAAAAACAAAGTATATTCTGCTATTGTTAGGTCATGTGTTTATATATGTCAATTAGATCTTATTGAACAGACATATTTAGTTCTTCTGTATATTTATTCAGTTCTTATTGTTACTATTCTATCAATTACTAGGAGAAGCATATTAAAGTCTCCAACTATAATTGTATATTTGTCTACTTTGGATTTGGTTCTACTAGATTTTCCCTTTTTGGATTGGGAAGCTCTGCTATTTGGTGCTTGTACATTTAAATTGTCATTTTATTTTCATGAATTAAAACTTGTATTATTATATAATGTCCCTCCTTATCCCTGATGAACTTTATCTGATGGTACTTAGCCATGTCAGCTCTCTTTTATTTAATATTTACATGGTATATATTTCTTTTTTCCTTCACTTTTAGACTATCTATCTCATTCTACTTGAAATGATTTTCTTGTAGATGACATATTACTGGATCTTTTTTCCCTATTTATCAATCTGACTTTTAATTAGTGACCTTAGATCATTTATATTTATTGTAGTTATTGACAGGTCTTGAGTCTGCCTTTTTTTTTTTCTATTTTCCTCTTTGTTTTGTGTAACTGTATCTCTTTTCTCCTGTAGGTTACTTGAGTATTTTAAGATATTCTTTTAATTTATACTGTTACTTAATATAGCACTTTGTATAGTGTTTTACGTTGTTGCTCTAGAGATCACACCATGCACATAGCTGGTTGCTATCTGCAGGTATTAGCGTCTTACCACTTGAAGTGGTTTTCTCCAATATCTGGGGTAGAAATTCATCTCTTCTTTCAATAGCTTTATAGCACTTTCTACCAGCTGTGTAACATATGACATCTTCTATGCCCAAGTTTTTTCTATAGTCGCCTCTCCCGAGACTTTGACACTTAAACTTTGTACTGTTCCGTCTACAACAGCAATGTCAGAGGTGACTGTCAGCTCATAAAAACCTATTAGATTAAACTGGAATTTGATGTCCACAGACTGTTCTCGGAAACCTAACGTATCCCCCAAGAACTGCCTATGAGACCAGGATTCTTAGCAGGACTTCATGTGCCCCAGGGGGCTGCTGAACCCTGAAACTGCACACATGACTATGTGTGGGTGCAGGGGTTACCAGAGGATGCATCCGTGACACAGGCTAGATTTCCTTTCAAAAACGGGTAAGAACCATTGCTGCAAAGATTTAATCCTTATTTTCCTAGGTTTTGTTTCTTGCTTCATTTTATTGGATGGAAATACTTTTTTAGCTATAAACTCAATACATAAACATTGACATTTTAAAGTGCATTTTAGTGAGTGTGAGACTCTTACCCCTCCTCGTGCCCAAAACCCCCACACACACTCTGTAGGGCTCTGTAGGAGCAGGGCTTTGGTCTATGTCTTTGCAGACTTCTGTGCAATAAAATCAGTGAGCAACAGCTTTAACTCCCTAATATAAAACTGTTACAAGATATAACCAGGAAATTTCAAAAAATATGACAAACATCTTAGGGAAAGGTTGTTAAGTCATATTTTCTTAGTAAAATATACATGTGGTATGTACTTTTTGCCTATTGTGCGCACACAAGCACATTCACACACACACACACACACACACACACACACACACACACACACTGCACAGTGCTGGCTAGAATTCACAGATATATACCCTCTCGCCTCCTGCTGACAGAGTAATAATTGCGACACTCTTCCTTTCTCTCTCTTTGTATTTTTGTTTGGTCTTGAATTTAAGAACTTAAAGTAAATTTCAATCAATTTTAACTTTCTGTATCTTGATAATCCTGGGTTAGACTTTTATTTCACAAGTCCTTCACTTCTAATTTTTCTTAATTCTAAACATTTGGCTCCATCATATTTTAAAATACTTAATCCTACATTTGGAATTTTATTCCTTGCATTAAACTTCTTATCTCCTATGACTTTTGGTTGCCATTTTATAGCACCCGTTAACCTTTTTTGTTTTTCTGATCTTAGCCTCCTGAACCATCTCATTTTCAACTTCCTTTGTTCCCTTCATTTTGTAAATTAACAGATTTAATGTTGTACATTGAAAATAACTCTCTACTTTCTAAAGTCTTCTCATATGCCCTGTGGACATACATTTACATCCACACAAAATAACTGGCATGATGACTGACAAAATGCACTTAAGAACTATTAGACAAACCTAGATGGAACTGATGGAACTGGGTAGAGCATGCCAAGTGAAATAAGTCAGGAAACAAAGGAGAAATATAGGATGGTTTCACTCAAATATGAAATATAAAGGGAAAGAATGAACAGATAAATATCAACAAAATTCACAGGATCTGAGACTGTGGCTATGGGACAGGGGTGGGCAGGGGAGGGCAGGAAGGTGGTGGTAAAAAGGGCAGTAAACTGGTGGTGGGTGTGGTGTGAAATACACATGACTGAGGTGCTGTTCCAGTGTCCTAAGTACATACAGCAATGTAAACAAAAGAAATAAAAAATAATAATTTTTTAAATCGAACAACTGTTAGACATCACCATGGTCAAAACCAGTGCTCCAGGGAGTCATGTGACATATCCATATTTACCTAACTGATGATGGAGGTTTTTGATCCAGTTCTGTTGGACTAGAAATAAACATGGGTGCAGAGCTGGTAGGATGAAACTCTGAAGAACTTAATATTTATAACTTCATTTTAAATGGAGTGCTGAGTCCTTCCCAAAGACAATCTAAGATTCTGTGTGTTATACATTGTCAGTTAGGAATCATTTCTCTTAATATGCATTTTCCAGCTTATCCCACAACACTTATATTTAATGTTCTGAAGTAGTATAGAAAATCTTTTTGTAAAGTGTAAGTTCATCTAGTCATTAAGCAAGATAAAATTAATATCTGCTTGATTCATGTAGACCCAGTCCTCTCATTTCTATGTTCTTCAGAGGCAGAGCAGCTTGGTAGGGAATCTTGAGTCTACCCTTCCTAGTAAGACAGCACACAATGAACTAGAGATGGAGAAAGATTGAACGAAGATTCTGGGCCAAAAAAAAAAAAAAAAAAGGAAGGCCTGAGTGCAGGTTGAATTTTTAATGTGGGAAATGGGGTAAGGAATGAACCAGAACCCACTGTACTTGTTTTGATGAGAGCAATGGTTTCCAAGGTCCTAAAAGATGAAAGGGGGAGCACAGTGCTTGAGAAGCAGTATGGAAAGTTAAGACACTTATTTGCTTACCTGCAACTAGACACACTGAAGGCAGGAAGAGGCCGGGGTGGGGTCTGCTGAGACTCTTCTGTTGGGTAGATTAGGGAAGGGTGACTAGAAACCATTCACTATTTTTCAACCCGAATTTGCACCTACTGACGCATTTGTGCATAGTGAAAATGCACCTACACACTCATCCATTCTCTCTCCTCTCTCCCTCTCTCCCTCTCCTCCACCCCTCTCACCCCACTCTCATTCTCACTTTCACTCCTCCCACTAACCTCTAAGCTCCTGATGACATCTCAGGTTAAAGTCCTTATCCTCATGTTGCATAATGGCTGGAAGACTCCTTCACCACTGAGTAGCTCTGTCGCTTCAGCTATGCTGCTTCAGCTATGATTCATTTTCCTTTTCTGAAGATGTGGAAAACCATTAGTGCTTAGGGTGGTTGTGAGCGTCAGTGAAGTAAAGTGTGACAGGTGCTCACACGGCCCCAGTGAGCGTGGCCATCTGACCACGCCTGCCTTCCTCCCTCACGCCCACCCTGCCTTCTGCTTCTCTGTTGCCAGGGGCGCACATCCACGTCCCTTTGCACACAAAGCCTGTTCAGTCCTCAGGGATTGGTGTGGCAGTGTGCCAGCACCAGAAACAAAGTGCCTTTCACATCGCCGCTCTCCTTAACAGAGCACTTTGAGGGAGGCATAAGTTTCTCCCTTTCATAGCTGGGAACTGAGGTTTTAAAAAGTAAAGCAACTTTCCTCGGAGCCCACAGCTACAGAACCACAGAGTCAGATTCACACTGAACTCCAGAGATGAGTATTTGTCGCCGCATTGGCCCCAACCCTACAATGTATCTCGGGAGCATCGAGCACATGTGGAGAAAGGAGACATAGTTTTCTGGTTAAATCAATATGATTTAGTAAAAGCACCATGGCTGCTACACCGAACTCATAGGAAACACGTCTCAGCCTCCTGACTAGTGAGTCACAGGTACTGATTTCTTACGCTTCACTAGACTCAATGATGCTTCAGGTGAGAGACTGTTTATTATGGCTATATCTTCATGCCCATTCTTAGGACGTGCGGTACGTGCGACCTCAATTCATGCAGGTTGAATATATAAATGAATGTTTCATAAGGGAGGTCCACCTCTGTAGTGAATAAAACGAGTCTAATTGAGAGGAGGAGAAAAGGAAACAGAGTTTCATCCATTCACGGTACACATGTGTGCACATAGAATCTCTCTATGCAAGTTCTCTCCCCCCGCACACCCTCCAAACATGACACACAGCTGCAAATTCAACTCTATTTACCTTTTTACAGTTTGCGAAGAAATTTGGGGACATTTTTAGCCTGGATTTTGGTAACACCTCTTTCGTTATTATTACCGGATTGCCCTTAATCAAAGAAGCCCTTGTCCACCTGGACCAAAACTTTATACATCGCCCCAAATTCCATATCCGAGAACGTGTTTTTAAGGCAACAGGTAAGTTTATTGACGAATGCAATATATGTATTTCTGATATCTGTATGGTCTGTGACAGGTACTTCTGTGACTCATTTTTCAGCACTCCCTGAGACCTGTCCCATTATAAAATTTCAGCCATTGAAGGAAGCTGAATGTTCACATTTCCCTAATCAAGGCCCTCTCTCAGAGAATTTGGCAGGATTGGCTCTGATTACAGGGGTTTGGAAGAAACCTTGTCTCATTCATGAACTGACTGTAGATGCTCTGAAAAATATGCCACCATGATCCTCACTGGTAGCAGAGGGAGAGGCAATGCCTTCTATCGTTCTACTTTCCCAATCCAAATCTCTCCCCCTAGAAAAATGGATATGAATCTGTTTCTCTCTGCAGTTGATATAACTCTGTCTTGCCTCTATTTCTTATACTTTGTGATTAAAGGTATCTTAAGTATCACAGGTATCTTAAGTCTTCCAAATTATATTAGAACCATTTGGCATAAATACTTACAGTTATCAATAGATAAACACTTAAAAAGCTAAACGAAAAACTCAAATCTATTACTCTACCAAAATGTCATTTTTAGTGCCCCAATTCCTCTTTGAAATATTTTATTCAGAAACTCTAGTAGAGCTCAAAACTCTTTTATTATCTGATACAGGGAGCATAATGCTAGGAATGCACGATAAAACAGTGATTAGCACATATATAATCCATGTCTTCTTGTAACTTACCTCCTATTCAGAAAGAAGGCATGAATTAATCAATGATATTTAGCCTTAGTGCTATGAAAATAAGTGCAAAGTACACATAGTAGGTGTATCTAAACTAGTCCTAGGATCCAAGAACAGTTAATTTAAGTAAATGACAAGTTATTAAAACAAAGAAGCAACCCATAAATGGAATCGAATACTAAAAGTTCCTGACTTGGAAGAAAGGCAGTGAACTTGAGGAATTGAAAGGTCATCAGCACTGGAATTAAATGAAGTTAATTAAATGGAGCTGAAGCAGCTGAGCTTGGTCAATAGCTGATGCAAGTTCTTGTTAAGGATGGTGATTTTATTCTACTAACAATGGAAGCACTTGAAGAGTTTTAAGTAGAGAAATGAATTATTATATTACACTGTATATTTTGATGACTTACCTTGGCTGCAGTATAGAGAATGAAATAAAAGAAGCAAGAGACTATTGTACTATTTGAGGTTTGAGAAGGTGGTAGCTTAGACTAGGAAGGTGGCAAGAAATGGCAGGACAGTAGGAACAATCCTGTTCTAACAGGATTCGTGGCAATGAAAACACATATTGGTACGGTTTTCAGATGCTAAATCCAATAACACATAGTGACCTAGATGGAGGGAGAGTGAGGTGTTGAGGTAGACACAAGTGGGTGATGATGGGAAGGAGGAACTCTTGGAGGAGCACAGGGTTTGGGGCTGGCTTGGATGGAGAATTCAAGCATGGATATGCTGAATGTGAAATGGCTTTGAGTTAACAAAGTCAAGCAGGCAGTTGTATATAAGTGACTGGAGCCCAGAGACAAAGACAGAGCATTACTATCAACACATGTTACTTTACTTAGGATGATTTCCCATCAAGGGAGTAGAGGGTGAGAAGAGATGAGACTTTAGATCTAATCTCAAAGAACTCCATCATTTTAAAATTTGATAAATGAAAATGAACTAGCAAAGTAACATTGGAATTTCTCTGTTATCAGAGAATTAGTAAGACAGTCAGGAGAGTGAGGTGTGCTAAGCATTCTTGGAAGAGAGTATTTCAAACTGAGTGCTCAGGCTGCTGAGATATCAATGATGTGGAGGTTGGAAATTATCCTGAAAAATGACAAGGAGTACAATTTAATTGAGATAGCAGAGGCCAAAGCCAGATAATGTAAGAAACTTAAGTTTGCTCTGGAAGTGGAGACCTTAAAAGAGTGCGCTCTTATAGTATTATAAATGATTGTCTATTGAAGACACCACAGTGCTTTGTTTTGTTTTTTCTTTGCCTCTACTGTTCTTTCTGAATGGATTATTCACTCCTTGATTTCTTGGATTATTTCTTCATCTGGTATGGCCCTGTTCACATAGTACATCTCATAAATCCTTGTCTCCTCGTGAGTTTGGATTTTGTATCATCCGTGGGTGTCTTTTCTAGCATATGACATAACAAGAATATTTAAATACACTTATGTAATAATCAAAGCATAGACTTTGGAGTCAGACAGACCTGAACTCGAATGACTGTTCCATGACTTACTATGACCTTGCAAGGTTTACTTTTTCCCATGTACCTCTGTTTTCTCATAAACAGAATTGGGGTTGGAGTTAATAATTGTACCTACCTCACAGTGTGTGAACACTAAATTGCATAATGTATAACAAAATACTAAAGTGCCTGGCACCACAATGAATCAGTTATTGGTAGTTATATCCATTATTTTGATATTACTTATCTGAATAGTTTTCAAGTGCCTTAATGTCCTTCACCTTCTCTCCATTTGATAAAATCTCTATACCATTAGTCAGATACACATATTACAGAACAGAATACCATGATGCTGACTTTCTTTTTTCCAGGATTGATTATGTCCAATGGCCAGGAGTGGAAGGAACAAAGAAGGTTCGCCCTGACCACACTAAGGAATTTTGGTTTAGGAAAGAAGAGCTTAGAGGAACGCATTCAGGAGGAAGCCCACCACCTTGTCCACGTGATCAGAGAGGAGAACGGTGAGTGTTTCACAGGACAGGTACAGGGGACGGTGGTGAGGCACAAGGAACACAACAGTGAACAATGAACCTCCTGGAGCTTTAGAATTAAGCACAAGGAGACAGCTATTAAACACATCACTGATTGTGATCTTTGGTCATCGGTTTGACTTCCCAGGCACTGGGAATTTCCTCTGTGTCAGACCACAGGTACATAGGGTCTGTGTATGTAGCCAGAGCCTCATCTGTGGTTCTGTACTTGGCAGGTGTTGTCAGGTGGACTTTCAGTAGAAACTAGCAATAAATCAATATAAATGATCCATTCTTCTTCCACCTTCAGGACAGCCTTTCGACCCTCACTTCAAGATCAACAATGCTGTTTCTAATGTTATTTGTTCCATCACCTTTGGGAAACGCTTTGACTATGAAGATGATCAATTCCAAAGCTTGCTGAAGTTGCTGGATGAGGTCTCATATATGGAAGCGTCATCGTGGTGCCAGGTAAAACATTTCTCTTTCTCTGCCTCAGTGAAGAATATTGAAACTGGTATCAAACGCAGAAGAGGTTTTCCATTTTCTTTTTAAGCTGAAGTATAAACTTTTAGTATTGACTTGAACACAAATCTATGTGAAATTGATTTGTTTCCTTTAGTGTTTAGATAACATTAAATATTTACTGTAATCAAAGATTATGCCTAATTCTCACATAAAGAAAAAACTTTACATGACAAATACCTATGTGCCTGTGTACTTTTATTTAAAAATACAATATTGGTATGTGCTGGAAGAGTAGCAGTTTAGGTCTGCTACCACAGGATGAGTAAAGTCCACATACATGCCAAGATGTATGTGGGTTCACATCCTGTGGCTCGTGGAACCACCAAGATGTACAACTAAAATAAAAATATATAAAATGCTTTCTTCTCCTCTCTCTTCCTGCCTGCTGGCCTACTCACCTTCATTCCTGCCTGCACCCTTACCTTAAAAAAATCAAAATAAAAAACCACAACATTACCATTGCCTTTGGGTCCCTACTCTTTATGCCCTTTTCACATCTAACCATCTGCATCCTTCCCCAGAGGTCCTCCCTGTGCCTAACTTTTTGCTACACAGACTATTGTAGGGTTCATCTCTGTTCATTGTTCTTTTTAAGTTCTGAGTTGTATTCCATTGTATGAATAATTCCATTGTAGCTCTAGGTCTATTCATGGACATTTGGGTTGTATCCAGTATTCGTATGTTATGCATAAAACTGCTATTAATATTATTGTGTAATTGGCCTGTGAATACATCCTCTCATTTCTCTTAAAGATTTACATGGACTCAAAAGATGCTTAAAGGTTCCCAAAATGGTTTTACTACTCACATGACCATGAACACTTGACCTTTCCAATCACCTAGTTTTATATAGAATTTTGGAGTTTATCCCGATTCTTCTTGGAAGGTCCTATGCTCCATTTTTGCTCGTTTAGACCTGTGAGTCAATGATTAAAATTGCTCCATTTCTTGATCTCTTGGTCACTTTTCTGAATTTGGAAGGCACTTCTAAGGAAAATTGATCCCAAGTGTTAAGGTCACCAATATGCTGTCTAGAAGTGGATTTATTTTATTTCTGACAAGCATCTTTGCCTAGGTTAACCTATTATAGGAAATCTGTTAAAACAGCAGGATTCCTGGTATGTCAAAAGGACATGATGAATGTAAGCTATTATTATTATTGTCAAAGTTATATTGAATTCCTTGTTTTTGCTTGTAATCATCCAGTAATTACATTTTTTTTTCTTCTATTAAGACACAACTCAGGATGTCAGAAACGTTCAGAGGGTAGTCAGTTAACGTTTTCAGGAAAAAGAAATTCCTAGGAGGATAAGAAGGGCAGTAGGACAGAGGTAATAAGCAGTGCTTATAACCCTAAAAGAAACTGGGCACTTTTGTGGATACCTATAAACACTTTACCTCAGTTTTCACAAGCCCATACACATTAAATAAATTATTACAGTGTGTGCAAACAGATGTAGGAGTGTGTAAACCATTGACATTAGGTACTGTATAAACCTTATATTATTTGGTCACGAAAATAACCCTGGGGCTCAACTGGTAGCTATTTAAACTTAGAGTCAACACATTATGTCATCAATATTAATATCATTATCACTCATTTATTATTTGATTTTAAGGAAAGATGCAGGCAAGAATGAAGGTGAGCAAGTAGGCAGAGAGTAGAGGAAGCACTTTCATGTATTTTATTAGTTGTTCATCTGGCCCTGGGGGCTTGAACCAGGGACCTTGGGATGGATGCAGACTGCACTCACTGGGTAGACTAACCCTCTAGACCACCAGGGCATGCCGATCAGTATTATTATTACCGAAGTATAGTTAGAAAGCTTCAGAGCTTATAGTCAAATCCAGGTCTGTCTCATTTTAAGTCTAGGTGATTATCCATCTACCAGCTATTATTAGATAAATTATATACAAAAACACTTTATTTAAATCAAATATCTTGCCAACACAGGATTTCAGAATAGTAAGTATAGACAAACAGACAAATACAAAAACACATATATGTTTGAAAATACATTTTCATGAGTATACGTATCATCTATACATATGTCAATAACTGACATGAAGAAACATAAATTGAATAAAATGATGGCAAGGGTGCCACTGCTTAGAGAATCATCAGGTAAAACTGCTCCATGGAGACTGCATTGGAACAATACCTTACTGGAGTAAGGGACTGGAGCAGAAGAGATTTCAGAGGAAGAACTCTTTAGGCATAAAGTAACACAACTTTATTCTCTTGAAACCCTGTAGATCAGGAGTCTGAAATCACTTTCACTCAGCTAATATCAAGGTGTTGGAAGGGCTGGCTACTTTAGAAGACTCTAGGGAGAATGTGTCTCCTTGAATTTTCTAGCTTCTAAAAGCTGTCCACATTCCTTGGTTCAAAGGCCAAAAGCACGAACATCCTTGACATCATCTCACAGGCTAAGAGAGTTTGACTCAATAGAGTAAGAGAGTGTAAGGTAGAGGGAGTGGTAGGAAAGCAAGCAACAGGTGTGCACACATATTGACGTGGAGAAATGATGTAGAACTTTGAGTGTCATGGGACATCTTAGTAGAACTGAGATTCAGGAATGATCTGATCTTATTAAACTATTCCAGAATCCCTCCGGTAACTCTATGGAACATAGACTAGGCGTGGGTTTAAGAATGGAATTAGGTATGAATCAACGTTACCTCAATAAATATTAAATTTTAAAAATACATAAGAGTCAGATTTGTCACGGGGCAAAACAGAAGAAGAAAAAAGAGAGAGAATGAAATCAGAAAACCATTAGAGCTATTAGAGCATCCAGGTAAGAAAAGTTGATGGTTTATGTTAGGGTGATGAAGTAGTTGAGGTGGTAAGAAGTGGTCTTAAATGGATGTATTCGGGATAGAAGACAGAAATGTTTGCTAGAAGGTTAAGAAGAAGCTAAAAGTGATAGGAGACATCAAATATGACTCCACGGCTTAAGTGTAAACAAATACAAGTAATGAAAAGAGAAGGCTGTTTCTGTTGTGATGGGGAAATCTGGTACCACCTTGTCTCAGTGATTGTTTGTTTTTGTTTTCTTCAATTAGTTCTATGATATGTTCCCACGGTTAATGGATTTAATTCCTGGAACCCACCAAAGAGTTATTAACAACTGGAAGCAACTGAAATTGTTTGTTGCTCATGTGATGGAGAATCACAAGAGAGATTGGAATCCTAATGAAACAAGAGACTTTATTGATGCTTATCTCAAGGAAATAGAAAAGGTGAGGAACCAAAATCTATTTCCTCTGGTTTTTTTCTTAAAGAGAAAATGGGAATTTTAGTTCCTTGTCTATGGTAACATTTGCCACAAATTTAGTGGCATAATGTAACACTAATTTATTCTTTTGCAGCTCTGTAGATCAGAAGTCTGAAGTCATTTTCACTAGGCTAATGTCAAAGTGTTGGCAGGGCTGGCTTCTTAGGAAGTTTCTAGGGAGAAAGTGTTTGCTTGATGTTTCTAGCTTCTAGAGGCTGCCCATATTCCCGGTTCATGACCCTTCCTCCATCTCCACAGCTCTAGATCTCTCTGCTACCATCTTGACATTTTCTCTGTATGCATCCATCTTATAAAGACTTATGATTTTATTGGGTGATTGGGATGGTCCAAGATAATCTTCCCATATCAGATCTTTTAATCATAGCTACAAAGTCCTATGTAAGACAGCCATCCATAAGTTCAAAAGATTAGAATGTAACACATGTGTGTTATCATTGGCCTTACATGAAGGAGTAAAAATAGAGGCAGTATTTCATAGTGTAGGAGTGGCATAAACTCAGGATTAAAGAGGCAATTAACACTAGATAAGGATTTAATGGTATTTGGCTTCAAGATTTCGGAATGTTCAAATAGTACTTTTTCATCTTCTATTGTCTACCCTCCATCCACATCTTAATGACTTGGACAGAAAAGGAAAAATAATAATTGAGCATCAAAGAAATATCTTATTAGTTTTAGTTGAACCTGTGCCGATAACCTACCTCTTCTTTCCCTCTCTAGTGAAAAGCAGAAATAAAATTGAGTTGAATGACTGAGTCTATCCTCAGTGCCTGGGTAGAGTTTTGCCTTCCTCAGTTTTCTGGAAAGAAGCAGGAAAACAAGTCAGATCAGATGTCTAACCTTGAACATAGTAACCTCTCTGGTTAATAACACATCACAGCATCATTGTATAATCTTTGATTTATCAAGGTATTTGTTCCTCCTTCTAGAGGTGGAAGAATGGTTGTTTCCTTCCATCACCTCTCTTATTTCACCTTATTGACGTAACATTCCCCCCATCGGGGGAAGAGACTTCACTTGCCATATGGTGTGCCGATAAGAATTACACATAGAAACAATATTGACAAATAAAAGTTTCTAAAGAAACATGAAAAGATGATGTAATGCTATGAGGAATTGTTGGTGGAATCAGAGAGATTCCACCCAAGAACGAAAAGATGAACAGGGAGATAGGAGAACTGTTGTACTTACAGAAAATCCAGTGCATTCTTTCTGGTCTCAGTACAACATATATTAAGTATTTGCTATGTGCCCTTTGCATCTCAAATAATCCATAATGTCATCTTAAGTAGTGTGAATTGCCATTTGTATTTTGTAAAGCAGGAAACTGAAGGCCAGGGGGTCCCGTCACCTGCTCTGGGTCACGTAGATAGCAAACAGTGCTGCTCTCATTGAACCCGAATCTGTTTTCCACTGTAGTGATACCTTCTCCTTCCCCTGTTCTACTAGCTTCCCCAAATTATAGGAATTAAGTAGTTGTCTTGACTTTCATCCAAGCACACTAAGAAAAGTTAAAGGACAAGGCTAATGATAGTTCTGGAATAAGCCTCTGCCTCCTGAGGAAACCAAAGGAAAGCTGTTTTTTCTTGAAGTTCTTTCCATCCACTTTCTCTGCCTTGGTTGAAGCCCTTGTGTGGCAACCAAGAGCCTTCTGGTAGACCAATAAACACTGTGTTTTCTAGCATAAGGGCGATGCTACAAGTTTTCACGAAGAAAACCTCATCTACTGTACCCTGGACCTCTTCTTAGCTGGAACTGAGACCACTTCGACGACGCTGCGCTGGGCTCTGCTTTACATGGCCCTCAACCCCGACATCCAAGGTGAGCCCATTTGGGAGCTGCCAGGGCCAGGATGCAGCGGTGCCTCCAGGGAAAAATTGCTCCAAAGCTGGGGCCAGAAGAGAGCATTTTGGAATGGAAAGACAGGCACAGGGAAGTGGCTACGCGCAGTACAGATTCAGTTTTCATGATCCGAGACTTCTGGAGTAGACGACACAACACTGTCACATGCTTCACATGACTAACTGCACAATTAAAAATGGTTAAGATGACAATCTTTACACTATGTGTACTTTGCCACAACTGAAAATAATGAAAATGAAAGTTAAAAGACAACAGTTTCTTTCTCTCCCGGGTAACAGAAGCTCTAAGCTGGGCTCTGCAGAGCCCTTTGGATTCCAAGCCCCTCCCAGCTCCTTGCTCTGTTGTATTTAGAATGACGCCCTTATTGACGCTTTCAAAGATGGTTCACCACCAGGCCTGCCTTTCCACCATGAGGACGAGAATAAAGAGAAGGATTCACATACTTGTCCTTTAAGGGCATGTTCCAGTATTAAACATCCTTTCCACAAGCATTACCATCCAGAGCTTAGTCACGTATTGCCACTCAGTCACAAGGGAATCTGGGAAACTGTCTTTAGCTGGCAGCGATGTATTTAGCTAAAATCTTATTACTACAGAAAAAGAGGAAAACATTTGGGGAGGAACATTAGCAATTTAATTTTTTGACTACTCATCTAAACACTTCCTGTAAACCTCAAAACATCCTGATGATGAAAGGCAACCTGTCCTCACTAAGAAGAAGACATTGAGTCTCCAACAACTTAACCCATGTCAGGAATGTTGTAGAGCTGGAATTGACAAGTAGGGCCTTGTTTTCACTGTGTGTCCCTCCTTGGGATTCTAGAGCCGATAGAGCCTACTCTCATTTTACCATTTTCATTGATCTTGGTTATCCCATTCCTTAACTTTCCCAAGCTCAGGGAAAGTTATAGAATAATAGAATAAGAGAAACATCTCTCTTTTTTCCAGAAAAAGTACAAGCTGAGATTGACAGCGTAATTGGCAAATCACAGCTGCCCCGCACATCTGCTCGAGAGTCCATGCCGTACACCAACGCAGTCATCCACGAGGTGCAGAGATTGGGGAACATCATCCCCCTGAATGTGCCCAGGTGTGTCACGGCTGATACCATCCTGGGTGGATACCACCTGCCCAAGGTAACAGGCGCGCCAAGATCTTGAGTTCATCTTTGTGGGTGTGATGTTATTTTAATTAACACTATTTATTATCTCTCTTTCACAATTCTATGTTCATTTTTGAATACGGACATTGTAATTCAATCTATGTTTCACACAACACCAGCCACCAGAGTCTGGGTCTCTTTGACCACTGCCTCGTTCCCAGGCTCCTTCCCTTCCCCTCCCAGCCTCCACGGAAGTCATCATCTTGTGTCCTCTGGGTTTTTGCAGAGGTTAATCTGTTTATTTGTTTCATTTCCTTATATTCCATATGTGAGTGAGCCATTGCATATTTCTCTTTTTCTTTCTGACTTATTTCATTTCACGTGACTTCTTCCAATTCCATCCAGATTGCTGCACATCTTTTAAGTGTAGGAATTGGAACTTGAAAAGTAACATGCATTCTTGTTCTATGGAATTATAAAAAGTAGAGAGAGGTTATACCTGATATAATACTAGTTTCTCTTTGCTCCTTGTGTGGTCTTTAGGCCGCTAACTCAACTAGATATTAGTAGCTACAGTGGAGAGGAAGGAGGATTTCTAGGTCAAGTCTGTATGGGCAAAGAGTGACTTTCATTAATGTGAGATTCCTCAGTGTTTTCACTGTGCAAGGTACATAGTAAATCTTTGTGGGGACAGAGTAGGCAGAGTTCTCAGACTGTGTCATGGAATCCTGTTCATTAATTTTCTAGAGCATTTCATAAAGTAGGACCCTGCCAAACTTACTGCAGAAAAAAATGATGCTTCACCAACTGTAAATGGAGATTTGAGAACACCTGTACCAATAGTATACTAATTCTTGAAGTTTCTAACATCACATTCCCATAGATATTTTTCCAGCCTTTACTTAAAACCCTGTGATGGGACTGTCTCCCAAGGGAAATCAATCCAATAAGTGAATATTAATTATTAATTATTAGAAAAGGAAAGGAACCAACAATTAGACAATGATTATGTGCCATGAGCTATATGTTCGTTCACAATGTCTTAATCTTCAGAATGACCGTTACTCTCATTTTGTAAATTGAGAAATTGGGGCTCAGCGTGATGAAGCTTGTGTAGATCTCCCAACGACAAAACTGGGTTCAGAACTGGCTCCATGTTGATTCCCAGGGTCATTTTTTGTTGTTGTTGCTCTATATAACTTCCTCTCCACAGCAGTTACTTTCTTTAACTTTGAAGAGTCTCCTTGCAATTTTTCGCAGTTGGTCTGTGTTAAATTTCAGGTCCTCACAAAGGAAATTCCTGTCTCACTCCACCCACCAGGCTTATGATGTCTGCGGGCGCTCTCCTCTGCCCCCTGCTGTTCCTTCTGCATACTGCACGTTAGAATTCCTTTGCTTTCTAGCCACCTTGGTCAGGATGTTGGATCCACTCCAGTGTCTGTCTTTCTGAGTGTGCTGCCCCGGGACACTATATCAGGAGGCAGAATCAGAGGAGCTTACGCAATGACCACTCCTTGGCCACACTTTCTTTGGAGCCAGGAAAATCAGCTATTGCCGTAGTTACTGCATCCCTTGATTTCTTATGATTCGCCACCACTTGTGGGTGAAGCTGAGGTCTAAACTGTGTTATTTGTATTTCTTACCAATTCATTAAGCTAGGGAGAACACACGCAGTTCAACAGACTCCTCCCACTCATTCTTAATATCAACTTTAATAACAATCCTGGAGCTGAGAAATCTATTTTATTCTCTGTTGTAGAGTCTTAGAGCCATAGTTTTGACACCAAGTAGACCCTGCTCAAAAATGGCTCTACTTCTTCCCACTGCGTGACCCTGGGGACATTATTTAGTCTCCCAGGGTCTCAATATATTTATCTATAAAATGAATTTAAAATCACCTCACAGGCACAGGTGAAATCAGGTCTTCCATGGATAGCATGTATTCTAGTGCTCAAAACAGAAGTTATTATTTATTCAAACAATATTCCTGAAGAATCTAAAGTGCTCAGAACTAGAAAAACAACCATCAATAAAATATTCAGGCACATACACACTTTCAAACCATGAAAACTGCCCAAAGGAAAACTTTCACCAGCTTCTACAGAGATGCAGACGAGCTGGAGTGGGAAGTAGGGACAGGAGTGGTCAGCAGTGGCTTCCAAGAAGTGATGATTGAGCTGAGCACTAAAGGATAATTAAGAATAATGTAGGTGACCAAGTAGGAAGGACGTTCTAGGCAAGATAAACAGCATTGAGAGGCATGGACATGAGTGAGAATATGTGTCCAGCAGTGTGAGTACAGGCAGGAGTATGTCCCAGAGAGGGGTCAGGCAAAGGGCCTACGAGTGATGGGAGCTATGGAAGGTTCAAGTTCAAGGTGTAGGTGGGTAGATGGGAGTGGCATTATGAAATCATGTTCAAGATCACTCTGCTGTCAGATTCTAGAGCCACCTGAAAGTAGAAAGAAGATATGGGCAGTTAGGCAGAAAAGGAAAGCAAGTGGGCAAGCTTGACAAAGGTAGCGGTCGTGGCCATTGAATGGTGGTGGCAGAATACTGAGAAATGTAGACTAACGTGGCCCATCATCACTGAAGCACTGGATGAAGGCAGAATGAAGGACAGGGAGTCAAAGAGAATTCCTGGGTTTCTTGATCTGTGCCAGAATGAACAGTTTTTCTTTTTCTGGTCAGCTTGATTCTATTGTTCATTCTTTTATGGAATGTACATGACATTAAAGGGATGAGAATGGGGCAAACATGAATGAATGAGAAATATTTTACCCTGGTGGCACTTCCGTAGTTATTACTTCACGGGGTAGATCTTGGTACAGTACTGAGTAGCCAGTTGCATTACCATTGCATTATTCTCTCACTGATGCATCCATGTCCCTCCCAATACCCAATGCCCTACCCTGCAGCGTCCCTTGGAGAAGACCCTGCTCCATTCAGGAGTAGCCGCACTTCTCTGGTGCAGTCCCCAGCAGGCAATGGCCATCCAGGCAGTAACTCCCAGGGCAAAGCACTCAGGTGGCTCGGGGAGGGTGAGGGCGTCCCGGTGTGGTCAGGCGTGGGAGCCCAGAACTACTGCCCCTCCATGCAGCGACAGCAGTGTGGTGCCTGAGTCTGTCTTGCCTGAGCTCTCGCTGCTTCTCTAGGGGACAGTGATCATGACCAATCTGACTGCACTGCACAACGACCCCGCAGAGTGGGCCACACCTGACAAGTTCAATCCGGAGCATTTTCTGGAGAATGGGAAGTTTGAGAAAAAAGAAGCCTTTCTGCCTTTCTCAATAGGTGAGTTGTATGAATCCAGAGTTCATCTCTCAGCCCTTCCCTGCTCTTCTCCCTACTGTCCTTTGCCTCCAGAAAGCCCTGCCCAGAGCGACTCCCTCCTGGAGCTGATTGCACCTCTGAGCCCTGCCTGTGTATGGAGTCATATTGTCTCTGTTCCTGAGCCCTGCTTGCCTAGATTTCAGCTTCACTTTGTTCTGTCCTCCAGAACAATGGGGCCAGAGACTCAGATCCCCACCTGTGCTCACTGAAAACCTGGACACTTGCTAACTTTATAGACATTTAATGTACATGTCCCACTCACACAGAACTTGGATGCATTTATAACAACAGGATAGGGAGCGGGCAAGGAAAGGGGCTACTGCTCATCATTGTGGCCATCAGGAGTGACTCTAAATGCCAGGCTTACCTAGGTGACTGTCTATTCTGGAAGCACCTTCTGAAGAGGTCCTTTAGCTTTTTTAAATATAATACCTTTTGAATATCTATGAAATACTTTTACACAACATGCAACCTGAAAGGTATGTCTCTTATGTCTCTGTCTCTGTCTCTGTCTCTGTCTCTGTCTCTGTGTCTCTGTGTCTCTCTTTCTCTGTGTCTGTGTCTCTCTCTCTCTCTCTCTCTCTCTCTCTCTTTCTCTCTCTGCTAATCTTAAACTGGGATCTCACATATGTCCTTTTTTCCTTTTTGCAGTGAATAAATATTGCTTAGAAAGTAAGTTACACAAACACACACAAGAGAGATGGTGATGTGTTGTAGCTCAAGTGGCGTGAGGATATGGGCATTCATGAAGGTGAGGGGGCAGCACAAGCCTAGATCAGGTGTCAGAGGATTTGTCAGAATGAGATGAAGAAGGGTCTCCATGGAGGGGCTGTGCCAGTGATGCAGAGCTAATTATGAACAAAGGATACTGATCCAATAAATAAACTATAAAGGACAATGGGAGGAAGTTACTAATGGGAACAGGAAGAAAACAGGATGAACTCTGTGGTGTTGGGTGGAATAGGTTATCGATTTGAACACAGATGATGATAGATGATAAATATGGATAGGTAGATGACTGATAAATAGATGACTGATAGTTTAGGTAGAGGTAAAAAAAAGATAATCGATGAGAGTTTAGACAGATGATAGATGATAAATGGATGTATGTATATAAATGTGGGGATAGACACACATATGTAAACAAGCACTCATATTATATACATATATTTGCTGCTCTACCCACTGAGATTTTGGGCAGAACACCATCCTGATACCAGTGAGCATATCTCATGCCCAGAACCCCGTTTTTAGATATTACCCAGTAAAAGGAAGCAGGACTTCTGGGAAAATGGTCCATTTCAGGACTGAGGGAGGAAAAGGAAGAGGTAAACCTGTTCCCCAAAGTAAGGAAAATACCAACTTAATTTGACAACTACTAGGCATATCTGGAATATTCTTGAACATCAAAACAAATAATGATAACAGATTAGAATCTTTGACCTGAAAGATTATGCATTTGAAATTTATATAATGTTATAAACTAGTATTACTTCAATAAAAATAAATTTCAAGGAGTCATACTGGTCTAAACAAGTGAATACATACATGAGAAGAGGAAAGGGAACTCCTTAGAATGCTAGCTCAGCTCAGCAAACAGTGTGGAAGAAATTATAGAAATTTTAAATAATCGTATATTGGCAATCATCAGAGTAATAAATAATTTGCCGAACTAATGGTAATCGAAACTAGTTGATGAAAATTAAATGAGGTATAGCTTATTAACAAAGTCTCAAGGTATTTACCAGTATCAAAAAAATAATAATTTTTACAAGGGAGAATTTCATAGACATGCCTTATTCTAAAAGTTGAAGGTAGAACCACAAATCACAGTAAAAATTACAACCATGTGCTACCTGATAGGATGGAATAAGAAAAACACTGTAACTCTTCAATGACACTCTTACTAAAAAAAAGAAGCTTGACCTCACAACCACATGAATCTAATCATGTGGAAACATGAGACATTTATAAAATAATTGGTCTGTCATCTTTAAAGTGCCAAAGTCATTAAAGCTGAGGAGTGCTTGCGTGACAACCAAATACAGTATGGGATATGGAACTGGGCCATTTTACAACAAAGGATGTTATTGAGACCACTGACAAAATTTGATTCACATCTGAAGGACGCATCCTGCTGATTTCCTGATTTGGTCCTTGCATTACGGTGACCTCGGAGAAGGTCCTTATTCGTAGGAAGCACAAGGTTGCATGGGTCATATAGGAACTTTCCTCTCAGGTAACTCAGGAGAATCAAGTCCTTTGTATTGTGCCTTCAAGTTTTCTGTACATTTGAAATTATTTCAGAATAAGAGGCACAGTGTGGTATTTCAGTTTTTAAAAGTGCAATAGGGACTGTGGGGTAAGACGGCAGACTGTTACAGGTCCAGCTCAGTTCCTCACCATATGCACAACCAAAACAGAACAAGCAAAACCCCACCCATTTTTGCACCTCTGACCTTAGGAAAGGAACACAGGCCAACATCACAAAGAGATAGAGCACACACCTTCAGAAACAGCAGTCAGTCTGTCTCAGGGTCACTGGCCCCGACTCAGAGACCCCTGGGAGCAAGGAAAGACCCTCCGGGGAACACTGCCCCTCCCTGTGCCTATAGAGCACCTGAGCCAGTGTGCTGGTGCAGATCCCTCTTGTTTCCCCTGCACCTCACCTGCCTGGTCCTTGAAGGCACTGGAGCTCGAGTCCAGACTGACGCTTCTATGCTTTAACCCGGATGGGAGTCACATTAAAGAGGCCGCCGCACAGAAAGGCCAGGAATCCAGCAGACCCTTCCTCAGCCTGGTTTCCCAGCATCTGGTAGATTTCATCTGTCCTGGGTGCCAGTATCACTTCAGAAACCAACTCATCATATGCGTCTTTGTTTTCAATTTCAGGAAAACGGGCATGCCTTGGAGAACAGCTGGCCAGGTCTGAGTTGTTTATTTTTTTTACTTCCTTTATGCAAAATTTTACATTCAGGCCCCCAGAGGGTGAGACACTGAGCCTGAAGTTCAGAATGGGTCTCACAGTCGCCCCAGTGAAGTACCGCATCTGTGCTATTCCTCGGGCCTGAAGGTCTCAGGGAAGCAGGGGAGGGGAAAGCAAGAAGAATCAGTTTGTCCTGCTCAGAAGTGGAGACAGAATCGAAGTGACTGAAGACAGCCTGGAGGAATCGGATCCAAATCCAAGCTTTGCTGCCACTCTAATGCAGACTTAGCAAATCCTGTCTGCTGTGAATGATTTGCCTTTTCTTTCTGAATGAAAAAAGGATGGGAGCTGCTTTCTTAAGGAAAGGATCAGAGGAAATAACAGATTCGAAGTCATTTGAATCCAGAAAGCACATCATTAAAGTTACAGCTATAACCTGCCTCTCTTCTGCTGCTTCCTCAGGTGTGGATTTGCATCTGGTTTTCTTGTAACAGGCAGAATAAGGACCAGAGGGAGAAGGCTCCTCCCCTCTATTAGGAAGGCTAGCTCCAGGGAATTTTCAGTCCCCTTACCAATAATGCCTCTATTCTAACCACCTTCCATGGTGTAACCACCTGTTCCCATTTCCTGACTTAGTTAGCAAAATAAAGGAAGTCCCCAAAGGGGAAACAAGATGGGTGAGAAATGAGTGCTGGGCAGGGAATAACAAACAGAAGGCAGGCCCTCTGCTTATCATTAAAGAAATACCAGGGGCCACCTGGCTCTCAGCCTAGGGTATGGGCAGGTGTCTGCAGCTCACACAGGAAATCTTATCTATCACAACCCTTAACTCAGCCTGGAACACCGACCTCATGAGGCCCCTTTGCAGTTTCAAATCTTTGCTCTGCAAGGCGAGGTGAAGATCATGCATAGGCTGTATCTTCAGCTTTTCCCCAGACATTTTGAGAAAAAAACTAATGCCTCAGAAAACAAGTGCCGCTCCTAAGAACCAGGCCATGGTCACGATTACTCATTGATTGTGCAGAAAGTCCCCCATCCTGGGTCCCTGACTGAGGAACTAATTAAAAGCTTCAGCAGCTGCTTGACCCCATGATAGACTCCTCCCAGCCATGGGACCCCCTCCCTTCCCCAACAAAGCAGCCCTGGATCCCTTTTGCTGACTCACCTGAGCTCCCAGTAAAGACTTGGTCTAACATTTTTTGGTTTGGATTCAGGCTAATTTCTAAAGGACTCACAGGGTCCAGAGGACCCCAGCCTGTAACATGTTGAGTGGCTCAGGTCACATAGTGCCAAAAAGTTGATGAGAGTTGGAAATCAGAGCAGCCAGGGAGATGGGCTGACGCTCTCCCACTCGCTGGCACTGGGGGCGCTGTGTTACTTCTGTCGCAGGGCGGCCCTCTGGGAAGCGAGCAGAGCTGGTGCTGTCCTCTGCGTGAGGTTTCCAGGAAGAGGCAGCTTCTTTGCTTTCACCTGGAGAAACACTACCACGACTGCGTGGAGAGTGACCACAACGAACCGCATGTTTGGGAACAGATGTGCCAGTGTTTTCTGTCTCCAGGGTGATTCCTGTAGTTAAGTCCTCCACCAGGCTTGTATCCCAAACTGTTTCACGGTGGACTTCACTCTGGCGGGAGTGATCTTCTCTTGCACGTGGATGCTAGCCGTGGGTGGCAGTACAGCAGCTGAAACTCAGCTGAGCCCGGCAGAGTATTTTCCAGGGGGTCACAGACATGCCAGCATCTTGCTCAGTCCTCCTGTGTTCCTTCCGCTCTTCTCTCAAGCACGGTTCGGATGTTTCACTGCCCTCTTGGTTTGTATGAAACTTGACACGGGAGACAAAAGAAAACAAAAAACCCAAAGTTGTCACTTTCCACCCAAGCTTGAGAAACGGAACATGTGAAGCAAGCCCAGATGCTGTTCCAACCCCCTCCTGCTTACTGAACTCAAGGACTCCATCCCGCCCCTCCGCACTCCTCTAACATTGCAGCCCACGGACTCCCTGCCCCTAAATCCACAGCTCAGCCAGATGGCCTCATGGGAATTCCATCTCGAGCCCGCTCCGTGCTAGCCCAAGGCTGCCCCCTTAAAAAGCTCACAGCCTCCCCTGGATTGCCCTGTTCTGTCTCTTCCCAGAGAGGAGCTTTCCCAGCCTGCACGTGGGACAATAAAATCTTGCTTACGAACCCACTGGGCTCCCTTGTCTCTGCCTCTTATTACCGAACCAGCTTACAAAACTCGAGATTGGCTGAGAATGACCTTTATTTATACAAGGGCCTAACATTTATAAAAATAAAAATGATGGTACTTTCCTTCTCTGTATTTTCACCCCTTTTATTGTGATTTTACAGCTTTTCCTCTCAAGAGATGGAATCTATTTTTCAATCCCATTACTCTGGGTTGGTCAGGTGACATGTCTGACCAACAGGATGTGGTGGAATGACTTCGGATCTGACTTCGAGAGACCGGGTGCCTGCTCTGTTGGGCATCTGCTGGCGCCACTTAACAAGCGCCCAGGCTCCTGAGGGGAGTGAGAGAGCGTGGACCAGTCCTTCTTGCCACATTACGCTGACAACTGCCCGATGCTAGCACTGTGCATAGGCTGTGCTTATCCGAGACAAACTAGACCCGAGTGCGTCCAGCAGCTTCTGGCAGAGGCATGACTGACCCCCGGGGAGTCAGTAACCAAGTGCCCACTGAGCCCAGCCGAAACCACCAAGCCTAGAGCGCAAGTGCGAAAGTGGCTTCGGCTTTAGTCGCTAAGTTTTGAAGGGCGTTGCTCGGTGGCAGAGGTTAACCGAAACGCTCCTGGAGGCAGGAACTGTAAATGGCATCAGGTTTAGTGCCTGGAACAGGGTAGGGTTCAGTCACAATGAGTGAAGTGCCGTTTGGATTTGGACCGTGTGCAGCCAAGTGTGGACCTGCATCCAGCTGGGTCATGATAATTTTTGTCATTTCAAACCTGCTCATCTCTTCCATTCCATTGCTTCATTGCTTCATGCTTCTGACAAACAACTCAACTCCAATCAGATCAAGTCCTTTATCATTTGATGTCTTTGTATAAGCCAACCTTTCTGCAAGAAATGTCTAACTGCACCTGGAAGACCCAGCTTTGTTACTCAAGGACTTATTTCTTGACTCAGCTGCTCTCTCCTCCATTCTGTGAATTAAAAAGCTTCAATTTCCTATTTCCGTGCAGTCTTCAGAAAGGCAATCGTGATTGCTCACTAGGCTCGGTACCTATCAGTGCATGATCCTCAACAAATGTCTAGTAAACGTTGACTCGATGGAGGGAGCGGGGGACAGCCAAGCGAACTAAGCTAGGCCGCACCACTGCTGCTGCGGGCCAGGCTTCTGCTGCTCTGCGGCCAGCCTGTGACCTCTGACTCCTAGATTTCTCACTCTACAAAATTTGAGTGTTGTTTACAAAGATCACATCTACTTCAAAAAATCTGACTTGTGAGAAAAGAGCTTATTTAAATGGCCAAGTGAGAACTCCAAAAATCCAGTCCTTCATAAGCACCAAAACCAGCAAAATTTGTCAAGATCAACATCTTCAGAAATTTGGAAATCAACCAGTCTTGCAAAACTCCGAGTGCTTTGTTCTCTGGGTGAGAATAGCAAGCGCTATGGCATTTTAACTTGCCCTCTTCCCCTTTTATTACTCCCAGTTCTGTAATTTCTTTGAAAAACAAGGGCAAGTTAACTTTATCATTAAGGAAGGCAAATCAAAACGATGAGATACTACTTTGCACACAGTATATAGGTAAAATAATAACAGACAGTAACAAGGATGATGAATATGTGGAAAAACCAGCAACTTCTTACATGGTTGGTGGAATTGTGCGACGTTGCAGATATTTTAGAAAATAATCTGGCAGCTCCACACAATGTCAAATATGAATTTTATTTAAGTGATCAAACAATTTTCATTCTTCAGATGTATGTCTTAGCTTGGCTACTGGAACAAAACCGGATAGCTTGGCTGCATGTAACATAAACTGGACAGCACATAACAACAGAAATGCATTTCTCTCAGTGCCAGACTGCAAGTCCGAAGTTAAGTTGCTGGTAGAGCTGTTGATCTGTTGATCTCTTACTTAGAGACTGGGCCTTATCACTGTGTCACTTATCACTTATCATTGTAGAAGATACTATGCCAAATGCTGTGGGAGACACCGAGAGGCACCAGATGTGGCCTGCGACCTAAAGAAACTTAGTCTAGTGGGACACACTTAAAAAAAGGGGGTTAAGATAGATCATTTAGGTCATTAAGACAAAGATTGTGAGGTTTAGAAAAAATGAATCTATTACCTTGAGAGCTTGTGACAGGATTTATGAAAAGGGGAGACATCTGAGTTGGTGTAAGAAGCAAGAAGTGAAAATCTGCGCCCTGGTGGGCAGGGGAGCAGTGCACTTCACCATCACAAGCGTAGCAGCTTACGAATCCAACTTTGGCTCTGTCTCAGAGCTTGTCACTGTGTGCAGGTGATGTCTGAAAGTGTCACATTACTGCCTTTCTACGACCCCACATCACCTGCAACTTCAGAGAGATGTGGGACATATACATTCAACCTAGACACTTAGAACAGCAGAATTTTCTGTGATGACAAAATGTTCTGTGTTTGCACTATGCAATATCATAGCTGGTGGCATGCGGAATTGTAAATAAGGGACTGCGACTCAATCCAAATGGATGTTTAAACATCCCATGTGGCTAGCAGCCACCATATTAGTCAGGGCCACTTTGGGTCACTTTGTGGTGAACTAATCACAAAATTATTGGATGATGTTAGGTCAGCATGTATTATGCAGTTTGTAAAGTTATAGAATTAAGTTCTTTTCAGTTCATGATGATCTATCTAAAGTGAGTAGGGCTTTAATTGTGTCTCCATCCTTATATGTATGGCACATTGACTTCATTCATGTAGCTATTTAATATTTACTGAGCATTCTTAATTAAACCTTACCAAGACATGGTCCCCAAACAGGAAATACCTATACTTTTCTAAAAATTTATTTCACTAATAGATTGTAAAATAAGTCAAGATGCTGAAAGAAAGAAAACCCCATGTAAAGTAGCTTTCAAAGGAGCTTAAAGAAAAGAAGCAGGTACTGGTGGTTCACAGCTGATCAAGCTAAATGGTGATTTCAGGGATGCTTCCTTGTTCCTTCCACTGTGCCTGAAGGTTGCCTTCAGGTGCTCAGTACCCATAAGACAGGAGGAAAAGTGCAGGAGAAAGCATACACATCCCATGAATAAGTAAGACACTGCCATTTACATTTCTTTGTCCAGAAGGAAGTGGCCTCACCTAGTAACAAGGGAGATTAGGAAATAGTTATCTCTTCCTCCCAACTTACCACCCTCCCAGGTGGCAAATGTAAGAAGATAAAACATGGGATTGTTACTAAAGGGAGAAGGGAAGACTGGATTTCTGAGTGCTGAGTAGTATTGTCTGCCAAAGAAAACCAAGATATGATCTGATATCTAAATACTGACATTCCAGAGTGAAAGTGAAGACGTATTATAAAGGCGTGACAAAAAGCGACTTCTATACATCTCATTCACAAAAAAAAATTTGAATAAAAGCAAATTAGAAGAATTAATGCAATTGTTTTCTCTACCAATCTAAAGATTTTAAGCCCTTTATTTGAAAATAAATGTACAGTTGTGGAGGGGCCAGTCTACCACCTCCAGCAACTATGAAGAAAAGCCATGACACCTGTAACCTGAGCTTGCTGGAATGTCGCCAGCAGACAAAGAACTTCCCAGGCTTGAAACCCTTTCCCATAATTTACATCCCTCTCTGTCTGAGTTGCTCTAGCCTATATAAGCACATTCTAACCAAATCTCGGGGCTCAGCTTTTTGGGGAAGAAATCCCAGCTGAGACCATGCGTGTAATAAATCTGCCTAAAATACTTCCAAAAAGTTTCCACTTGGTTTCTCCCCAAAACTGTAACATTTGTTGCATTGGCCATCGAGCTGGTCTTTGGGACCACCGGTGAGGAGAAGCCCTGGTCCATGGCCGGCGAGACGTGGAGAACAGGGTGGGTAGGTGCGCCCTGATGAGTTTAGCGGGCCCATGGTCACCCATGTCCCATCGGTCCTGAACTGTGGAATGTACCGGACTCTAAAAGGGAGGACCAGGCATCAGGCACCGGAATGGTCGCTGGTAAGGTAAAATCGGGCCTGCCCCCAGCCTGGGCAGAAGGGAGCTTGATCACCTCCCATGAGAGCAGAAGTCTCTCAGTCAGGATGGGATTGCTAGCAGTTTCTTGGTAGGGGATTCCTAGGGGTAGGGGAGAGACAGTCTGGAGAGTGCTCTGTGTGAATGCAAGTGCTGTGTGTGAATGCTCCTGGGAGAGCTTGGAGAAGTTAAGTTAAACCTGCAGTCTCGGACTGTATGTAAAAGGACAAGAGTCTGTAACTCTGCGATAAAGATTGAGATGAGGGCTGGGTTGGTTCAGGCTGGAGCATAAAACGGGCTGAGTGTTCACCTGAATTGGGCCCTTCCTCGCCCAGGACACTCTAGCCTCCCGCCCGCCTGGTGACTAGACAAGGCTGCGGCTGCATGCCAGGCTCTCCCCATGGGCGCACTGGCTGGCATGGGTCTTTCCGTGCTCCCTGCTTCCCTGGCCGTCTGACTCCCTGGCCCTGGCTCCACTTCTGCAGCAATGGCGGTGGGAGCTGCCTATGGGGCTGGGAGGGGCCAGATAGGCCCAGACGGCAGCGGGGGCGGAGACCATGGCAGGTACTAGGCGGGGTGGGGCAGGGGCGAAGGCGCAGGGACTGCGAGGCGGGGAGCGGGCAACGGCGGTGGAGGGGGTGGTGTTGGGGGTCGTGGGGAAGAGGGGACTGGCACGCCCCTTCGCGCCCAGGCCTCCCTCCACGGCCCAAGGCGGCTGCGACTCTGGGCTCTGGCGTCGGCTCTCAGCGCCCCAGCCGCGCTACCTGCGGTGGGGCACACCGAGCCGGGAGCCCGCCCTTTCCCCCGGCGCCCGCCCTGGTGGTAACAAGGGGCAGAGGGAGAACCTCCCACTGACCGTTCCCGTCCCGGAACCGGAAAACCTCCGCCCCGGGTTCTGCACCACAGCACCCTGGCCAGCGGCAAGCAAAAAACAGAAACAAAACCCTTTGCCTTTTAGAAATACTTGTAAGCCTTGCAGGCATCCTCAAGTAATTATGGGGTTAAATTAGATCCCAAAAGACTCCGCACTCCTTGTAAATTAAAGGGACCTTAAATCTTCCCCACAGTGAGAACTCTTTACAAAGTTGTGACGGGAAACCCATGCCACCCTGCTCAGTTTCTCCATATACTAGACCAGTGATTGGGAGATGCCCAGGTTCAGCCTCTGCGGGTCCGGTTCTGTGTTAGCAGTGATTTAATGAGTCAGAAAAGAAAGTAGAGGCAGACAGACCTGCACTGGGACAAAACCTAGATGTTAAAGCTCCCCACTCATCATGCTCATGAGTGTTGAGGGACATAAAATAGAATCACACCGTCCTCAGTTAAGCCATGGAGAGGGAGCCAAGACCTGCAGGAAGGGGCTGGCAAACCAGGGGCCAAGTTCAGTCTGGTGCCCAGGAGAGCTAGAGCTGAGATCATTGCTTCCAAGGCTTCCGCTGCCCAGCAGATCTTCCGGCTGCCTGGGTAAACTGCAGGCATTGCTCACAGAAGGACAGGGATGCCCTTGAGTGCTCTGAAGGCCAGGCCTGCCCCTCATCTGTGCTTATACCCTGCAGCTGGAGCTGCCTCTGCTAAAGTTGTTTCGAGTGACGACCTGACACCTCGAGGGTCTTGAGGTCTCTGGAACAGCCTTTGTCCTCAGCATAGCCCAGTGGAGGGGCCAATTTAAAGCAGATCCTGCCCAGCAGCTCCCAAAGCATGACGCACTGGGCGGCCCTCTCCCTCCTCAGGGGATCACTGTGCATGGGCTCTGGGCGCCGCGAGACGGAAACCTGGGAGTGCACCTACTACAATGCCAACTGGGAGCTGGAGTGCACCAACCAGAGCAGCCGTGAGCGCTGCGAGGGTGAGCAGGAGAAGTTGCTGCACTGCTACGCCTCCTGACACAACAGCTCCGGCACCATGGAGCTAATCAAGAGGGGCTGCTGGCTGGACGACTTCAACTGCTGCAAGACAAGAATGTGTGGCCACCTAGAACCCGCAGGTGTACTTTCTGCTGCTGTGAAGGCAACTTCTGCAATGAGCTCTTCACCCACTTGCCTGAGACTGGGGGCCCCGAAGCCCCCCCCCCCCATGCTGCACACAGTGCTGGCATACTCGCCACTGCCCATCGGCCGGGGGCCCTCCCTCCTAGTCCTGCTGGCTTTCTGGATGTACCACCATTGCAAAACCCCTACAGCCACGTGATCATCCACAAGGACCCTGGCCCTGCACCCCGTCCCCTTTGGTGGGCCTGAAGCCGCTGCAGCTGCTATAGATCAAGGCCTGGGGGCACTTCAGCTGCATGTGGAAGGCACAGCTCAGGAACAACTTTGTGGTTAAGGTTTTCCCTCTGCAGGACAAGCAGTCATGGCAGAGTGAGCAGGAGATCTTCAGCACCCCTGGCATGAAGCATGAGAACCTGCTGCAGTTCACTGCCACCGAGAAGCGGGGCTCAAACCTCGAGGTGGAGCTATGGCTCACCACAGCGTTGCATGACAAGGGCTCCCTCACGGACCACCTCAAGGGGACCGTCATCCCATGGAATGAGCTGTGCCATGTGGCGGAGACGATATCCAGAGGCCTGTCATACCTGCACAAGGATGTCCCCTGGTGCCATGAGGAGGGTCACAAGCCGTCCATCGCCCTTCAAGAGGGACTTCAAGAGCAGGAATGTGCTGTGAAGAAGGACCACACGGCCATGCTGGCTGACTTTGGCCTGGATATTCACTTTGAGCCAGGGAAGCCACCAAAGAAAAAAAAACCCACAAGCAGGTGGGGACACCATGGTACATGGGCCTGAGGTGCTCGAGGACGCCATCAACTTCCAGAGATGCCTTCCTGTGCATCAACATGTACGCCATGGAGCTGGACCCTGATACGTACAACAGGCAACTGTTCTTGCCTATTAGCCAGTCAATCTCGAGCTACAGTGACCCCTAACTTGAAGCCCGGGACATCCGCCAGATCTATAACAAATTCTGGAAGAACAAGGGTAAACTCAAAGAACAATTTGAACAGGGACCTTCCAATGCCCTTTTCCTTGTGAAGTTCTGGGCAAACCTCAACACCAACATTGAAGATCAAGGCAACTCCTTCCACGATGTCTCTAGCCAGTATGAGAGGCCAAGAACATGAGACTCACCTGTTCCACAATGGTCTGCTCTTTTGGGAAGCAGACGATGGAGAAAATGGAGACTGAGTCCACCCACTGTGAGAACGGCCACTCCTACCGCCTCCACTGGTCCCCACTCTGAGTACATGATCAACTCCATCCACAAGCTGAAGCACCTGCCCGAGAAGCACATAATGGACAACGTGCTGGAGAACTTCACCATCCTGCAGGCATAAAGCAAGGCGATGGGCAGAATGGAAGGCATGGCTTCTCAGCGGCCTGCACCCTCATCTTCCCTCTCACTGCAGGAGGTCACTGACAGGCATACTGGGTGTGCAGTTGTATCGGACTAGAGACTATATAAGCAAAAGCCTCGTCTGAGGAATGATCAACCCAGAATGTAGAACTAGGGGCCCTAGTCAGGGCATTAAAACTCAGCAAGAATAAATGCATCAACCTCTACGCCAGACTGGCACTGTGCCCTTGCCACTCTGCATTGTACATGGAACTATAAGAAAATAACTTTTGACAGCAGAAGGAGAAGAAATTAAAAATAAAGAAGAGATCTTAAACCTACTAGAGGTAATTTGAAAGCCCAAGGAAGCAACAGCCATATGCTGCAACAGGCATCCGAAAGTAAAGATGGCTAAGAAACAGACAGTACTGTCAAGTCATGCTAATCTAACAGAGGAAGAATGGTGAGCACACCCAGACCAAAGAATCTATGCCAGGACAACACCGGAGAATCTTTCAGCAGCATGAACTTACCCACCTAGGAAAACTGCTCTAGAACCCTTGTTACCCGACTGCTTAATGACAACGCTGCATCTTCTGTGCACAGAACAACGCCAGACAGGGTCCTGTTGGATCAACAGGAATTCAACGCTGTGGCCAGACTCCCTTAACGATTTAAAGATAGGATCTAGCAGAGGAGATAGATGTCACTTAGTTTTATCTGCATGTTCTCTGTACAGAAAAGGGAAGTAACCAAGACACTGCTAAAAGACATTATCCCTTGACAGGGGATGTAATTAACTACAGAATCAGACAATGGCCCAGGCTTCATAGCAGATGCAATACAGCAGATAGCGAGGGCCCTAGGTATCCAGTGGAACTTATACATGGTCTATTGGTCCCAGAGTTCAGAAAAGGTAGAACGCATGAACCGGACCCTCAAACAGACTATGGCTAATTTATGCCAGGAAACTAGTCTACCCTGAACAGTCTTCCCATAGCCCTCCTATGGGAATGCTGCACCCCTAGGGCCAGAATAAAATCTTTTTCTCCCTTTGGAGGTAAAACCGACTCCATTAAATAGATGGGAGGGGAAACCTAAAGAAAACAGAAGATTATGTATGAAAAAAAAAACTGGGAAAGAACCCCCCCTTCAACCTACCTGGAAGGGACTTTATCTTGTTATACTAACTTCTCCCATAAGCCTTAAAGTTACAGAGCTGAATTCCTGGATCCATCACTCCTGAGCAAAGACAACCTACCAGAGCAGCAGATCGCCCAGTCAAGGGAGAGACCCCTCCAACCAGAGTTCTGCCTGGACTGTCCAGCAGTTGTCTCCCATCCATATCAGGCTATCCCGTGATCTGCCAGAGGTTTAGAAAACTGATAACTCACCAGGAGACCCCATGTCTATGTGTCCATTGCTCTTATCATACTCTGAGCCTTACTCCTCTCAGTCGCCTTGTCAGCCAGCTCTGCAGATCCCTTCCATGGGATTGCTACCTGTCAAGCTTATATAGACCATTGGCAAAACCAGGCCTCAGTTTTTCCTCTTAGGAAAGTCTATAGGGAAGACATTAGGAGTTACAGTTTATGTTAAGTCAGACAGACCAAAGTGGAGCATAGACACTGGTCTTACTTCGACTGCTGATGCTAACGGATGGGGCAGTGAATGGCCATTGAGAGAATAATTCAGACCTATAACCCTGCCACTTGGGCATAGAATGGCAGCTGGGGCTACCAAACCCCCCATCTACCTCTTAAATAAACTAATAAAATTACAAGCAGAAGCAGAAATACTGCTTGCTGGCTACCCAGACGAGAGCTGCAGTCCTCCAGAACCGATTGGCCTTAGATTACTTATTAGCAGAAAGAGGAGTTTGCACTAAGTTTAATTTAACAAAATGCTGTTTACAAATAGATAATGAGAAAACGGTTAAAGATATTGCCAGAGGCATACGGTAAATATTCCATATTCCAGTCCAGAAATGGGAGCCTCTCTTTGACTAAAAATGGTTTTCTCAGTTTACTTGAATTAGAGGATTTAAAGATCGATTAGGAACCATGGGACTCATTTTAGGGAGTCTACCTATTACTTCCCTTGTCCTCTCCCTGGCATAATAGGCCTGATTTCATCCACCAAAAACACAGTCGGTCAACAGGTCACAACGAAGCATGTCTGCTGGCTTGGCAGTATAACCCCATACCCCCCAATGATAAACAAGAATACTAACTATACTCTGTTCTATATTCGGAAAGTCCAAGATGCTGCAACCCCCCACACACTATGGCCCCATCCAGCAGGAAGCAGCCAGATCGAATCTTCACCACAAATCCTCATCAAATTGTCATCAGTTTAAAAACAAAAAATGGGGGTATGGGGAGGGGCCTGTTTACCACCTCCAGCAACTATAAAGAAAAGCCATGAACCTCCTGTAACCAGAGCTTGCTTGCCAGCAGACAGAGAACTTCTGGGGCTTGAAACCCCTTCCCCTAATTTACATCCCTCTCTTCCCACATTGCTCTAGCCTATATAAGCATGTACCAACCAGAACTCAGGGCTCAGCAATTTGGGGAAGAAATCCCAGCTGAGACCACGCATGTAATAAATCTGCCTAAAATACTTCCAAAGAGTGCTCGCTTGGTGTCTCCCAAAAACTGTAACACACTTACACCCATTAAAATCCATCATAACCACTGGGATACAGAATCAGAAAGTTTATTGACCTGAAACATGTCACATCTGTTATATTGTTATCGGATAATCACTTATTTAAAATAATCTCCTAAATACTTACAAAAATAAATCAAGTATTGGTTCTATTTTTCAAATGTCAAAGTGTTTGCAACAGAAAGTAGAAAAAAATTATAAGCTAAAGATTACATTTAAGCTACATCAACTTTAATAACTGCACACAATTTTAAGATTTATTTTTATTTTTATTTTTTTTGGTTTCAGTTTCCAAACTGCTACTTCACAATATGCACTGTGGTTCACAAGAATGTATGTATACAACCATATACACTTTCACATGAGAATGTTTCCCTTTAAATGTACACAGAGAACCCATCACAGAGAGTGTTGTGGCCGTAACCAGTGCAGAGGACTAGAGGCCTCATGACACAGAAACAAGTGTAGATGTGGAATCATTCTGTGACATCCAGTTATCAAAGACCATGATATCCTAATGTGGGATAATCAGTTCCATCTCTCTAGACAAGATATTAATGCTAAATTCACTAGTTCAACAGTTTTATTCATTGAAAAAATAGAATGAGCTGCAAATATTTCTCAACACATTAAGTTAATATCAGATAAACATCACTTCAAAAGTATATCTATTTCTTTTTAAAAAGCGAATAATTTAGAGAAAATGCTCAAAATTAGTTTATTTTCAGATTATTCTGTTATTATTTTATTATCACTGTGACATTCCTTACCAAAGAGATAAATGCTGAATTTCTCTTTCATATTATATACACACAAGCCTCATTATAACACAGACATATATATATATGTATATATATACACACACATATATATGCTTATATGTGTGTGTATGTGTATCTCTCACTATATATCATGGCTCATGATGAATATTTAAAATGCTTTATCACCCACAGGGTGTTAAGTCTCACTACATTAACCAGATGTGGGAAAGAATCTCACTTCTGATCAGTTCCTGAATTTCCATATGTAAATCACAATAATATAGAACTTTATATTAATTATTTGGGTAAATACTTACATATCAAGCATTTTAAATTCTATTTATCAACCAGAAAAGTGATGTTACAAAATTGCTTTTTCTCTAGCAAAAAATAACCTAGTTTTGGAGTCTCATTCATAAATTACAAGAATTTTTTAGAAATTCCAACTGTAATCGAAATTTTATGAACAACTGAACTGTGAAAATACTAACTTATTGAAATTTATGTTTTAGAATAAATTCCATTACAAGGGACTTGAAGAACTTGTAAAATCTCAACTAGAAGCAAGTATTAAACATCAAAGAAGCAGATGTTTTATACTGCCTAAAATATACCAAAATACCACAATATTTAGAAAACTGTAATTAGCATGCTAAAATATTTTCAAAGACTCATTTCATTTCAATGAAAGTTTAGGTAAGCAGAGACTACAGGAATATATGAAAATGCAAACTAATACAACTGTACTGATACAAAAAAAAAAAAAAAAGAAAAATCTAGAGGTAGTCAACAAAAGTAACCCTGGTAAACAAAACATCCTGATGTTAGACATGAGAATCTAATTCTCCTAAACTCAGAGACCCAAATGCAGTATGAAATTCTTGTATTTTCAGTGATTAAATTATTAGTAGAGAATCTAAAAACCAAATATCTAAAGGAGTAATACTATAAATGGAAAATACTCACACTGAAAAGAACGCCTGAGAGCAGAGCTCTAGACCGCAGCTCCTGAGCTCGACGGTCAGATCTGGTCCAACACCTGGTTTTGTGCATGAGGTTCCACTGAAATATTGCCACTGTCATTTTGTTTACATATTGTGTATGGCTACTGCTATCAAATGTACTGAAGAGTCAATACTTGGGACAGATATAAAGCCCACAAAGGCTAGAATATTCACTGTCTGCCCTTTCACAGAATGTTTGCTGATCGCTAATGTGCTAACAGGTATCAGCTAAACAGCACTGGACAGATGAACTATGAATATCACACATGAGGGATTGAACTATAAGGAATGAAAGATGCTGGTTATGTCACAAATCAATTCCTTTTCATATCTGAAACACTTGTAACCTTTTCTTGTTTATTTTTGTGATCTAACAATAAAACGTATTTCAAGTTATTATAAAAAGCTTTAGTATAGTGCTGTCTGATGCAACTTTCTGCAATGATGGAAATACTCTGTATCTAATCTGTCTAGTCTTGTAGCCACTAGGTAAGTACCTGTTGTTATTGACCGTTTGCATTTAAATTATTACATTAAACTATTACATATGGCTTGTGGCTACAACACAGATTTAATTCAACTGAATTTAAAATTCCAAGGTGTGACTCATTAAAATTTACCAAAAAGTAAGAAAGTTAACACCTTTGAAAATAAGGCCTTTGGGTAGAAATGAACTGAATGCCCAAGAAAAACTCAGCCCAAGACAGCTTTCTTAATTAGTAAACTGATTCCAAATTGTTTCATCACTGCGCACACCATCTTTTTAAGTGAAAATACAAAATGATTACAACATAGTTTAGCGGAAGTCCTGATAATTTTATGCTTAGCAGCAATAATAATTGTGATCTTCATTAATTTTATTAGAAAGTACATGGACATTTCACAAAGTATACACAAACACAGAGTCTATTTTTCAGCTTGCTTTCCATCAGAAAGCTGCCTCTTAAAAAAGTTAAGAGGTCCTTGTTTATAGTAGGTTCATATGAGAACCTCTTCTGAATCTGCAAAAATTCCAAATACTTTCACCATGGCACAATCATTTCAATAGTCAAATCTTCCAAATGTACCTTCCATTACATGATAAAATATACTCAATTAAATGACAGAATTAGAGGACAGAGTGTAAAACATTATATATAGATATATAAATGTCAATATAAAGATGCATAGATCTCTACACAGATCTCTATGTAAAACTATGTACAGCTCTTCATGTACCTATTTTACGATTCTTTTTATATGGGTTGAATAATAAAGTGACATTTTAAAATTACATATTACACATTACAAATCAATCAAGTTACTGGTACATTGAAAACATTTAACTAAAATATACTGTCAATTTGGAATTCTAACTCTCAGATGAGATGTGTACCTAATCACATCTTCCAGTCAGTCAAATGTGCTTCCTCAAAGAGAGAACTAATTCTGTATTTTGTTTTCAATGAATTTCATACATTCTGATTTTTAAATAGTGATATTCAGCTTCGCGAAGGTCTTCTTCAACCTGGTAACTAAGTTGGAAAATAGAAAATATTTGAAGGGCACTTGTGTTCACGTTTTCTTCTGTAGTTTAATCAGACGTCGTGGTAGGAACTTTGACGGAGAGGTTTCTGCGGGTGTTGGTGATGTGCCGCTGCTGTGCTAAGAAAGACCGCGCAGGTGTACATGGCCCCGCGTCTTTGCCGGCACCACTGCTACTCACGAGTCTGGATTCCATGCCCAGTTTCTGGAAGGCCAGACTCTGAACAAACAAAAAAAAAAACATGACAACTTAGAGTTTGCAAAATGCTTTCACATATATAAATTTATTTAATCCTCAAAATAATCCTACAAAACTCCTGCTGTCCTCATTTTTACAGGTAAAAGGGCTTTGGGGCCAATCAACATGCGGTAATGCCAGTAAGGAGAAAAACAAAGGAAAACAGAAATCTATTTCAATACACTAATTTGATATCTCTAAAAAGGTAGCTTAAAGTAATGTTCTAGAATTAAGTTGCAACAACGAACAATAAAGAGGATGCAAGACATGTCTGTGTTTGGGCCATCACTCCCCGCTCCCTCCTGCTACAAATGGACACAGAACAAACAAAAAGCTTAGATGAGGTTCTTGATTTGTGGTCTGTGGATTAACAGCAGACTAGGAATTTGTTAACAATGCAAATTCAGCCTCCAGACTCCTCTACCCAGGCCTACTGATTAAACGATAAGTACTACAGATGAATCTAATAATTTGTGTTTTAACAAGTCTTTTGAAACAACTGAAGTTTGAGAACCACTAGGCAGGTTAATTCAGATTTTCCGTGATCTACCTATATGTTGAATCATGACAAATTATTACAGATGTGGCTGTTGGGTTTCTTAGTCATTACTAAGGGATGCCATTACGTCTCTCTCACTAGATCACATAATACAACTTTACTGAAGTTAACATCACTAGTACCTAATACAATGCAAAGAAAATAATAAACGATGAGAAAATGGACATTGAAAAATGAATAACAGATTATTTGGCTGTAATATCTTAATAATTTATGTATCAAGAGGACAGAGAGGAGCAAAAATCTTAAGAAGGATGAGGCAGTTAAGGGAACACATCACATAAATTTCCTTCAAGGTCTTGCTACATTAAGCTAGATTTTACCAAATAGAGGAAGGAAGGAAAGAGCACAGACAAAAACTGTGGTGGCATGAAAGACCATGAGAGAGGAAGGACAAGCAGTTCTACGTGGTGATGCACAGGGCGCACACATGGGGTATGTACAAACCGATATACTTTCAGAATAAATACACTGCAACTAAGGTAAATAATGGCTGCATTATCTATTCTAGCTGATTAGAATAACACAAAAGAACCACATACATTATGAAAGGCTACTTTTGAAACCATCCCACCAATACTAAGAACAAAGTAAAATAAACTTGAAATTATATTATTTTCACCTTCTTAGAACAGACAGACAATTATTAGAGAATTTCCATGATAAAAGCACATTAAAGGATGTATGGAGAGGTTGTAGGGATATTAAAATAAATATTGAGTACTGGAAGCACTTAGTTTTGCATTACGCATATATTAGTTCTTCTACAGAAACCCTTTTTGAGGACTAAATTAAATGTTTTAGCTCAAATAAGAAAACTTAAAGCACATGAATAGTTATGTCTATGATTCGTGTGCATTAGCTAAAGGCTGACGAGTAACAAAACCAATTCAGTGATTTTGAAAAAGTCTAAATCAACTAAAATCATTAAACTAAAAACAAAGCCATCTGCATTATGACCAACTTTTTATGAATGACAAAAAAACAGAAGCAAACAGGAAATATATGAGTAAAATACACATAGGATAATTTTTGTTCAGTTATTACACATACATGTATATTTATTGATATATGGCATAAACTACATCTCTTCCTCATGGTTTCTGGTCAAAATAATTGATAAACACTGTTCTAGACAGTCAGTCATTGACTCAGTTTTAACTTACCTTGTTATACCAGGCAGAAACAATGAGTTTTTCTTCATAATCACGGAATTTTGCTACTTTACATTCACTCTGAAAAAAGATGACAATTAAAATCCCAGAAATAACCCCAAATTACTAAAAGTGAAATAATTTTTCACTATGTTCATTATAAAGATAATTGGAAGAATGCCTAATTATAAAATCAAGAATATACAATTTAATATTGACATATTAAGTCAGTTTGTAAACATGATATAGTAATTAGTACAAAAATAACTTTAAAACTTAAAGATTTGGTTAAATAATGAGAATATGCCATTGCTAGCATAACTTTGATTAATATAATATGATTAATAACCACAAATGCCACTTTAGTTTAAAAATTTATAGGAACTTTGAAGTACTTCCTTCTCACAAGTTTAAGTTCAGGTGAGGTAGAGAGATTTAAAAAATCTAAATAACCGACTTTATTAAAAGGTGAGCCAGGTTTCTTTTAAAACTGTTTTTTCCTGAATGAACTCAACTGGATAATTTTTAAAGCAGAATTATATATAGCAAGACAAGAGATAATCATATGATTGGCAGTTATACAGGGAGACAGAATCTAACAGGGTACATAAACTGTATAGAAACAAATATTGTGGACTTAGTGAGATGCTTTGTAATAAACATACTGAGTGCTAAAACATGATATTTCTAACTTCTAGTGAAACTTGATTATTATTTGAAAATATATGACATCAATTAATTGCTAGAATTACCAGAATAATTAAGACAGCATGCATGGATATGGACATTTTACCTCCAGAATCTCGATTCTTCTCTCTTTTTCTGCCAACTGCTTTCTAAGTAGCATTATTTCAGCTGATGCTGGGTTTAATTTGGGATCTAAAGTTTTTATTACCTATTTAAAGGAAAAAAAGAAACATTTTATGTTCACATCCACTTATGAAGTACTGAAATATAAAACATAATCTATAAAATCTGTATAAGTGGAAAATTATACAGAAAGTGATCTAAAGCTAAGTATAGATTGTTTGACAATCTAACTGAATAATAAAAATAAGTTATTCTACAGATGAGAAAAGGCAGAGGAGAGAGAAGTATGATGTCTAGACACAAGACAGCAGGGCAGTCAGGTGCAAAGGGCCTAATTAGAAGCTGAGTCACAAAGACTTTAGCTCTCCGAAATAAGACACTCACATTTCTTGCTTTCTCCAAGTACATTTTATATCTTTCCTCCATCGCTTTCATATCTTCATCTTTCTTCTGAAGAGCAGCTTCAAGTTCATTGATCTTTTGTACTATCATTAAAAATGAAATAAAACATGGCCAAATACTACCTATTTAAAATACTCATTCCTCACACAAAAAAAATTATTTATCCTATTTTCAAAGTCTGAAAAGAGAACTTATAAGAGAAACAATTATTTTTATCTAAAACTTTTAAACTACAACCAAGATATCCTTGATCACTTTTTCCTTAAAAAAAATCTATAATCTGCTTTATCTAGCTAATGTTCTCCTCATTCTATCACGCATTTTAATGAGAACATATACCTTACAATATAAGCAAAACCATTCATTATAAGAGAAAATAAAGCATCTTATAATGTTTGAAGTTACTTTAAACTGATTTTAAATGATTTTCCTTACATTCCTGTTATAGTTTATAATGTTTGATACTCCTATATATGTTTGTTTAATTAGATTCAATTTATAAGATTATATAATTTATTGACTTAAATCACTAGAAATCATGGTCATTATTAACAATGTAGGGATCTACGTATGTTCCGAAGACAGAGTTTTTTCACATCCTTTAAGAAAAATGGAAAATCCTTAGACAGAATGTGACCCAGATTTTTACAAATACCCACCATTCTGGTTTACATCTGGCTGAAGATCTTCAATGAGCTCTTGTTTCTTCTGTAATTCTTCATGGACCTCTGTTAGTTTTTCCCTAAGTAGTGGAAAGAGCATGGAGCTTAGCAGTCCAATAGGCCTACAAATAAAAAGCGATTTCTGCCACATATCATTTGTGGACTGTGGACAAGTAACTTTCTCATCCTTACTTTCCTCACCTGTAAAACGGGAATAACACCTGATAGATAGCATAGGGATTTTGTGAGGATGTAAACTATCTGCTATATGCTAAGTACCAAAAATGTTAATTTTTTTCCCCTTTCTACTACTGCTTCCTAAAAAAAGTTAAAGGAAATATTTTTTAGGTTAAATATTTCACATTCCTATAATACAGCTATCTGATTTGTTAGACAATTCAAATGACACTAACAACTGAAAATTTAACAGTTTGGGATCATTGGCAGGAAGGCTGAACATTTAAACCTGTTTTTCTTTTCACTTTTTTGGTGGCAGTGCTGAACATTCAATTGACATCAGGGAATTTGCTTTCATAAATAAAATCATAAAGGGATATTAACTTCACAAGTTTTTAAAACCCTTTACCCCTCAGATTTGAAATTAAATTATTAGTTTTACTTACATATGAGCTTCCAACTTCTGCTTTAGTTTGCTGGACTATAAAAATTAAAAAAAGTTGCTGTAAGATTAATTATTGTGACAAAGTCAAATTTTTATACATTAAAATCTCTTCATCTCCCTTTGAAAGTGAACTGGTTTAAAATCATAAATGTTAAAAATAATTATATTCCTAGTAACACACTTGTAAAAGCAAAATTTTAGGCTTTTTTTATTTCAAGGGAGAATAGGAAAAGAAATTTAAAAAACAGAAGAAGGATTTCATATTTCATAGTTTGAATGCTATGCAAATAATTTGACTTGAAGACAAATGAGAAATGAAAGCTGAATGTGATATATGAGGAGTATCAAACATTTAAATACCAGTAAATAATTTACTCAAATGCTGAATTTAAGGTTGTATGACAATGAATTGCCTTAAAGAGCTGAAATTATTATCTTGATAATAAACTTTACCATTAAAAAGCAAGATTTTTACTACTAACATCAAAATGAAGCAACTAGAATTTAAAACATATAATCTTCTCTTAATAATTTAAATTGCAAAAATAGTTCTTTATCATCTATTTAATAAGAAGAGTTTAAAATATGTAATCTGAAATATTTAGACAACAAAACTTTTTTAAGATAAATTAAACTTTTAACAGCAACCCAAAATATACTCCCCCTAAGTAGAATCTATTTTTTAAGTATTATCTAATGTGGCTTAAAAAAATATTGGTATTAGAGAGGTACAATACCGTATATATGCACATATGAGATGCCGCCACGCATGAGACGATTTCTATTTTCCAAGCCCCCAGGGAAAAAAGAGAAAATCATATAAAGCATATAAAAGATAGAAAGGAAAAGCAATCCTTTCGATCTTTCTTTTCATCTATTTACTTACTCTCCATAGTTTTTACCCCCATCCACACAGATATAGTTACCTACCATTCTATTCAATCAGTACTGAGCACATGGCTAGTCCTGTGTGTGTGTGTGTGTGTGTGTGTGTGTGTGTGTATGTGTGTGTGTGTATAGAGTGTTTTAGTTAATATATATCTTTTCCTTAAATTATGACTTTTCTCCTGTTTATAATTAATCAAACTATCAAAAAAATTCTAGGTATGTTCAGATTTCCTTTAAGTTTGGTATCTTTTCTGAGTCCTCTCATCTCTGCTCTCACAATATCTGCCATCCAAAAGGATGAGAAACTGCAAGGCCATGAGTCAGTAGGGAAGAAGGGAAGAGATAGGGGGTTACGACTTGATCACTGCATTATTTTTCTGTCCCTGAGAGGTTAGTATAGTATGATCCACTTCTTGAATGTTCTTTTGGTAGAATATTAGTCTCAATCCCTCTTTTGCTGTAAGAAATGTTCTTCGAATCTAACCTGCTGATTACGCCCATTAGGGTTTTTCTCAGTAAAATCGTGAGGGTCTCAATTACAGCATGATCTCCGTCAGAAATTACCATGAGCTAAGGTGTCTCCGTTGAAGTAGAACAGAAAGAATTCACCCTGAAATACATATGATCAAGACTGGCAAAATCACTGCATCTGCTATGCAGATATATACGGTATTTAAGGGCACCCTCAATGATCGAGGTAGCACTTCGAAATACAAGTTTAATTTGGATATTAGGGCCTATAAGAGAGTCCATAAGCAGGAGAACTGTTATAATCCTAAATTACTCACACTTTCTCCTTCAGACTTGGAGCCGTGTTCCTGTAAAGACTTCTGGAGATCCTCAATCTGCTGCTGCAGTTCACGGATGCGCTCTTTGCTCAGCCTGAAGTAAGATGAACCATGTCTTTATTTGTATTTGAAATCAAAGTAGTTAAGGATGTATAAAGGTGCATTCATGCAATTTACCTCATAAGGTATATATGTAACAGCAAAAGCAAACCTGTGGCTAGGTAAAACGTATAGTATAACAGGATACTTTCAAGGAAATATTTTTAAACAGATGTTTTTAGCCCAAAAAGCACTGCATGCTCACTGGTATAAAAATAAGAAAACTAGCTCAGTTTTCCTACAGCTGTATTGGTAATGAATGAGAACTAGGTTTCCTTTCCCTGTTTTAGATTTCACTGTGTCTTGGAAAAAGAAGAAGATCACTATGTTCCCGTCATTTCTTTTTGAGTGGAAGGAAGGAGGGAAAGGACATTTAAATAAATTAGAACTAGCAATCGTGCATATTTTTGGCAAAGTCTCATTACTAAAATTCTGCTTAAGAATTAATTCCACTGGAAATTACTCACAAGAGTTAGTGTCTGCCTTTCTCCATTCGCATATATGTGATACAACATACCAGCCTACCCCATTGTTGGTAGTTACCAATTATCATGATTGATCAGATGTTTATCTTACCATAATAATTTTCTAGAAGTTGAAACATAGCATCTTCGATGCTAGCAACTGGTAATGAACTATATAGAACAATGATATTTAATAGTCTCTGTAGAAAGCTAAAATGTTATTCTTTTACCACACTTAATATAATAACATACATACAGGATTAAAAGACAAGGTTCAAGTATCTCTAAATTAACTGGTGGTCTCTAGAATCCAACGAACTTTGAACAAATAAATCTAAATACCTCTATTGCAATTAGTCTAAGAGGTAGAATAATATGGTTAAGAGTAGAAACTCAAAAGAAAGACTGAGGGAGGGAGGGTTAATGTGGGGTCCAGAACCTACTAGCATGTAACTTCGGGCAAGTTTCGTAACTTCCTGTACCTCAGATTCTTTATTCATAAAAAGAGTTATTCAAAGTTAACACTTCACAGAGTTGCTTTGAAAACTTTCTGAGTTAATACCAAAATAGTGCGTAGGAGAGTGCCAGGCATACATTAAGTACTACATAAATGTTAAATCCTATTATTATTATAATCTCTGAGCACCTCATTGGTATCAGATAAGTACACCATCTGCTTTAAACAACTGCAAATAAGTATCATCTCCAATTTACAACTGAGGACACTGAGGCTGAGTTTAAGTAACTTCCCTAGATGAGTTAATAATTTGAGTGTAGAGTAAGAACTCATTCCACAATCCATGTCTTGTCATTGCATCACATGGCAGCAGAAAGACAGACTGTCATCTATTTGCTAAATTTTCTGTCAACTGAGAAGACATCTAAATGAAATTCAGGAATCCAAAGATGCATATAGCAATGTCGACAAGAAGAAAAACATATAAAAAATAAAAAAGAATAAGAAATCTAGTTAACAAAGTCTGCTAAAAACAAGGGGCAAGACTAAAGACGAGAATTTCTGATATCTGAAGATTTAAATTATTTTAACTGCAATGATATCTTATAGTTTAGTGAATGGAGATTTTATGTTTATATGATTAAATCATAATTTTCAATTATAAAGGAGTATGTCACCTTTGCTCAGTTTCCAATTCATTCATTCTACGGTGTTTCTGTTCTAGCTGCTCCTGAAGTTCTTCAATGCGTTCGTTCTCAGTACCTTCCTGCTGTAAGCGAAGCATCTTATTTTCATGCTGTAGCCGAATAAACACCTCTCTGATGTAGAAGAGAAAAGTTTTTGAAATTTTTAAAATGTTTTTACATCCTTATTAACAAAGGAAATGCCTGTCCCAATAGCTGTCATTGAAAAACGTCACCACCAAACTTCTGAAAAATCTTAAGAAAACAAGTTATGTACATTTTGTAAGACCATCTTGAAAAACTAGTAGTAAATTTTTAAAGGTTATGTTATATATCATTAAATGCTTATTATGCAGATTCCTAAGAGATAATATGGATTATTATGCATTAAATTCTAGAAACTATTCATTAAAGTGGATAATGTATTCTTAGGAAATATATAAATAAGAAATAAATTCAAGAGCAGCTTGCCTGAAATTAAAAAAAAATACTTTCATGATGATAATCATATATCTCTAAATATTTGCTGTTAGAAACATTATTTATTAAAAGTTTACATAAACATGATTTCTAAAATATAAATAGGAATCATATGAAATAAAAATGTTAATATTCTATTATCTTCTGCTCTCCAAAATCCAATTTTCCAAAGGCAATTAATTTCAATCATTCCCTATTTCTGTTTTTCTTAATGCCTGCATCATAGCTTAAAAAAAGTTTCAATAGATTTTCAGTAAAGCAAGTAAAGAGGTATGTCTTAACAAAGAACTCAAACTGAAAATCAAGAACTTTGCAAACATTATGTTAAGTGAAAGCAGTCAGTCACAAAAGGTCAGATTTTGTATTACTCCATCTATAAGAAATGTCTATAATAGAGAACTGATAGAAGCAAAACAGTAGATTTTTAGTTGTCTAGGGCTGGATTTAGAGGAAAGGCAGGAATATAGAAAAACTACTAGTAGGTATAGGGTGTCATGGGGGTGATGAAAATGTTTTCAAATTAGTGAAAACATTAAACTAAACTAAAATAAAAACTAATAAAACTAAACTAAACTAAACTAAAAACTAATAAAAACTACATATTTTTAAATGGGTGAATTAAATCTCAATAAAGCAGTTTAAAGAAAGAGTAAAGAGCTTTATTAAAAATAAAACTGTTCCCACAAAAGGAAAAGAAAATCATAAAAATGCCAGATTATTGCAATGTCTTCTAGTAAACATCAGCAAAATCCCAAACAAAAGGTTGAGTCAAGAGGAACCTCTAAAATTTGTATTTTCTTTAACTTACACTTCGTTCTCCAGTTAATATAGATAGCTCCTCTCTTATTGTTTTCACCCACACAGGTCTGAATGTCATGTATTAAAAATAGATTTCATTGAGTCTAAGCATAGGAAAATAAGATCAACATAAAAAAATTTACATATTCTAAAAAATAAGAATTCGGCTACTTTGTGAAATATTGCCTCTGAAACTTTAAAACAGCTGTAGTAGCAAAAATAATCTGACACAGAATGTTTAAGAAGATTAAAAAAAAAGTAATTCTAAACTCTGATTCATAAGACTAAGAAATTTACCAAAAGTAATCACGTTTCTAGTATTCAGTATGGGTTATCAATTAATAAAAATAAATTTACCTATATTCCACTGGTAAAAGCTCAGCAGCAAGATTCTCATAACTTTTTGTAGCAGATTCATCTAAAAATCAACAATAAAATAAAGATGAACATTTCAGTATTTCCATTATTTCCACCCTTTGGAAAAACGTTTCTAAATCCAATGAAACTCACCGGTTTGGCTCAGGTGGTCCTGCTGTACTTGTGAACATCGGAGCTCTTCGTTGGTTTCTTTCAGAGCATCACGCTGTTCTATCAGTCTCTAAAAAGGAATTGTTGTAGAAATGAAATGCTTAATTCTGCCTACAGGCAACAGCACTCCTTACAATAATTCATCTTAAGTTAATTTTATAATTGTTAGTGCAAAATGTCAGTGATTTAGTTTCAGTGCTAAGTGACTGATTTTTGCTTAAATAAATGTCATAAAAGTCTTCATTCAACATAGAGCTTCAGAAGTTTCCCATCAGTTTATCTCTGAAACGAAATGTAATTATATTTAAAAAAGGAGTGTAAATTAGCAACTGTAGAGTAATAAATAAACAAAGCAAAACATGAACTTTCCAGACAGAGTATGGCTTGAATTCTAGTTTCACTGCTTTCTAATTGTGCTACCTTGGGCAAGCTATTTGACTCTCCGGTTTTGCGTCCATATCATAAAAATGGGAATGTGGATACATCAACCCTTGCAAAGGGATTATGAGTGAGGAATGAGAAAAGGTCTGTCAAGTACCCAGAATATAGTGTGGCAAGTGATGCTAGAGATTTGTTATTTCTCTTTACAGCCTCTGTGAAATTCTCCAGAAAGAAGAGATAAGTAGCATCATAGAAGCATGGATTTGTGACAAAAAAAGACTATTTCCTAAGGATACGACTTGATAGCTTTAGTCATTTTATTTTAAAGGCCTATAGTCAATTATACAATTCTATATCCTATAAAAAATAATTCACATTTAAATCATTTTCCTAGAATTTGAATAGGACTTTTGAATATAAAATTGTATTTTAAATGTTGATATATTCTAAATCAGTAACAAAACTCTACTTAGCCTATTATGTGGTTCAAATCAACCTAGCAATACACTGGTAACTGATTCAAGGTTCCTTACACTGGAGTTCACAGATACCCTACAGATCCTAAATACTATAAATTGTAACACAAACAGATCTGAAGACAGTATAAATCTGTTCCTTTGTAAATACAATGAAAACACTAGCACATTTGTCAAAATCAACTTTTCCAATTGAAAATTAACCAGGGCCTGCAATTATCCCAGGAGCAATTGTTACAGAAAATACACTAAAACTCAGAATAGTATTTGCTCTTTTAACTTGCCTTGCAACTGTAACCCTTTCACCAACTCAGAAGCAGCCTGGAAAACTAACAGCCTCTTAATCACACTGTAGCTTTGGAAAGGAGCAACGTATCAGCCACCAGAAGGGCAGACTGGATATGGTATGCCTACTAAAAAGTCCCGTCCTTAGATAATTGTCACTATTTGATCTGTCTTGCATTTCCCTACAGCAGTCCCGTTCATAGGCACTATTAACTATTTGACCTCATTTGATACTTGAAAATCTCTATTCCCATGGCATTTGTCAAAAATAATTACCAGCAATTCATCACTGTAATGAAGGCTTGATACCAACTGAGGAAAACCTGGCCAAAAACTTACAAGAAGATCTAAAAAGCAGGATATCCACAGGGGACTTGAAAAGGCTCTGACATATTCCTGGAGTTTCAGGAGTTCGATCATGAGCAGGGATATGCATTTTGCCAAAAAAAGACCTGAGAGGGTCCCAGTTTTTCAGCTCTGAATATGCTTGAAGCTACATGCCAGCACAAAAATGAAGGTAAAACCAGAGTTGTAAAATGCTTAAAAGTTGAACGTATTTTCCAAAATACTCACCTAATCATTAAATGAATTCAATGGAATATGAGCAGAGAAATTTAGTGGCTACACATTACAAAGAAGATAGATTTCACAGAATTATTCCAAAAATGTCACTAAAAATCCCAGCAACAACAAGAAGCTCTGAACTTGGAAAAAACATGATTTCTAGAATTGAAGCATCATATTATTTTAAACATGTTTTCCACAAAGTATGCTAAGAGACAGGACATCCCATTATAGGAAAAGAGTAAGAGTCAATGGAAACAGTCAATGAAATGACCTAGTTGGTAGACACACCAGACAGGACTTTAAGCAGATAAAACTTTTAAAAAGTAGGTATTATTTCTCAATTCATTCTATGTAATTAGTATTAACTTGATACCAAAACAGGGTAATATTATTAAAAGAAAACTTCCAGTCAATATTTCTCATATCTATGGGGAAAATACTCAGCAAAAAACTAGCCATCTAGCAAATAATATAAAAGATTAAACACTCGAGAATGCAAATAGTTTATTAATCAAAATCTGTGTAATGTGTCATTCACAACAGTATGTAATAAAAGTCATGTCATCATGACATGACCCAGAAAAAGCATATGGCAAATCCAACAGCCTATTGTTCTAAGAACATGCAACAAACTACGAATTAAAGAAAATTCCTTTAACCTGGTAGAGACCACCTATAAAAAAATTCACAACAAATAATATATCTCTGTCTATCCCCATCTCTAGCTAAGTAGCTAGCTAGCTAATGCTGAAATAATGAATTCTTTCTCCCTAAGATTAGGACCAAGAAAAATAGATTCACTTTGCCCTTTCTATTCAACAAAATACTAGTGGTTCCATTTAGCATAATTTGACTAAAAGGTATTCATTTTTCAAAAAAATAAGAAAAATTATATTTGCAGATGTCTTGATTCCATATATAGAAATACTAAAGAATACTGAAAACTATTAGAAATACTCAGTGAATTCAACAAGCTTGCAAGATAAATATATGAAAATCAATCATAGCACTGAAAAATGGAAAATGCAATGGAGAAAATAATTTATAACAGTAACAAAAAAGAATAAAATATTCAGATATGAAGTTTAAAGTATTGCACAATGAAAAATACAAAATATTGTTGAAACAAACTAAGCACCTAAAGAAAGAGAATGGTTTCCACATTCATGGATCAGAAAATACTGCTAAGATGGCAGTGTTTAAACAGACCCACACAATCAGGCAGCTCCTATCACTGTCTCAAGCTGGCTATTCCTCACAGATTGACATTCGAATCCTTAAATCCCTATGGGAATGCCAGGGACCCAGAATAATTAAAATAACCTTTTAAAAGAATGAGGAGACAGAACTTATACTTTCTAATTTCAAAATATATTACAAATCTACACACTCCTGACAGTGTAGTGCTAGCATCAACTTAGACAAACAGATCGATGAAAAAGAATCAAATAATCCCTCACAACTGTAGTTAGAAGACTTTTTACTTTAAAAAATCACAGACCTGTTTGTGCAGTTTTAGACTTGCAGAAAAATTGAGCAGAAAGTAGAGATCCCACCTATTCCCTCATCCTCCTCCCACCTCTTGTGTCCCCTATGATTACTATCTTGCATTAGTGCAGTTACTGTAATAACTCATGAGCCGATACTGATACACTATTATCAGCTGAGTGTCACAGCTTACATCAGGGTTCACTTGCTGTGATTCATGGATTTTTACAAAGGTACAATGTATCCATCATGACAATATCTTGATCAATTGATTTTAACAACTGAACCAAAACAATTCAATGGAAGAAAGAAGTCTTGTCAACAAGATAACTTGTCAAGTATCCCCACACCATAAAGAACGAAGCTAGACCCATAATAACACCATATGTAATAATTCAAACTTGATCACAGACTAAATATTGAGCTAAAACTTTCAACATACCTAAAAGAACACATAGGAGTAAATCTTTATAACCTTACACCACACTCCATGTTTTCATACAAAAAACACCAAAAAAGCACAAACAGAAGGGGGGAAAAAAAGCAGGTAACTTCAATATCATTAAATGAAAAACTATTCCACTACAAGCACTACTGTGAAGTAAGTAAGAAGACAGAGAATGGGAGAAAATATTTGTAAAGCATGTGTGACAAGGGACTTGTGCAGAATATACAAACAGCTCTTACAACAATACAACAGTAAATAATCTAAATAAAACAAGGCAGCTCATCTGAAGAGACATTTCTCTAAAGAAGCTATACGAATGGCCAATATGTATGTGAAAAGATGTTCATCATTTGTCATTAAGGAAATACAAATGAAAACTATAATAACATACCACTTTATACTCACTAGGATAGCTAAGATTAAAAAGTTAGTGTGTTGGCAAGACTATAGAGAAACTGGAATGCTTATCAATTGCTAATGAGAATAAAAAATGGTTCATACACTGTACACAGTCTGAGAGTTTTGAGCAGGTTAAACATAGTTACTTTATGACCCAGCAATATAATCCTAGGCATGTAGTTGAGAACTGAGAACATATTCAAATAAAAACTTTACCTAAATGTTCACCTCACAGCAATCACGTAACAGGCAAAAAAACAAATCAGCCCAACTGTCCATAAACTGATGAGAAGATACATAAAACGTAGCCTATGTCTGTATAGAGTTTATCACTCAGCATTAGGATACATGCATGAACCTTGAAAGTGTTACAGTAACTGGAGGAATCTAGGGACAAAACCCATGAAGCGCATGACTGCACATTCTGGACAGACTCGGTGAATCTATAGCGACAGCGAGGACAGTAAGGGCGGCTAAAACTCTGGGGAGGCCAAACAGAATCGAACATTAAGTGCTAATGAGCATGGGGTGAAGACAGTGCTCTAAAATGTGACTGTGGTGATGGGTGAACAACTGTGTGATTACACTGAACCCTTTGACCGTACACGTCAGGTGGGCGAAACTTACGGTGTGAAAATCACATCTTCATAGAACCGTGAAAGGTTTAAATCCATGTCTTTGCTCTTAAGGAGCTGAGACTATAGAGTTGGAAGACATGCCAGGCAGCATATGACCCTGGACTCTGTGACTCCATCCTCCCTTGTAAATAAATCTAACAAAACTACATGGAGACTGTTGATAGGATTTTCTTTTACATAAAGAATTTCAATTTTGAAAAAGAGAGAACTGGCTGATTGCACGTCTATTTTCAGAACATCAAGATCAGTATTGGAACTAAAAGAGACATACTAGCTATGAATTGCATTTACACTTACCTCTTTTTCCTTAAGTAAAGCTTCATGTTTCTCTTCAAGTCGCTTCATTTCAAATGCTAGCGTGTCTGCCCTTTTGGATTCTGAGGAAAGTTTACCGTGAAGATCCTGAACCTTTTGTCAGAAACAAAGTAAAAAACAATAGTATATAATATTGATATTTCTAAGAGTTCATTAAGTAAGAAACTGATTGGAAGTAAAATCTAAGACTAAAACTTGTAATTAAATATTGGTGGAAATAGAATATAAATAAGAATTAACAAATTTTAAAATATCCAATTACAATTTAGCCAAAACATAAAACACCTTTCTATTCCAGTGAAGTTGCTTTGGTAAAGAGCAAAAGACAAGATTTGAAGCTCCATTTTCTAGACAGTTAACACTAGTTACCAGAAATGCTAGAAAACAATAAAATGCCAAAAAAAATCAAAACCAAACACTACCACTAATCTCAGAAGCCAAAGCAAAGGTAAATGACTCAAATTCAATTAACAACTCTGGAATTAAAATGACAGGTTTAAATTTATCATAAGTTCATAGCTACTATGGGCTTATAGCTTAATTTCTGTATCATTCTTAAGAATATCAAAAGCAATTATCAACCAGATATCTTTCACTTTTAATGGTGAACTATGTTGCTACTTTCTTACCTGCCTCTTGTACGTTTCCAGCTGTGTGCGGGCTGCGTTTGCCTTCTTTAGTTCTTCTTCTAAGCTGACTGTGTTATGCATATACATCATGTTTGTTTCCTGTAAAGTTTTCACCTGCTTGCGGAGATCGTTCAGATCTTGTAGCTTTTGACGATATATCTCTACTGTTGACTCCAGTTTATTTGCTTTATCAGAGGTCGCCCTACAGTAATAAATATTCAATGTTATAGTGTGAAAACAAGAAAAATTTTATTCTGACTTTAAAATGAGTTTTTCAAACAATCCATCAATCAGCTACAACAAAATAAGGAAATGAGAGCGAGTTAACAAACTTTATGAGAACTCTGTTAACAGAATCTAGTCTAAATTATCTAAATTATTTTAACCTTTCTATTTTAAAGACATCAAAATAAAAATTCTGCAAAATCAACACACTGATCTTTCAAACTTTTATATATTAGCATAATTCATAATAAAGCATGGTTTTATAAATATAGTTTAACAATTTTGAGCTGTTTTGGTAAATTTTGCTTTGTGCATAATTTTAATGCATTTTGTGCTAAGTATCTCATCTACTTAGGAAGTTGATTCAATTTACAATTTGGCTGGTAAAGCATTTCCCTTTAGAGTTGTGATTATTTAACCAACTGAATAAACAAATGTAAATAAAAAACAAATCACTTTATTGTGACATGCAATTTCACATTAATGGTTATAAAGAAATATGTTTCAAATGGACATTCAGATTTGTGCAACAAAATGGTCAATTTAAAAATTAACAGAAAATGTAAGGAACATGTGGATAGTCCTTTTGCTTGAGTGACATTTCACAGGAAGAAGTTAAATATAAAGTCTATGTTGTAAAACACAATAAAAGAACCTGGGAAAAACCTGAAATAAGATTCTTATCTATGTATTTATATACTATGCCAAACTAAAGATTCTGAGACTGTATTTCCTAACATAAAAATTTTATTAGATATATAAGTAATTACAACATAAAGCTAAATGTATTTAAGAGCTAACTATACAACAATTTAAGAATTTTGATTCTATGTTTTGCGATTATAAATTCTAATGTGAACTTTCCTAACAAGAATAATATCTTTATACTTTAATTACTATAAATTAGCATAAAGATAATTATGAATCCAGTCTAAATCTGACCAATACTTCACACATATGGATAAATCTAAGCTTTCTGATATAAATATGGAATACCAGAATGCCTAAGTAACGACTCAGAAGTAACATAGTTATATTTAGATATACTGTACCTAAGAACATCTATTTCATCTTTTAGAGCTCTTGTTTCTTCAGCAAGACTTGTCAATTCATCATTCCTATGCTGAAATTCAATTAATTGCTTTTCAAGTTCTTCACAGTGAACACGGTAATCATCTTTTGCAGCTTCAAGCCTTGCATAAAGAATACAAATATTTAAAATGAATTTCATCATTTGTATTTTTATTCATATGAGTTTAGCAAGACTTACTTCTAATATATTTTTAATTCCACATTCAAATTAAGACACTAAAAGAATAGCCAAATATAGTTTCAAGCTCTTCATTTTAAAACAGACTTGAAAAGTAAACTTAATGTTCTTAAATTTTCATTTTCCCTTCTGAAAGGTGCTTGGTTACCTCTAATTTTAATAAGAAGTTTCATTTCAAATGATAATGAAACTATTTGGAAATCAATTAAAATGAATAAGAAATATACATAGCAATTAAAGCGTTAATATATTAACTAAGTAGATAAAAATTAAGGATAAATTCTTCAACTATTACATAATAACAAAATCTAAAATGACAATAGTGATTAAAATTAAATATCAATAATTTGTTTAACCCAAAAGAATTCAGAATAGGGAAGATGAAAGAATATAAATATGACAAAAGTGAAAGTACCAAATCATTAGACTTAAACACAACCATAACAAAAACTACATAAAAGACAAATGGACTAAAAACAATTACAAAGCCTGAGACTACCAGACTGAATAAAGAAGCAAGCTCAAATATATGCTAATAACAAAAGATACTTTAAATATAAAAACAGGCTAAAAGTCAAAAGATTAAAAAAATTAAAAAACTAGCAAACTGTAAATAAAGGAAGTTGGGACAGTAATACTAACCGTATTACCAAACATAAAAAGAGCTACTTCATAACTATAAAAGGATCAATCAACAGAAAGGCTTTACATATATATAGATAGGCAGACTTAAAAAGTTTCAAAATACATGAACAAAAGTTAACTTTTGCAATCACTGTTGAAGACTTTAGCATTGGTCACCCCATAAATGATAGAACTAAACAAAAATATCAGTCAAAATATAGAAGAGATCTGAACACTATTAACCAGCTTGACATAACTGACATTTACAGAATAAGTCAAACATTATGGAACACATGTTCATTGTAAGTGTACGTGCAATATTCACTGCAATTAAACATGACAACGAATAAAATGTTTCAATAAGAATCAAAAGACTGAAATCTCATGGAATATACTTACAAACCATACAGAAATTAGACATCAATCACAATAAGAAATCTCAAAAAGTCTAAATGCTTGCAAATTAAGCAATACATTTCTAAATGCCCCACAAGAAGAAATCATAAGGAAAAACAAAGTATTTCAAACTGAATAATAACAGAAAGATAACCAAATTTTTGTGACATAACTTAAAAACTGCTTTAGGGAACTTTACAGTTTTTAAGATATATCTGAAATAAAGGTTTTAAAAAAAAATCTACATTTCCAATTTAAGAGGTTAGAAAAAGAAAGCAAATAAAATCCAAAGTAAAAGGAAATAAAGATTAGAGTTAACTAATGACATAGAATGTTAATGAAAAGTGCTTGAAAAAATAAAACTGATGAACTTCTAGAAAACGATCAAGATTAAAAATAAGAAAAAATCAAATTACCAAAAAGAGGAATAATAAATAGCACTTAGTTCCTAGAGTAATTAAAAGAACAATAAAAAGAATACTATGAGCAGCTCTATGTCTATAAATTTAACTTAAATGAAAAACAACGACAACAACAAAAAACCAGAAACCTTGGGAAAAAAAACCACCTCTCCAAAATGATACAAGATGAAATAGAAAAATCTTAAAACTCCTGTAATCAGTAAAGAAACGACCGTTTTCATAAAGGGTCATATTTATACAAAGAAAACAAAGGTCTAAAGTATTTAATGATAAGTTCCATTAAATATTTAAAGAAGAAATAAACTCTTCCAGAGAAGAGTGAATGCTTCACTATTATTCCATGAGAATAATACAGAACTGACAACAAAATCTGAAAAACACATTACAAGATAAACAATGTTACAGATCACTACTATCTATCATGAAGATGGTCACAAAAATTCTTAAAACTATATTATAATGCTAAATCCAGTCATATCTATATAGGATATAAAAAATATGATCAACTGACTAACCTTAGACAAGAAGATTAACACTGAAATATAAATAATATAAAAAATGAAAAAGCAAAATCACACTCTTTTCAAGATACAGAAAAATCATTTAACAAGTATAACTCCAATTAATGACAAAAACTCTTAGAAAGTAAAAAAATATAAGGGGACATCTTCCTTAATGGAATTATAATTTAAAAGAAAAAACGTAAAAAACTCCACGAGCAGCTTTATACTTGATGGTACTTAAATATTTTTTCCCTCTAAGGCACAGAACAAAGCAAGACGTGTCCTCCTGCTCAAAGCAAGAAAAAGAAATACAGAGCAGAAATTTAAAAAAGAAAGATCCAAACCTCTATCAATAGATTAGATGATGTAGATTCCTTAGGATTTTCTCCATAAACAAACCACTAGAATCAGTAAGTGAATTAAGAAACTTTGCAAGAAATAAAAGCTTCAAAATAAAGTTTTAAGATAAAAAAGTTTCAATATACAAAATTAATTGTACATCAACAATTAGAATTTTTCAGAATAATTTTAATTTAATTTCTAAGAGCATCAAAAATATAAAATATTTGGGAATAAAGTTAACAAAAGACATGTAAGACTTTCGTGTTAGAAACAACACTGTTGAGAGAAGCTAAAAACTTAAATGAAGATACCATATTAATTTTCAATATAGTTGTCAATTTTATACAATTCAAATCACAGTAGATTCTTTTCACAGAAACTCGATTTTATGTGAAAGTATTAGATTATCCAAAACAAATTTTGAAAAAAAAAGTTTGAATATGCATGCTATCTAATTTTAAACAATTTAACCTAGAGCTACAGATTTCAAGACTATGTCAGAGGCATAATGAAAGACAAACTGACCATCAAAGCAAACTCAAGAGTCTAGAAAACGGTCCAGATTTTATCATTTTCCACAAGGGTACCAAAGTAATTTGAGGGAGAAAAATAAAAATATTTTCAACATGATACTGGAAAAACTAGGTACACTTATGGAAAATAATAATAATGTTTGACTCCTATGCTTCACGCTACTTTGAAAAAATCATTTCAATATAAACCACCTGCCTAAATGTAAAAGACAAAACTATGAAGTTTCTAGAAGAAAATACTAGAGAAAGTTCTATCATGAATTGGGAGTAGAAAAAGATTTCTGGGACAGAACAAAAGGTAGGAAGCTTAAAACTAATGATAAATTAACCTTCATCTAAGAACTTCTATACTTTGAAAAACATTCAAAAAATAAAAAGGTGGGACATCTTGGTGGCTCAGACACTAAAAGTCACTGTTCATATTGTAGATGTAAAAATAAATGCAGACTGTGTATTTGCAGGTATGCGAACATGGGTCAAGTATGAACATGTGCCAAGCATCGCATTCTCCAGTTCTATAAATCAAGGTGGCCTAAAAACAGTAATGAGAAAAAAGTTCATCTGGTGCACAGATCTTTTGTTCCTCAATAACATTCTCCATTAAAAAGAATTAGAGTTTCTTGGAGAAGTGGCAGATTCCAGAGTTGGGAAAGGAAAAGGATCAGACGAGTCTGGGGCCTTTTGCTTCTAGAAAGAAAGTGCTCAAGGATAGCAACATGATGAAAGGACACATGGGTCAACTGACCCATCTAATAGTGAAATCTGGGACAAAATGAGCATCAAAGTAAATGACGATAGTAATGGATTTATAGTCCATGAATAAGAATCCATTATTAAAATGCAGTGCATGATCCTACATTAGATTCTGAACTAAAAAGTATCTACAAAAAATATTGAGATAACTGATGGGATTTCAGTATGATCTGTGCTTAGAAAATAATAATACTGAATCAATGACAAATTCCCTAATTCTGATGACTGTATCTTATATCAAAATTAAGACATTCAGAGAACGTGCTTGTTCTTAGGAAATACATACCAAATCCAATATAAAGCAGTAAGAGAACATGTCTCCAGATTAGATGGTTCAGATAAAATATAATTACATAAATATATAGAGAGACAGCTAAAGCAAATAAGAAGACTAAAACAATTAAATATGATTTAAAGGTATAAAGGAATTCATGTATCCTTCTTGAAACTTTTCTTACAAATTTGAAATTGTATTAAAAAAGAACACCAAAAAAATTCATAAGATATAATTAGAGTATCTGCTCTTTAAGGTCTTATAGTGATAAGTATATATCCCAGTAGCAATTCTTTCAAGATGTATACCATGATTTTTTTTTTAAACAGGATAGATAAAAGATAAAATGAAAACCATCTCTTTAGCCTAAGATTTCCATTTTTTTCCCATTATCAGGTTCCTACTTACTTACTTAGGCGAAGGCCTAAGTAAGAAATTCCCCATTTTCCTCAGGCTTCAGTATACATTCCTTTAAATTTCTAATTAGATTTACTATAGCCCTTATCGCATGGTCTTTTGAACTGTTTTGCTCCTATATATGTATCCCACTTGCTTAACTGAACTGTAAGCAATTCAGTAGGGCAGGAACCACTCAGACTTTTATTCATAGCTGAATCAGTATCTTAACCATGCTTTACAAGGCTTAATAGTTATTGACACTGATTTTTTAGCTATTTAACAGACAGTACTCCATAGTCATTTCTACTAAAAATGCTACCTGAAATTTTCTTCCTGTAATTGTTCTAGTTGTAATTGTGCATGAAAATACTTTTTTGCCACCATTGTATTTGGATCATCGAAAGATCCATCCAACTGATCAAGTTTTTCATTGATCATCTCATTTTCAGAAACTAGTGAATTCTTTTCATCTTGAAGTGCAGTCACCTAAAAAAAACAGATACAGACACATAAGCATCAATAACAAAAACACTTAAAAGTCTAGAGTTCTGAATTCTGATTCTGGCTGAGACCTTAAATAGATTGTTCAACAGAAAAAATATTTTCTAAGAATCTTTCCAACTCTGGAATTCTGGGTCTAGGAGATTTGGGACACATGAAAGAAATCAAATTACTGTACCTAAGGAGAAAACAGAACTAACAGAACAGTTTCAAATGTTATTCCTTTATTAGTTTTGAAAAAAAAATCTTGTTTCTAAAATTTGATGTACCAATGAACTTCAAAAAAAAAAACACATGCACAAAATATCATTTTAGGTTCAAAGTAGAAAATTATCGGTCACATATCATGCCTTCAGGAGAGAAGCACATTATTTGGTTGATGAATTAATAACAAAAAGCTGAAATGAATTAGTGTTGCCTTGAGCGCTTTGCCTTTGATTTAATATGGATGTAACTTTCATTTTTCTGGAAAAATTGCATTTCTTTTCCTATTTTTCTCTTTTTCTGTGTTTCTGTTAATCCTCCTCCACCTTTTCCTATCTATGGTTACACTGACAGATTCCCCTCCCCTCAGAAGTTTTCTGTACAAAGGGTACATTTAAAATTATTTTTAAACTTTACATACATCTTAGTAATATCTGACCTTATCCCTTCATCCAGAAGTGTGGGATGCTGCATATTGACAATCTCCTCAGCATTTCTGTAAGCTTCCAAAATTGACAAGGGGTGGGGGGCGGGGGTTGTCAGATGGAGCAAGTTCAGCCCCAATGAGAGAAGGAAGAGCATGGAATTCTTCCAAGAGCACCCTGGTGCCAGTGGCAATCTTTGTACAGACTTCTGTAAAGTATTTATGGGATGTTCCCTTCTTATCTCATCTAACACTGCCACAGCAACTGCTTGATAGCCTACTCAGTAAGTCCCCTCCTCATGCCCAGGGAGGGTAGAGATCTAGCTGCCCTGCCAATCACTAATGCAGCTGTCTATCACAAGAACTCTGTCCCCTGCTTTTGCTTTCTTTGATAAATCTATGAACTGCACTTTTTAACGCCTCAAATATTCTTTCCTGAATCGGGCCATCGCTGGTCCCCAAGCTGCTCCAGCAACAGAAGTTTGCTGTTAGCTGTCTATCTTCCTGGGAAGAGAGATGACATTTTACATTTCAGTTTCCTTGTTGATTTTTGATGTGAGAGGAAAATAATTACTCTAGATTGTGAAAAATACGTACTCCAGTAGTAATCCATTCAAAGAAGGTATGTGTGGAATAAACTTCCCAAATTCATCGACGTGAAAAATAAATAGTGTTTTATCCCCCAAATCAAACACCAGTCTAGCTGGACAGAGGACCCTGAGTTTAAATTTTAAAGTTCCTGCAGAACTTTTATATTGATCCACTGACTTCTAGCATCTAGAATGTCTAATGATAAGCCTGCTGTCAATCTGATTCTTGTTTCTCTGTAAATTATCTCTTCTTTCTCTCTGGAAGCCTTTACAGTTTTTCTCTTTAATATTGGAATTCCAAAATTTCACCAAGATTTGTTTAGGGGTGAGTCTATTTTCGTCAAATTTACTAGGTATTTGGTAAGCACTGACTGTCTCTACTCAACCTTCTTTAGCTGTGGAATGCTTTCTTCTTATTACCTGCTTCATTCTTTGTCTTTACCTGAGATTCCAATAAAAATTTTGTAACCTCTGAATCTATCCTCTAAATCTCAAACTTTTAAATTAAAATCAAGTTATTGCCTTAAATACAGTGTAAGCAAGTCACCCTGTCACTCAAGCGAGCCACAGAAACAAAGGCTGGGAAACTGTCTCTAGGCAGACTGTAGGAGGAAATCAATTCTCTTCCTAAAGTCTATGCATGCATCCAGCCTCGCCATGGAAGCAGGATAGTGACCACTACTTATCATGCACAACCCTAAGCGACTGAGATACAAAAAAGAATTTGAGTTTGTGCCCTTTGATCTCATGGCAGAAATGTAAACAACGAGGACAGAAAATGTTGAAGGTAGTTTGATTGCAGCATTGTATTGGGCAGGGTTGGGGCCCAAAGAAAGGCTGCTATCCAGCTTGACAGTAGGGGCTGTCATAAGACAGACAGAGAAACAGGACTCTCGGTTTTCAAAGCTGGTAGGAATCCTCTCAAGTAGAGGACTAAGGGCAAATTCAGCTCAATTTCTACTGAATAACAAGCCTTGTTTCTAGCCATAAGCTTCACGATGGTTCCAGAGCTAACTTTATCACAGAAAGGAGGAGCAGGGGTCCTGAACACGCAGATTCCTTAGACCTAGATCTATGGCTGAAATGACCAGTCCTAGGTGTCTCTTTAAGCAAGCTCCACGGTGTTTTCTGTAGGTTCTTTCTGCACCTGCCTGTCCCTCTCTGCTTCTCTATTTGCTTTTCTCCGTCTCTCTCTGAGCTATTTAAGAGAGAAAAGTTCAAAAGCTAAAAGAAAAACATTCTAAAGTAATATTCATTTTCTCATATCATCCCTCTTTAATATTTTTCTTATATTAAAAATGAAGTATATCCTATAACTTCTATAGTTCAAGTCCCTGTTATCATATTGTCCCAAGGCCCACGATTCTCAAGCATTAAGGTCTGAAAAATCACTGCTTCAGAATATAAATGTATCTTGTACAAAAATAGCCATCCATGGCAATGACAGCACGTGAGGGAGTGGAACCTGCTGCTGACAGGTGACACAGACAATGGCTGGGGAAGAGCACAGTCACTGGGAAACATGTCAGAACTCGCCTGAAGGCACCAAAATAATCTTGACTGAAATAGAACTAGAAGACTGTATCAGATTTTCTCAAAACTTCACAACAAAACACATGTGGAAATTCTTCTCTTTTAGACAATAATATACATGGTGCACCCTCGTGGCTCAGGTGGCTGACACACTGGTATGCAGATCACTTACAGCCCAAAGATGAGGGTTAGAGATTCAGGACAAGGATGAAAAACAGAATGAACTTCCTCCCTTTTCTGCCTTCCTTTTTCTATTTGGAAACAAAATATACATAAGCATGCCTTTCTCCTGACTTACTGAATCAAAATTTTATTTTGAATAGGACACATTTGCTAGCTGCATTTTGTCAACAAATGACTTTCAAGATGAGCGCATGAGTTTGCATTTGAGCTCTTATGTAGGTTTAAAGGTGCTTTCCTTGTCAAAATTAGAAGCAAGGTTGTAGGGGAACCTGATATACCTGTTTTTGTGAGTGATTTACCTTTCTACCTGACTTGCTGAAGAGTTGCTTTTCTTTTATGTATGAAGTGCAATAACTTAATTAGGACAAGGCTGTTGTTACACATTATTCATTGTTTCGCTTCTATGTACATGCAATTTCCTTTTAAATGTTACTTTATTGCCCTACTATCCAGTCTGATTTACTGATACCGTTTTCTTATGAAATGGTTATAAAACATGAAGCAAGTTAGTTTTCAGCTTAGTTATTAGCTTTTATATGCACTTATCTAATGTTTGCTAGCAATCTGTAATGTCTGCATAGATGCCATGATCTAGCGCACGTTTCACGGCGGTCAGGCAGCTGTTTTTCCTGTGCGTGCTGAAGGCTTCTTAGACACCCTTCACTGGACCCAAGAGTCAGTCTACTAAGTTGTGGCTGGGACCTTCTAGTCTCTACACCACTTTATAGCCCTGTGATAAGAAGAAAAGGAGGAGGGACGTGCTGAGGAACTGGACAGTCTTTTAACAACACCTGGGGGTTAGGCTCTCATTTCGGAAGTTTAAGTACCTTATGCCAGAGTGGTGAGAAAATGTATCCACTCCTTTAGGCATCAGACTGTCTCCTCTACTCAATGGTTAGGCCTACAGTCTTTTTCTGTCAGGAAAAATCAGGCCCCTAATTTTTTCATAGATGTGATTTTCCCTCTTCCCCAGTCTGAAGAAGGAAAATGAAGAACCAAAGGGCTGATTTCCTTCTGACTAGGTGAACTGCAGTGAGAAGTCTCAAAATTGCTGCAGACCCCCTGGCACAGCCTGGGGGAAAGGAAAGAGCAACCGTTACCTGCGTGTAGCAGCCCTGTCAACTCCACACACCTGCTTCTGTCCCAGAGCAGCAGCTTTTTAATTTCGCTTCACTAGGTTTTGCCATTTTTTTTTTATGTATCTGCCATTGGGAATTTCTTTGTGGCTTACTTTTCTTCTCTGGTTACGTATTAAAAAAAGAACTTGTCCTCAAATTTTAAAACCACTCTCAAGTGATACAAAAGAAATGTTTTCCTAAAATGATTTTCCTTATAAAATGGGAATAGGTATCCCATATATGCCTGTATGGACTAAAAATTAACCAACTATTTGTGTTCTGGTTATATGCAGTATTCATTTCATTCAAAACCATAGTTGACTATTTTAATACTAGAATTAAAATACCAAAACTTGTATATCTGCACTTTTAACTAAAGTCAGGGAATCAAATACTGTTCATTATATGTTATAAGATGCTAAACCTTTTAACACAGAATTTTGTACTCCACTGAGTAAGAATTTCTATAAAAATTGTACAGAAACACTATGTGATAACTGAATGGTCCAATCACGTATTCTCCACATGAGGTATTCCGGAGGGTTAATCTGATCTGATTCACCTATGTGTGTGTGGTATTAATGTGCAAGATGAATATGGTTAGACAAGATGAAGGTAAACAGGTAGACTCCCCCTTAATTTTGAGACAGGTTTTGTTCAAGTAGAAAGCTGATTTTTGAAGATGAAGGTAGAAATCCTGAATTCCAGAGCTACTGCCCTCAGTGGCTGAGTCACACTGACAAAAGTCACCTCTCATTTACTTGCTTACAAACCTATGAGATTTAAAAATATTACCCAGCCATATCATCCTAGATATTTATCTCATCAAGCAAAGATAATACAACTTCAATACTTACTTCTTGTCCTCTTACTTTTCAAAGTTCAACAACATATTTAGCTCATTATTTGAACAAAAAATACAATTTACATATAGCAGATTACAAAGCTATATTAAACAAACCTTTTGTAAACTTTTTCAAGACTTGTATAACTCACATTTGCATTTTCATATGACAATAGCAAAATATGCAAACACATACATAGTGCTTAGGTGCAAGCCCTGCTATAAGTGATTCATGTATATTAACTAATTTAATCCTCATAATTATTCTGGGGGACATATGCTATTATCACATCATTTCTCAAAAGAGAAAATGGCAGTGAAATTACACAGCTTGAGAGTATATAACCAGCTAGTTAACATGGCCGGGTTGTAGATAGAGGTGGTCTGGTTTTACTATTGTCTTTCATATCAAGATTATTTTGCTAGCATGTACCTGCATATGAACACAAGAGTTATATACATACATACATGTTAGCAATACAGTACATTTATTGGGGGTCAAGCACTTCTAGATACTTCTATAAATTACCTCCCTGAATATTCAAAAGCACCCTCTGAAATGGCTACTTTAATTTCCCAACTTTACAAAATAAAGACCCACAGCCTCATTTAAATAGCTGTATTCTACATTTAGATTTTCTCAGAGTAGCTCAGCCATCAATTTTCAACTCTCAGAGAAAAATAATTATGAAATCCAATCTTGAATATTCAAGCTTATAATAATTCTTTTAGTGATCCCTCCATCAAATAAAACATGACCTCCAAAAACACTTTGTAAAACAATGAAAATAAAAACTATAAACTTTAAGAGGAAATTTTTTTCCTATCAGGTTTCTTTTCCACACCTGTAAATCTAGTTCTTGGCATCTTTGCCTGAGTTCTTCTTTTTCAGCTAGCGCGTCCTGAAGTTCTTCCAAGGTCCTCTTAAGCTGAAACGTAAAATGTTTTGATTCTTGGTAAGAAATTTTTGTCACAAACCGAAAAATATACTTTTACTATACTGTACGTACACACTGATAATGGTAACAGCTTTTAAAATAAGTCTTAAATTTTATTCTTCTCATGAAAATATTTACTTACATAGTCTTATTAACACAAGGGTAATGTCCCATAGAAAAAATTTTTTAAGTAAATCCTTGTAAAATATTTAAGCAAAACTCTATTAGTCAGGAAACACTTTAATTTCATCACAGAAGAACTGAAAAAAGAAAAGCATGTTTAAATTTAAATTTTTAAAGAAAAAATTTAAGTTGAAAAAATTGAGATGACTAGTGACACTCATAAAAAAAGAAGTCCAAAAAATAAACAGGAAAAGTATTAACGCTTTTATTTCTCTTCTTACCCTTTCTGCTTTTTTCTAACCTACACTGAGATGTACATAGGAACATGCATTTTCCTCTGCCTAAAATAGTTAAATATGTAATAAAATCAGGGAAAGAAGCCTGGAGTACAGGTTTTTGTTTCTTCAATAACAACAGAGTGGATAGCAATTATAACAAAAATTATGTTGCCTTATTAGAAAAATGATAAATTAGCATTTTTAATTGTCGGTCTTCTAATTGTAAAACCTTATAGACTAGGCCACATAAGAATTATGTGTCAAAAGGAAAGTTCAATGTCACTCAACTCTTCAAAAATGACTATAAAACATAGAGACCAAGATTACCTGCATTCATGAAGGAATATATAATATTCAATAAAGATCTTTAGCATAAAATCAAAATTTCATTGAGGAAAATCTTCTTTTATATATTCTCCTATGCAATTCTTGTGATAATAACTAACAAAGGAAATGTATCACTATTTTCAACATTTTTGTCACACACTGAAATACTCACCTGTTGCTCTAATTCTCCAATAGCATCATTTGTAGGAGAGCTAAATATTTCCTTGCTCATCAACTAGGAAATTAAAATAGCAAAATTAGTAAAGTGGTGTTTATCAGCAAAAATATGTTGATTGAAAGGATGGTAAAATGCTTTATATTTAGTGTTTTCTTGTCTTACTTTGATGATCCCTATATTGTTACTCAAATAAAAATTGTACTAGAGGTTTAAGCTTATGTAGCACAATATTCAAGCATCTTATTAGTGAGAACATTATATACAGACTGTGCTTAAATTATGTAAATATATTTAAAATACTGGTGTAATGAAAGACCCCTCCCCACAAAGAAATCAAAGTAATCTTGTGAAAAAATAAAAAAGAATGGAGGCATCCCTGACTTCAAATTATATTACAAAGTAATAGCAACCAAAACAGTATGGTATTGGAATAAAAACAGAAACACAAATCAATGGAATAGAATTGAGAGTCCGGAAATAGACTAACATATATTTGGACAGTTAATCTATAACAAAGGAGCCACCAAAAACACACAATGTAGAAAGAAAAGTCTCTACAGTAAATAGTGTTGTGAAACTGGACAGCAACCTCCAAAAGAATGAAATTAGACCACTAAAAAGGATATACACAATAAGTGACTCAAAATGGATTAAAGGTTTGGATGTTAAACCCAAAGCCATAAAATATATACAACATAGGCAATGTGGTAATGACATTGACCTTAGAAATGTATTTGGGGACTTGACTCCAACAGCAAGGGAAACAGAAGCAAAAACAAACAAATGGGATTACAACAAACTAAAGTTTCTGCACAGTGGAAAAAAAAACTGCTATCAAAACAAATAGATATCTTAAGTAATGGTATAAGATATCTGCACATCATATATGGAAAAGGTTAAATTCAAGCTATATAAACAACATACAATTCAACAACAAAAACAAAAACAACCTTATTGAAAAATGGACAGATGATCTGAAGACATTTTTCCAAAGATGATATACAGATAGCCAAAAAGCACATGAAAAAATACACATTGTCACTTATTATCAGGGAAATGATGATCAAAACCACAATGAGATATCACTTCGCCTCTGAGAATACCCCGTCACAAAAATATTTCAAACAAGTGTTGGCAAGATGTGAAGAAAAAGAAACTGACACTTTGGAAAACTATATGGAGATTCCATGAAAAATTTAAAATAGATCTACCTTATGATTCAGCAATTCGACTTCCAGTTATCTGTACTAAGATTATGAACACACTAATTCAAAAAGCTCTTTCCTAAGATATCTTTGAACATTGGAGGCCTTTTGTGATTCCAAACAAACACCAGTATTTTTTTCTCCATTTCCTTAAAGAATGTCCCCGGGATTTTGATGGGGATTGCATTTAATCTATATATTGTTTTGGGTAGAATGACCATTTTCACTATGTTGATTCTTCCCATCCATGAAGACGAAATATTTTTCCATCGCTTTGTATCTTGTATTTATTTTGTTAAGGTCCTATAGTTTTCATTATAGAAGTTTTTCATCTTCTTTGTTAAGTATATTCCCAGGCATTGGAGCTTTCTTGGTGCTATTGTGAAAGGAATTTCTTAATTTCTTTTTCCTCTAGCTCACTGTTTATATATAGGAATGCTACTGATCTTTGTGTGTTGATTTTATATCCTAGCACTTTTCTGTATTCATTTATTGTCTCAAGTAGTTTTTTCAAGTAGTTTTTTCATGGAATCTTTAGGGTTTTCTATCATATCATCTGCAAATAATGATTCTTCTTTTCCAATTTGGATTCCTTTAATGCGTTTTTCTTGACTTTTTGCTCTGGTCAAGACTCCCAGAACTGTGTTGAATAGCAGTGGTGATAGTGGGTAACCTTGTCTTGTTTCGGTTCTTAGGGGAAAGGTTCTCAATTTTTCACCATTGGTTATGATGCTGGTTATGGGCTTGTCATATACTGCTCCTATTTTATGGAGGATCTTAATCACCAATGGCTGTTGAATCTTGTCAAATGCTTTTCTCTGCATCTATTGAAATGATCATGTGGTTTGTCATTTTCAGTTTATTAATGGGGTGCATTACATTAAATGATTTGCATATGTTAACCTATCCTTGCCTCCCTGGAAGTTTTATACTCACTTGATTGTGGTGTTTGTTTTTTTTTTTTATGTGCTGTTGAATTCTATTTGCCAGGACTTTGTTGAGAATTTTGCATTTATTTTATTAGTAATAATGGTCTGTAGTTTTCCTTTTTGGTGTTTTTTTAATTTTAGAACCAGGGTTACATTGCTCTCATAGCATGTATTTGGAAGTTTTCGCTCCTCTTCAACTTTGTGTAAGAGTTTAAGGAGGATGGTGATTAGCAATTCTTTGAATGTTTCATAGAATTCACCATAGTGAGGGAATCACTCTCCCTGACCTCAAACCATATTACAGAGCAATCATCATCAACATAGCTTGGTACTTGAACAAAAACAGACACACTGATAAATGTAATCATACTGAGAGCCCATAAATAAAGCCACACATAGATGGACAATCTATGACAAAGGCACCAAGAGTGTACAATGGAGTAAGGAAAATCTATTAACAAATGTTGTTGGAAAAAGTAGAAATACATTCGCAAAAAACAAAAAGAGAAGAAAAGAAAGAAAAAGAAACTAGATGACTCAATATAACCATTCAGAAAAGTTAACTCAAGACGATTAAAGACCTGGACATAAGAACCAAAACCATAAAATACCTAAAAGACAATGTGGGAAAAACACTCCATGACCTCACCTCAAAGAGATCTTTGGGGAAGGAATAACTATGCCAAAGGAAGCCAAAGTAAAACTAAACAATTAAGACTATATAAAATTGAAAAGCTTTTGCATAGCAAAAGAAACCACCACTAAAATAAAAAGACAACCCACAAAATTGGAAAAGATATTTGCACAGCATGCATCAGTAAGAGCTTAATCTCTAAAATATATAAAGAGTTTGCACACTTCAACAATAAAAAAGGAAATGACCCTCTCAAAAAATGGGAAAAAGAACTGAATAGATACCTATCTACAGAAGACACACAGATGGCCAACAGACAACTTAAAAATGTTCTACATTACTCATCATCAGAGAAATGCAAATAAAAACTACAGTGAGACAGTACCTCACACCAGTGAGAATGGCCTCTATCAAAGAAATTTGAAACAGCAGGTGTCGGAGGAGGTGTAGAGAAAAGGGGACACTCCTACACTGTTGTTGGGAATGCAAATTGGTGCAACTTCTTTTGAAAACAGTATGGGTTTTCCTCAAACAAAAAAGATGTGTCTACCATTCAACTCAGCAATCCTACTCTTAGACATATACCCAGAGGAAACCTACCTAAATGCCCAAGAACAGATGTCTGGATAAAGAAGCTGTCATATATGTAACTCGATGGAATTCTATGCAGCTAATATTAAAAAAAATGAAATTGTGCGCTTTGCAATAATCTAGTTGGAATTGGAAGGGATCATGTTAAGAAAGAAAAGAGAAATATATGTTGGTTTTACTTATATGTGGAATATAATGAAATAAATAAATAGATAAACCCCAGCAAAAACTCTCAGGACACAAGAGGAGGACTTCCAGGGGGTTGGAGGGGGAAGGGATGTAAAAAGAAGAAAAGGTGGTGGTAAAGGGGACTGAACTCTGGTGGAGGGTTTGGTCTGAAATACAGATAGAGATACAACGTCAATATTCAAAAATGAATGTAGCATTGTGAACAAGAGATAATAAATTTCAATTTTTTTTTAAAAGCTAACCCCCCCTCGCTATGTTCACTACAGTATTATTTACAGACAGCCAGGATATGGGAATAAACTATGTGTCTATTGACAGATGATTAAAGATGTGGTAGATACACACAATGAAACACTACTCAGCTATAATTTTGCCATTTGCTACAACATAGAATTTCAGGGGATTATGCTAAGCAAGCACAAGGAGAGAGACAAATCTCAGATGGTTTCATTCACAGGTGGAATATAAAGCAGCAAAGCAAATAAACAAAACAAAAGAAACTCGCACACAGGTTACTTAGACTCCAACAACAGAATGGAGGGTAACAGAGGGGAAGAGCACTGATGATGAGAACAAAGGGTAGATGAGGTCCAGTGGACAGTAAGGGAGAGTTATCAGAACTTTGGTAGTGGGTACGGTGTTGTCATGCATGTGAAAAAGTGTGAACCTGTACTCCTAAAGCATATATATTTCACGTATATTTCTCTGTGTCTTCACTCTGTTTAGATGGATTAGGTTTCCCTGCAGCATGGCCTTGTGTATGGTATCGACTTTTGCCAAGTGTGCCTGGATCTTGGTTCAGACAGTGAGACTGGGATTTCTTGAGTTTTATGGCATCACTGCTGGTTGAATTTGTTGAAGTTCTTATGTGGGCCCTCTCTTGCCACCCAAAAGTTCAGATATGGGCTGGATTTTGTATGGGGGATTCAGGATTTTCCCTCGGCATCCCAGATCCCAACTGCAATGACCGCCTTGCTGTTGGTCAACAGCAATCGGGCTGCTGCTTCACCTCCACCCACAAGTTGGCACTAGTGGAAAATGTTGACTCACCTTCTGGAAGATTCTCTTCTTTCTTTAAGCCTAAGGGCAGGATTTCCTGTGGGTGGGTCCTGTGGCTCCAGGGCAATATGACGGGAGGGGTTGTGGGTGGGTAATTCACCTAGCTGCCTTCCTGTATGGTGGTTCCCAGGATCATTTTCTCACCAGGCCTCCTGTTCAAACCACCAGAGCACTGGTCCTCCTGCCCTGCGCCTAGACCCTCTCCCTCCGCAACATATCCCAGTCTTGCTGGTTGGGCTCTCCACTACTTTCACAATTCCTGGGAGGGCCAGCTTTTTCCAGTTTTGTCCAATCCACCACTACTAGAATCCCGAGTCTGAGTGTAAGGTACAGTTTTCCCCTACCCTTTGCTGTTGCAGTTGCTGCTGGGTCTCTACAGTCTCCGCCTGCTTTTCCTCAGTGTTTGTTTCCAGAAAATAGGTGAGCTCTTAGTTGCTCTGTGGGGAGAGGGTGAGTCTCACTCCTACCAGGTGGCCATCTTGACCAGAACTCTATCTCTTAAAAGTCCTGTATGATGTATCTTTCTGAATCATGTCCCTCCCAAACTGTTTGTCCTCACAGATGCCTCTCTATTTTCTATCTGCTCTCTTTAGCGCTTTATTGTATCTCAGTGCTTTAGTATGATTTTATGGATCAATATACGCCACATGAATTTGGAACCTTAAGTTCAACTTAGATAAACAGACTGACTTACACTCAAGTCATCTGGATCGGAAACTTATTCACCAAATTTTCTCAGTTGTAATCTTCTACAAATGCATATTATACACACACATATAAAATTTCAGAAAAGATTGCTCTAGTTGGCAGAAAATAGAAGAAATAAAAATTCCTATCAAAGCAGAGATTGACTTGTCCTACTTAAGTTATTTAAAGGGACCTGACAATATTACTTTATCTTTTAATATATAGTTACTAAAATTGGACTGCAGTTCCTTAAAAACCGAGGTCTGTGAGAAACTGTTAAAAGTTAAAGATAAAAGAAATAGAAAAAGACATGCACAGACTGTTAAAAGTTTCATATAATTGGGTTTAGGATTTTCATACATATGAACATGATATAACTTACCTCTTGTATAGCAGTCATGACCACATGTTGAACAGACTCTTCCAATGTCATTATATTTTGAATATGTTCTGTGATTTAAAAAAAATGGAGTTGAAAAAAATTTTTTACCCATGGTTGTTTGGCCATTTAATTAACAAGATAAAAATTATTTTACTATACACCTTTCTTATGCCAGTATATGTCCACTGAAAAAATATGTATAACTGAAAAATCTTCATTTACTTTTAAACATTTTATTTTTCCTAAAGAAAAAAACATCTAATTTTCTTACAAGGAAGTGAAAGATAAGAAATTACAATTAATCTTTGAAAAATTATGACAATTTCTTTCCTCTTGTTAAATATTTAGAATTATAGGGTAAATTTACATTTACTAAAGGAAATACTAAAACCTTAAGACAAGAAAGTTTTATGTTATCACTTATTTATTTCATTTTAGGAACACTTTCAAAAAAGGAACTTATGTATAGCCTCCTGTAAACATCGGTTTTATATTTACGAAATCTCACCTCAAGGACATTTTTACACCTTACCAGAAACACATATGAAATAAGCTGCTGATTATAACCCAATGAAAAATAGCAATTATTCATCCATTAAAAAACAAAACAAGGACTGGTGCACCCGGTTGGAGTAGTAGTTTGGTTCATCACGTCCAACAGAGAGCATGGTCCACATAACCCCAACATCCAGCTTCATGTCCCAGGGTCAGCGGAACAGCCAAGATGTACAACTCAAATAAAACAGAGATGCTTATCTCCTCTCTCTCTTCCTGCCTGCTTGCCTGCTCATCTCCATTCCTGCCTATACCTTTCCTTTGAAAAAAATTAAAACACTGCCAGTGGTAACAACGCAAATTACGTTAAGTGAAATAAGTCAGAGAAAGACAAATTCAGTCGAGGATCTCACTTATATGTGAAATCTAAAGAAAAAAATAACTAAGATATAAACTCACAGAAAAACAGATCAGATTTGTGGTTAACAGAAGTGAGGCTAGGGAAAAGGGAAAATGAAGAAAAGTGGTGAAAAGGGACAAATTTTTTGTTTACAAGGAAGAGTACTAGAAATGCAATGTACAACAGGATGACTCCAGTTAATACTGCTCTGTTATAAATGAAATTCACTGAGTTATTGCGATCCTAAGAGTTCTTATCACAGGATAATAATACTGCTTTTCTGTTATCTATATGAGATAAATATTAACTAAACTGACTGGGGCAATCATTTTACAATATAGTAAATGAAATCACTTTTTTGTATGCTTCAAATATATATAGTGACATATTCAGTGATATCTCAGTAAAACTGGAAGAGAGTCATTTATATATTTGTAGATTTAAATATCCTTCAGGTTTTACCTGAAGGTAAAATTTTTAAAATTCCAAAAATTTTAAGGGCTTCTTATTTTCTAAATTTCAATGATTCTTCTGGAAAACTTAAAAGTCTGTTAAATATGCATTTTATTTGTGAAGCCAATAACTGGACAAAGATTCTGATAGATTCTGGGATATAACTGACTGTGAGGTGCTGTGGCGGGGCAGGAGGTAGAATAACTAAAGTGAGTATATAAGCAATGGAATGGTTTCCTTTTACTAGAGTTTTTGGATAATAGAGTGCTTCAAGTATGCTTAAACCTTCATAACAATTACTGTTTTCCTACCAATAAAAAAAGTACAGTAATTAGAATATTCCTTCTTCGAAGATTGAGATTTTTTTCAATAACTGAATCATTTTGAAAATGAATTCTCACTACAAAGTATAAAGGTTTGGAAGCTATTTTATATTTTAAGTGTGCTTCGTTTTTACATCTTAACTTACTTGTTTAAATTTCACTGCTCAATTATAAAAATTGAGAACACAGACACATACCTCCAAAAATATTCAATCCCTATTTTTTTAAATGAAAAAAACCTATTTCTTTATATTTATTACTCACTAAATTTTATGTATCCAGTAAATGAATTTCTTTTTAAAAACTGGAGGACAAAACTTCTAAATAATGGTTAGAACTAACGAAAATCTGAAATATTAAGTCAAAATTTATATGAGGCAACAAAACATTACTTAAGGGAAATTACAGTTTAGAATATGAAAACTTTAGAATAGAAAAATCCACTGATTAATTCACAATAAAAGAAATAGGATAAAAGAATATTGATAAACAAAATATAATCAAAGCCAAAAATTGGTTCTGTAAAAATGACTATTAAAACTCATAAATAATGCAGCTACATAATTAACATACAAAAATTTGTTGCATTTCTATATGCAAGTAGCAACAACTCAGAAAGAGAACTCAGGAAAACAATCCTACTTACAATTGAATTCAAAATACCTTGGAATAAACTAAAGACATGAAAGATCTCTATGCTGAAAACTTAAGACATTGTTTAAAAAAACATTACACAAAGAAATGGAAAGATACTCCACACTCATGAATTGGAAAAATTAACATAATTAAAATGACCATCTTACCTAAAGCAATATACAGATTCAATGCTATCCCCATCAAAACCAAAGACATGCGTCACAGAAATAGAACAAAAAAAAAAATCATGATATTTATTTGGAACTACAAGAAATGATGGATAGCAAAAATAACCCAGAAGAAAAAGAACTAAAGTGGAGGTGTCACAATTCCTCACTTCAAACTCTACTACAAACCAGTAGTAATCAAGTCAGCATGGTATTGGGACTAAAACAGACATATAAATCAATGGAACAGATTAAGAGCCCGGAAATAAAACCACACATACATGGAAAATTAATCTACAACAAAGGAGCCAGGGGCATACAATGAGGCAAGGACAGTCTCTTAATGGCGTTGGAAAAACTAGACAGGCAAAATGTTAAAATTAGATCATTATCTAACACTATACACACAAATTAATTTAAAATCGTTACAGAAGGAGATGTAAGGCTGGGAACTATAATGATGACCATAATATTCTGATACTCAAACGTGTCTTTTTTAACGATAAACTGCTACTAATTGCATGTTTGCTTCTCGTCCCCAAATTTGTTATTGAATGTATTCTGACTTGTGTGCTCTTTTCAATAGACAGTGCTGACTGTGTTTTGATGGCCCTGGATTCAAGTATTCTACAAACTTAAGTACCCAGTACTGTCTTAAAAAAGGTAGTACACTGGGACTCAATTTTGGACAAATCAGGCAAAAACATCAACATAAAAAATTCCACTAATCAGATTGATGTAAGTCCCTGGGTATAGATCTTTGTCGGGGGCAGAGAGTAGAGCAACGACAAATTAGGAGTTGGCAAAACATCAAGGACACCAGGCCCCTAGCACCAGGCCTGGGTCACTGTGCAAAAACACTGTGACAGTTTGTTTATGTTCACCCGCCAAAATAAGACCAGATATAGTTATGAAGTTAGAGAGCAAAGGATGCATAAGCAATCCAATGTAACTACAAACTTGCTCGTGTAAGCTGCTGGAAGCAATGCTGTGTATGAACTCAAAAAACAGGTGGAGACCAGAATGGTCAGGGCCTTCAGTCCAAGAGAGACAGGCTGTTGGCCCTGTGATGCCCACCTTTTCTATCCTTTCACTCTCTCTTGAGTTTCTCATTCTCCTATGGTGCCCCCTTCCTCACCCCTGCTCCCAGGAAACAATCCTGGCAGATCTTGGTCTGTTTAGCGCATTATTTTGTTCACTACATATGACCAAAATTATCTCCTTCAGAATATGAATCATTGCATGCATATAGCAATATAATACACCACTTTTATTTATATCATCAGATCATGTATTTTAAAGATATATTGGACAGGTATTCTTCAGCGAAGATAAAGGAGACAATCTCATATGAAGAAGCTTGGACTATAACTTTTTAGTTGTATATTTATTTATGGAAATCTGAATCAACCTAATATTCTAAAACTTTCATATCAAAAGGCTAGTGTATCACATGAATAAGTATAATTTTCATTGAATATCCACCACATCCTAAGCACTGGATATATTAAACTAATTAAACTAAAATAAGGAATTTAGCCACTGAAAGTCAAATTTTAGTTTTCAGGTACAAATCGAGGCTATGCCACAGCCACTGCCTGTGCAGGATACTCAAGATGCAGAGCTCTGTAGTGGTGGGGCTAGTTAGAATTCAGCTCTTCCAACTTACACTTCAGGGTGTTTTATGTCAAGCTATTTTTAAGTTTTTAAGCTACTTTCTATAGCAACATAAGTTGTTTCCAGAAAGTAGAAATCCTCAAATGAATGAAATTTACTTACCTTGTTTCTTTTCACATTTGACTGCACAACCTAAAATAAGCTGGAGCAACCTCCCAAGCTCCACAGAATCTGAATATTCAGTTATTCGGTTTAAATCAGGAATAAGGTCTTCAGAAATCTGTTGCCCCAAAAACTGCAGTTTAGAAACAATATATTAGATCACTCATTTATGTAAAAATGTGCTACACTTATGTATAATAAATAACATGAATTATAAGTTTGTGAAATAATTCAGATACTTAAAAAATTATAAATGCATAATTACTGACAAAATCAGTTAGTAAAGTTCAAGCAACCAGAAATTTTGAGTAACCATACAAAAGCAATTAAAAGGTTACATCAAATATCCTTGATTTCACTGTCAGAAAGATATTATTTAAGAAGCACTGGCTTGGTTTATTTTATACTTTTCCATTGAAAATCAACAGATTTATGAAAGCCAAAGGATATTTATATTTTTATAATTAACAGAGAATATGTTCAAACCAACACATTTACACATGAACAACAAATCTAACGAATTCATCCTTACTGGACTTAAGTTTTTTTAAAGCTTATTAAAATGTTTTCTGGCATTATACAAGTTTCCAAATGAGCTTTAGGAATTGATTAATTGAAAATTTCAATCTTAAAATTATTGGGAAGAAATTACAACTTTAATTGTGTGACAATTTTAAAACAGAAACAAAATTCTTTAATGGAAAAAATGCTTTCAGATATAAGCAATAAACTTATATCAAACAACATTACCAGGAATATCCTATGATGATAAATAACTACTTGTACATACTCAAAAAAGTACTTGAGTAATGTACTAATGTTATTTTAATACTACTTTCATTTGTATTTTTCTCTATTCACTTGCACAAGATAATTTCACACTACATGTTTGGCTGTTGTACAGCAAAAAAAATGTAAAAATGAAAGAAATGCCAAAATAATGTTTTAAACAGAAAATTACTTCAATTTAATTCTATAGTATACTTTATAGCATTGCATAATATCAAATTATATAAAGATGAAGGTAATCTTATTTGAGATAATTACCAGTTTCAAGAATATCAATACAGAAGCAACATTATGCTACAAATCAATATATTAAGTTGAAGCCTGTTTATGTTCACAAATTTTGAGGGTTCTAAAAACAGCCAAAAAATAATAATATATTTACATTATTAATTACATTCCAGTAAAATGCTATAAACAAAAGCCAAGTCAAGGGACAATATAATTATCATACATTACTTTCTATTTAAACAAAATCAGATGTCTTTCGTACCTCACTGTAATAACTCATAATTCCTTGAAGCACCTTCTTTAAATTACTAGCCTAGTGGGGAAAAAAATGATTGAATCATTTCATGTTAATAATAAAATATATGCCAAGTTGAAAGACAACGAAACATGACAAAACATTATATATGAGTTCTATAAATATAAGTACATATTGTTTAAAACTCTAACACTTAATCGGTTTCATCAGAAGAAAAATGTCTTCATGGGTACATACATTAGTCAGGATGATTCTATTTAAAGTGAGTAACAATGAATTCAAGTACCAATTGTTAGCTACGAGCATATCTCCCTCTAGTCGTGAAAGTAACAGGGTCTAGACTTATTCTCCTGTCACAACTAGAAAACAAGACAAAATGCAATCGTTTTTAAGCTTTAGCACAAGGTTGTATAGAATTCTAATTTCTAAGAGAAACAAAAAACCCTATACTACACCAAGATTTCTCTCTGAAGGTTATTTACATACAACAAAACAGGGAGGCAGAAACTAAACAAAGCCTGAAGTTCTTGCTAAGCAGTTCAGGAAGGTCACAGTAAGCTAGCATTTGCAGGGCACATAAATGAAGAGATGAAAGCTATCAAAAGAAAGTGCTCCAGAAATCACTTTGGCTGAAAACAACTTGCTTGTGCATAGATGAAGCTCAATGAGATTAAACAAAGTAACTTTTAAGGAAAGAACAATCCAGGAACTATACCTACACTGAGCAATTACCAAAGATTACACAGGGCTAGGAATTGTTGAAATTCTCACCAGTCAATTTGACTGGACAAGCATTTACTGAAGACCTCAAAAAGATCGCAACCTATGTGGGTCTAACAGCCAATGAAAAAGTACTACACATGTGAAGAAGCAGGAAAATGTGAACCACATGAGAAAATTCAATCAAGAAAATGGGTCCAGAAATGAAGTGAAAGAATTAGAAGACAATAATGTTAAGACTGATCATTTAAAAATGTCCAAGAATTTAAATGAAAGACTTGTTTTTTTAAAAAGAATGAAATTAGGATTGTCACTGGATAAAGAAAGGAAGACTGTTAGGTATCTATATGAAACATTCAATATAAAGACACAGCGAGCAAAAGATGAAATACTAAAGCAAAAATAAAATCACAAAACTAGAGTGGCTATATTAACATTAGACAAATTATACTTCAGAACAAGGAACATTACCTCAGATAAAAAAAGTCATTTGATGATAGATTTATTCATCAAGAATTTTTAAAAGTAAAATATATATAATATATATTATGGCATACACACACACACACATACCTAATAACAGAGATTCCAATTATGTCTTGGAACTTAACAGAGTTGAGAGGAGATTTCAACAAATCAGGTAGCATCATTAGGGTCTCCTCTCCTCCATAATTGATAGAATATTCAGAGAAGAAATCAGTAAAGATATGAAAGATGTAAAGAGCTCTGAAATAATCCATATTTGTAGAACTGCAACAGAAAAAGAGGTTCTTTTGAGCTCCACATGGAATATTCACCTAGACAGACCATATTAGGTCATAAGACTCAGTAAATGAAGAGAATTTCTTAACAGAGAGTATGGTCTCAAACCAAAATGGAATTAAATTAGAAATCTTTGAAAGATAGGTATCTCAAATACTTTCATTTTAAAATATCTACTTCTTATTTGTCAAAAAGAAATTATCAACTATTTTAAACAAAATCATTGTGCGTAATATTAGGAAGAAACAAGGGCCAAAACACCAAGTAGCAAGAAAAAGAGCAGACAAGCAGAATAAGGGGGGAAAAATAAGATCATACAGTAAAAATTTAAAAAACAGAAAACGAAATCTAGTGTTAAAAAAAATCAATAAAATTGAAAAAACATCAAGCCAGATGTATCAAGAAAAAAATAAAAAGACAAACTTATCAACATTAGGAAAGAAGAAACGTCACTAAATTTCATAGACCATTAACACATTATTAGCATAATAATACAGTTGAGAATAATTGTATGCCAACAAATTAGACCACCTATAGGAAACAATATAAGACTAACTGACATGAAGAAACAGAAAAACCTTTTTGGTAGCTTATTATAAGGTTAAACTTACACAACTCAGCAGTTACACTCAGGAATTTACTCAAGTGAAATTAAATGTATGTCTATGCAAAAGACACACATATACACTGCATTCGTATTCATACTAGTTAAAAAGAGAAACAACCCAAACATCCATCAACAGATTAATGACTAAGCAAATTGTGGTTTATCTGTGCACTACTTGGCAGACAAAGAAAGAACTATTACAGGTAACATGGAAGAGTCTCAAAAACATTAAAACGAGCAAAAGATGTACCAAAGAGGACAAAATGTCTGATTCATTTATACAGAACTCTAGAATTGAAATCTATAGTGACAGAAAGCAGAGCTGTGGCCACTTAGGGTCAACAAGTGGAGATTAACTGGGAAGAGGTATAAAAAGTGAATGTTTTGAGTTCATGAAAGGTCTATATCTAATCATGATGGTAATTACATAAGAATATACATGTGTTAAAACTCACATTAAACACAATAAAATGTACTTAAGTTTATTTAACAAAAGATTTAGTTGAGTTCAGTACTAATTTTAGAACCACTGTTCGGATCAAGAGATGCTACCATTCTTTTTTCATACCTTTATTCTCCAGTTATCACCAATATCCTCTTTAATTCGGCTTAACCAAGACTCATTGAACCAAGCTACATCACTAAAAGAAAAGATAAATGCTAATTATCAAAATGTTTTTATTATAAGAAAACTATCACATAAATCAAAGTGATTTTATATCATAAATCTTGTCATAATGGTAACATTATTTACATTAACCCACAGAATTTTTGGTAATTGCTAAGGATTTCTTTTGGAATTTCTCATAATAAATTACTTAAGTCTTTAATATCATCAATTTAACAAACATTTACTAAACATCTCATACTAGGCATTTTGGCAATAGGAAGATTTAAAAGTCCCAATCCTAGAAGGAAGAAAAAAAGAAAAGTAACATTTTACTGTGCATACTATGTATCCATCACTGTGCTTGATGTTTTTCCACATTCTTTCATTTAAATATCATAGTAACTTGGCAAAAGGTCTACTGTCCCCAATCTTATTCTTTGGGATAACTAAGGATTTGCCCCAGTTGACAATAAAACATGACAAAGCTTAAGATAAATCTCTTTGATTGTAATAAAGTAGAATGAGGAGAATGACAAATATACAAGGACAAATTCAGTTTTAAACTTACAAAGTTGTCTTATACTGAAAGTCAAGACAAAAATTAATACAATGATTTTTCTATATTTAATGTCTTTAAGAGAAACATTTGACTATAAGCAGTGAACTATCTTAATAGATTATAATGTAAAATTAAGTGAATGAGTAAGGAATTGAGCAAGATGAATCATTTACTATTCTAACAGAGAAACAGCAATTAAAAGTGGAAGAGTAAAGAGCACAAAAAATACAGTCAAAGGAAAATGTGATAAATGGTTTAAAAGTTAAACAAACACTACAAAAGTCACAAAATATTTACTTTAAGGATAAATCAACAACTCAGGATTATTTTCCAAGGTCATACCTTGAATTTAAAATGCAAAGCTAAAGCTAGAACGGTGCCCTAGCTTCTCAGAAATCACTCTGTCTCACATGTCTTAATACAGCAGATGTAACACTTCTGACTGGGGTAAACGAAAATGGTCTCACCATTTCAAATTCATATTTTAGAATTTGCAAACATTTTTATTTGAGCAAGTTATATTTAATTTCTTACAAATGCTAAGTTACATTTATCAAAATAATTTGGTTAAATGTATGCAACATGTATTTCTAACCAGGTATTTTTCTGGAAAGACTGAGTGTAATTAATGAGTCAAATTTGTCCAAGTAAATGTATTTTCGATTTGACATCAAATTAAGTAAAAGAGCTATGCCAGTTGTGATGACTCTTGTACTTGATTGGGTCACTACCCATATATTTGGTTAAGAGTGGTTGTATGTTGCTTATGGAGGTATTTTTGACGAGATTAACATTTACAGAGACTTTGAAAATTACCCTCCATAATGAGCATGGTTTCATTTAATCATGTGAAGATCCTAAGGAAAAGAAAGACCTACCCAGAAAAAGGTGCCTGTTACAACATCAACTCTACCCTGGACCTCTGGATTTGGACTTGTCTGTGGCCACAATCACGTGAGCCAAATGCTTAAAACAAACCTCTCCATCTTCCCTTGTGTTTGTCTGTATATATTCTACTGTATATATACGCACCTTATTGCTCCTATTTCTTTGGAGAATCTTGGCTATCACCACACCATTTTACTAAGTGACCCTAAAAACCTTCAAAAATAATTCTATATTCTATATAGTAATTATGTTGTAATTACCTTAGAAAATGGATCTAGGGATAATCTCTTCTAGTTTGTCCTCTCTTTATCTTGCTTTCTTCCTTGTCTTCCTTTCCCATCTCAAATCAACTTTAACCCTGTGTCCTAATCTGCTCAGGTTGCTGTAACAAAGTATCATAGACGAGGTGGCTTAAGGAACAAATTTATTTCTCACAGTTCTGGAGGCCAGAAAGTGTAAGATCAAGATGCTGAGAAGGTAGGTTTCCTTCTGAAGTCTCCTCTTAGCCACCATCTGTATGCCCCCCAAGACCTCTTTTTTGTATGTTCAGAGAACGATTTTTCTGATGTCTCTTTTTATAAAAAAGTTAATCCTAATTTATCAGGATCATGGTTCCACGCTTATACCTCAATTAAACTAACTACTTCTTTAGGGGTCCCTATGTTCACCCTATGCTCCACTGGTGGTTAGGGCTTCAATACATGGATTTGGAGGGGACACAGTCAGGCCACAGTACCCTGAGGAATGTTCTCTAATTTCTCATAAAATATGTATCTCTTCCTCTTTCTTATAAACAAATTCATCTTTCTCAATTTATGGCAACCAGTCTTCTCCACTATTAAACCAGAAATCCAACCTCAGAACTCCATGAACATACCAACTATCACTTGTTTGCACTGCCACATCTCATGCCTTAACTAGACTCTTGGCCCCAACAATTAACTCATTTTCTTATACTTCCCAGAATTTCAGTGAAATTCAAGGTACACCAAAACACAAGAAGAAGAAATCAAAATATGATCCAATTATTTTCCAATAAAATCATGCAAGAATAACCACACAATTAAATGTATGTCTATGCATACATTTAAGTGGTCACTAAATACAGATAATAAATAATTACCTACTGCTTACTATACACAGCGTAGTTGTGCTGTTTCAATGGATAGATACCCTCATACGCTCCTTAAATAATCCAAAGACCTTCTGTGCTTAACACATCAAATTATGATCTGTACTGGCTTTTAATTTATTAAGATCCTAAAGCAAAAATCTATAAGGGATTCAAGAGACTAAATTTCAATGATTACAGCTGACTCAGAGAACAGAATTCAGACTCTGGCCAAACTGATGTAATTCTAGTTTTGCTATTTACTAATATTTGACTTTACGAAAACTACTTCACCTCTCTAAAACTGTTTCTTCATCTACAGATTGAAGATAAAAATATCTATCCCACAGAACAGTAAAATTTAAATGAAATAATATATAGAGGGTAGACAACATACTTAGTAAATACTCAGATGTTAGCTATCATGATGCATGATTTTAAATGTTCAATATCTGTTGAATAAAAATTAACAAATGAGTACATTATACACAAAATCTCCAGAATTCTACAATCTATCTCATTCTTCTTACTATTGCAAAAATTCCTAGTCAAAGATAATAGAAACAAGCAGAGATGTTATCTGTTGCTTAAAGTGGCAAACCTAAAGCTTTTTTGTGAGAGGGAAAAAAGCATTTAACATTTACAGTTGTTGTGGGTTAACTGTGCTCCCCAAAAAAGATATGTCCATGTCCTAACTCCTGGTATCTGTCAATATGACTTTATTTGAAAACCGGGTTTTTGCAGATGTAAACAAGTTAAGGTATAATAAATTAGGGTGAACCCTAATCCATCATGATTGGTATCCTTCTAAGAAGAGAAGAAACATAGACACAGAGAGATGAAAGCCACATAAAGACACAAGACAGAGACTGCAGCTATGTGGCCACAAACCAAGGGATGCCTGGAGCTACCAGAAGATGAAAGAATCAAGGAAGGATCTTCCCTTAGAAGCTTCTGAGTGAGTATGCTCATTCAATACCTTCTTTTAGGGTTTCTAGCCTCCAAAACTGAGAGAAAAAAGATTGTTTGGTTATAATCCACCAGTCTATGGTGCTTTGTGTTATGACACCCTAGTAGGAAACTAACATGCTGTTGTTATAGTTTTTCCCTCACATATTTTAACACAGAAAGCTTCTACATAAACGTCAAAAAGAGGGGTATATAGTCACACTAAAGATAATAATTAAAGAACTGTGTAGAACTCTAGCAATAATTCCATGGCTCCCCATGTCTAAGTCACGTAATTTGGGCATCATTTTTTTTTAAGATTTAATTACTTAGAGGCATACTTGTGCCTCAGGTATGTAAGAGTTACCTGTTAAATTCCTTCATACCTGTAGTAACAACTTTGATGTGATTTGATGTGTCACAGTAGCCACCAATATAATACAAAATAAACTATAGTATATACATAAAGTGATTTGAAGTGTTCAAAGAAACATAGTAAAAGTTTTCCTTTTAGCAGGAATATGATACAATGACCCAACTAGGGGACAATGTATGCTATAAGCTTCACTTCACTACTCAGATTTAAACTTCTGAAGAACTACAAAACTGGGAGTTCAAAAAGAGAAATAAATTTGAAATTCCCCTTATATTATAATCTAGACATCTAAAATCAGGCAAACAAAGCAAAAAAGAGAGGCTAAATTCAGATCACTGTGATTTGTTTTAAGAAGAAAGAGAGCTTTCTGGTTTGTTGGTTATTTTACTAGTTGTGCACAAAAACTATTAGTGACTACAAAGGACAAAGGGCCAATGGTGGGTAGGGGGGAGCGACAGAGAGAAATCAGCAATGGTAGAATTCAACAGATTATAGAGAGTTAGTTTGTGATAAAGGACTGACCTGACATTGCTCTAAATATCAGGTACAGAGCTAGAAAAGTCAAAGAGGTTAAAGGGCAAAGAGTCATTTGCCTCAATCATGGTAAAACAGGTCTCTCTGCTGTATTGTCATGAAAAGCTACTGAAGCCACTGCAAACATACAAATCTTTGAGTAGGACTGAAGTGAGTAAATGCATACCTGCCTTACATCTATACCAACCACAATGTAGTTCCATATACTCATAACATATGGCAATGAGAAAAGACAGAGTACGTTCTAGGGATTAAAAAAAAAAAAAGATGACTTCCCAAATTACCAAAAAGAAACAAGTTCAGAATGCTTGACTCTAATCAATTAAACCATTCTGAAACTAATCAGGGTATAAATAACAATATTTAGGAAATCTTTTTAAGAAAGTAGGGGAGTAAGACATATTAGAATGACTGTAAAAAATGTTAACATGTTAAATTCATCTCTTAAAGTGTTAATCTTGAATTATCCTAAAAACTCTTCTATTCAAATCAGATCATATTTTTAAGATTCTAAGCACTAGGATTTTGATAATATCTTAAGTTGCTCTTCTAAGAGTGGTAAAGGATTTTTGCTAACTCATTTGTAGTGTTTTGAATAAGCCTTCACAAGATAGCAACAATTAAATAAAAATCACTGATGATAAAATAATGTAGCAGAGATAGAATTCTAGTCTCACTGAAGATATATTATCATGAGAGCAATGACTACTTACGATTAAATTGTAACTACAGAATTGGTCCTGTTTGTCCTAAGTTTAGTGTTCATATTGCAGATATTAAAACCTAATCCTTGCACAATATTTGGCAAATTTAGAAAACAATAGATTTAGGAACTTCTGATAGCATATAATTATATAAAATGGACTTAAGCAGAATTACTTTATTAGTTAAGGTTCTCTGGTATTTGACTTCCAATTTCACTTATACAACATTTCATTAACTTACTGCTATGAAATCAAAAATATTTTAAAATTTAGTATTTTTTCTAAATCAAGTGTTTATAATGTCTTTTCTCTAATGCAGATACCTTACTATATAACATTATCGGTGAAGGGAACATCATAAGCAATGATATGGTTCATTTAACCTATTTGGCGATTACTGTAACTTGTGAATATGATGAGGAACAAACTTACAATTTGATTCTCACATAAATAAGAATCCTGGCTGCTCATGTAACTAGACTGCATCTCTCAGAATAAGCAAGGGATAATGAGGTGGGAAACTTTTGTTCCCTAGACGTAAGGTGCCGTAGGAGCACACAACTGTCATTCCTGAGTAGGGTACTTTCCACAGCCTGTGGATTACAAGTCTAAATTTTCTCTGCCGATACTGGGTTTACAATTCTTTCACAGAGACTCAGGGCCACTACTCACATTTGATTGAGAACTTGTGCCATGGCAACTCCATTAGTCAGCTGTTTGACATCTTGACAAGGCGCAGTAGTATTGAATGTCTGCAGCTGAAGTAACACAAAACAAAAAACTTTTTTTACTGTTTCTTTATACCAACAAGGTAGCATTACCCCCCCAAAATTTATATATAAACGTATGTATATGAATTAATAGAGAAAAATCATCTAAATGTATCATGTTTTGGTTAAATTCAGATACTGCCAAATGAAACTACCGTAATAAGTTTCTATGGTTATGCAATGCTTTTATAAAAATAAACATTTAACAGTTGAAGAGAACATAAAAAATTATATGTAAAATAGTTAAATACATTGATGCCATGTATAAGTACTTGAGCATTTCTGAAAGCTACAAAGGAAACTCTTAACACAGTAATTGTATTCTATTTTTAGGATAAAATCAGAAAAAAGAATTTTAACCTAACATTTACAAGTTAAAATTTCACTCATATCACTTGTTAAGATAGTAAAGGCCATGTCAATCTAAAATTGTTTACTTTATCAATGAGCTCTGAAAAAGGCAGAACCATTGACCACTATCTAACAGTTAGCCTGAATAGGGATGAATAGTGCAAGGCCAACCCAATGTCAAATTGCTTATATACAGCTTGCAGCTTGGTTTTAAATATAACTAACTTTTCAGATCTCTACTGGTTAAACATTCATATACACTTTTCTTAAAAGTGGAACGGTGGCATCTTTTTCTAATAAGCAAATACAATATAGAAGAATTTTTAAGAAACAGAGAACAAAAATGGACCCTATACTTTATATAGAGATGTAACATCAACCCACAAAGATTTTAAATTAAATACACCACAATTCTCTCCCACACATGTTCCTCTCCTTTACTATTCAATTACAATCCCTTTGTTTACCATTTAACTATCTTAATCAATAAAATTCTATACCACCATAAATCTCCTTTAGTGGTTTTATAAATTTTGAGAGTCTGCAAATCTGCCTCCATTACCCAATGCAACATGAAGAAAAGATACAATAAACTAAACCTGGCCACAGTTACTTCAAAACACTAACACACTTCACTGAACACCTATACTCTCTGGGACACTGTAGTATATAAAGGAAAATCACCAGGCTTCTACCCTCAAGAGGCTTCAACCTAGAGTTGAGAAGGAAAACATACATACAAATCATTTTAAAAAAAAGTAATTAGAGTAGCATTGCATAATAACATATACAGGTTTAAGGTGTGCATAGTACAAACCAGCATCTGTAGGTATGGCTGGAATTTCACCACTTACAGGTTCAATTCTAGCTTCATCTTATAACAGGCTCCTTACACTCAATTTGCCCACACCTTGCCCCTTCCCTCTGGTAAACACTAGTTTTGTATCATAGACTAAATGTCAATTTTTGTTTGTTCATTCATTTGTTTGCTTTCTTTATAAACTAAATATGAGAGAAGTCAAAGGGTGCTTGTCTCTCAGTCTGATTTCTTTCCCTAGGCATAATTCCTTCTAGGTTTGTCCATGCTGTTGTAAATGACAGAATTTCACCTTTTTTATTACTAAGTAGCATGCATTTTATTGTGTATTTATACATCTTTATCTAGTCATCTGTCACTGGCACTTAGGTTCTTTCCAACTCTTGGCTACAATAAAGATGAGGGTGCATATATGGCTTCAAATTACCATTTTTTATGTTTTTAGAGTACCAGAAGTGGAATAACTGGCTCATATAGAATTTCTATTTGCAGTTTTTTGAGGAATCTCCATTCTGTTTTCCATAATGACAGACATTTGCACTCCCATAACAGTGTACGAGGTTCCTTCTCTACACAACCTTGTGAACACTCATCTCTGGTCTTCTGAAAATAGCTATTATCACAGATACGAAGTATTACATCTTGCTTTGATTTGTATTTCCCTGATAATAAGAGATGATGACTGTCTTTTCATGTGCCTGCTGGCTAGTTGAAGACATAAATCATTTTTAGAAAGTGTCACTCTAGACTCATGATTATAATATAAACAAAGTGATCTGAAAAATATGAGTCAACTAATCTATTAGGGCTTGTAACTAGGAAATACTTCATCCCTAAGAAGTATTTATTCCTAATTCCAAGGTCCTCTTGAGTAAACAAAAGGCCAGAGAAAAGAAGTTTCAGGAAAAAGAAAAATGATAAAAACATAAACAGATAAGAAGAGGTGTTTTGTTTTTAGGCAACATGTAATGTGATTCAGTATTATTGGGATTCCAGTGCAGAGAGGGAGAGATGAAAACAATAAGGGGTCTAAAAAACAAAACAAAACAGGCAAGAGTCAAGACACTGAAGGGTCATGACAAGAAGACTGAACTTATCCTTGATAGTATTAGTCAAATAATGGGGAACAGTAAAATAGTTTTTACCTAACAAGATGGTTATGAGAATTATAAGAATTAAAAAAAGTGTATGAAAATGGAGTGTACTTGTCAGTGCCAGGCCCACAGCATGAGTTAGAACACTAGTTGAGTCAGGGTTTCTCAAGTGTGGGCTCTGAGAACAGTATGTTTTTGAATTTCCAGAAATACTGAATCAGAAAACTGCCAAGTTATTCTTAAGCAAATCAATTTTTTCAGAATCATTGCTCTTGGTGATGAGGAAATACTAAAGAGTATTAAAGAAGAAAGTGAAATCTTTAGAACATTTTAGATTAGCAGCAATAGTGACATGTGGAATGGAAGACAGCAGCTTTGAGTCACTTAGAAGGCTGTTGCCATGCTCTTGTTGACAAAGTGGATAGTTTACATATAACTAGGGTAATGCTGATTGAGAAGATGGATGAATTTGTGAATATCCAAAATATTTAATTAGAATAATTTTGCAACTGGATAGATAACAGAGAAGACCCTTTTAATAAAGATAATCTTATATTTCCAGATGTAAGTCCCTACTTTTCAACCTTCACTACTTATTCTTTGTATTATTGAATTTAACAAACTGAATATGATTAATGATTTAAAAAGGACAAATTTCAGAGGCACAGACTATTAGGAAAAAGCAAAAAAATACATAAAAGGAGTACTTATACCAAGTAGTTGTCTCATTGCCAACCCACCTCTACACCCTCCCTGCTCAAATTAAGACTGATTTCTCCTCCTTACAGTTATGGAAATTGGAGTGTCTCTTTGAAGTTCTAAAACCAGTAAGGTAAAAAGAATGTAATTTTATCTGGCTAAAGTCAAAGATTTCATAATCAAGAACAGTGAATAAATTTGAAAGCCCAGTGGGAGGAGAGGCCAAAGTAGAGCAACAAAAGAACAAATTCTCTCACTCTACTCTTCACAGAGGTGAAGAAGTGAAAGTTTTTTAGTGAGTGACCACAAAAGGATAGGCAGAGCTTCCATGAGTATTCATCCCTGAGTACAGTGTTCTAGAAAGCACTGTTACTTTCTTCTTAATTTTTACATAAAGCAAATAATCAGAAATGTGGAAATACTGTTTCAGTATAAGTGTCACAGAAACTAAGAAAGGAAAGGGAGTTTTTCACAAATTGTGTTAACAAAAACACAGCCATGGGTGAATATTCAAATATTCTCTTCTAGCTCATTTCAGAAGCTCGTCATTTTTAATTGTAAGATCTTCATAAAAATCATTTACCCTTTAATGTTTTTGTTAATTTGGGTATGTGTTATTATTTCACCTTAGTAAAATAAATGGTTATCAATATTTTTATTTCCTTCATATGTCTGTCAAAGTATGCAAGAACTAAGAGACTTCTTAAAAAACATCTAGCTCAACCTTCTAATACCATGATTGTAAAGCCCAAAGATTTAAATTTCCAAACATCACCAAGTTAAGGTAGAATTAAATTTCTCTTTATATTTCAAACTCTCATATACTTCCTCTACCTGAAAATGGTGCTCAGATTGTTTTTTACTAACATTACAATATTTCCAAGAATCAATGATCTTGAGCTTCAAATCATAAAATGGAAACTTCTAAAAAATGACAAAGAGGCATCTCTTCACTTAACCAACTTTTTTTGATGACTTCTCTAATTCCGCTAACAGTGTCACCATTGCAGCCCTGGTGCCAAAAGAAAAGAGCTTGATACCAACCGTCTTATCACCTCCATAATCGGCTCCATCGTAATTTCATTTTCCATTTCCTACTACTACTTCCCCAAACATGTGACATTAGTTAGCATGGTGGCGAACATGTTAAAATACCAGGGATCTCGTGACAAATCTGTCTTCCATTATTACTGTCTTTCAATCTGTACCTGAAGATCATTTACACTACTGCTAGGGCTTCTTTCCTCTGTTTGGAAAACTCATTTCCCCTGATTTCTTCCATCCTCAGTGACAGTCAAAAGTAGCATCCCAAATACCTATACAGACCTACATACTTAATGGTGAAATAGTGAACCTGAGGGTCAGAATCAAGACAGGATATTTATCATTCACCTCTTTGATTCAATGATGTCTTGAAGATACTAGCCAGGTCTTGTTCCTGGAAAAAAGGTCAAAGGCTCTGATCCCAAGAAGCAAAGAGGATGAACGACTTCAGAAAATGTTCAGTGTAACAGATACAAAAGAAAGGGGTTAACAAATTATAGTAGGATAAAGGTGGGGGTGTACTTCACTATCAGTGTCACTCAGAAAGATGACAACAGACTCAAGAAATGAACGATGAGAAGCAGCCAGTCACAGAAACTAGAAGGAAAATATTGTGGGAAGAACCAAAGAGTAAATATTCTAGGTAGAAAAAAATACTGATATAAGAAAAAAAAAAAACAAAAAACAGTTTAACTTCCTCCATAAACAAGAAGTCAGTGCAGCATGGTAGGCAGGGATAAGAAGTATGGGATGAGGTGAGCGCGAGAAAATTGGGGCAGTGCGGTAACATAAACAATGCAGTGACTAGCAAAGGTAAAATAAGACAGTAGGGAGTTTACTAAGAATGGTCCAGAGAGGTAAAGAAAAGCCAAAAGACAGGTACCAAAGAAACTAAGGCAGGTGATAATTTAACAAAGGAATCATGAAGTAAAATAAGGACGATGTAACAGTCGTCAAATCCAGTCAGCTTTAGAGAAAAGATCAAAAGCAGTGTGTTGAGAAGTGAAGGATGAACATGAAAAAAAACTCATTAGCTCTGACTGAATGGAAGGAGAAAATACAGTATGGTTTCAGTAGTGGCTCATTGTTCTTTCTTTTTAAGACAGCAGATATTTGAGCTACTATCTATGTAGAGAAAAAGGAATTGATGGAAAGAAAAAAAGCTGTAAATACAGAAAGGGGATAAAAAGGAGACCAAAGTTCTAGAAGAGATGGAAGGTCTGAGACTAGAGCCAAAGATAAGAAGATGATCATTTAGCTAAATGGGGAAGAGGCTCAGAGTACTAATAAAGGTTTGTGAAGAGAAATACGAGAGGAACTATATGATCATTCTTAATCAAAAGTTCCTATGGAAACATGTATTTGGCTGCAGCAGCCTTTGTAGATGCAGCAGTCTGCGCAATAATTCAATTTTTCCACAATGTTTCAACAGCCTGGGAGACTTAGATAAGCAAACAATTAATTATACTTGATCATCTTTGATTCCTTATTATTTGGTTTATAACATTTTTACAATTTTTTAGGGAATTTTGCCTTCCATTATAAAAATGATCAGCTTTGCTTCCCACTCCAATTTAAATGAAGTTATTTGATGCGTCTTGATATATGTCTTCCTCTGTATCTTGAACAAAGTAGGAACTCGAAAAATATCGATTAAAACATTACAATCCAATCCAATAAAATCCTATGCTTCTCCAGCTCTACCTCATAAAAATATGACGTCATGAAGACTAAACTTACTACTTAAGTGGGATGTTTAGCGCAGCGCTATAAACAATTAGGATACACCCTTTAATTAGTACTTGTTTTAACAAAACACATCATTAAAAGTAATGTTGTCTTGTTTCATGACAGTCTTAAACACACCGTCTAAATCCCAATAGTTATTTTAAAAGAAAATACAGATGAACAGTAGGTTAATTACTTTTAACTCAGAAATCCTAGATATCTGCAACCCACTTAAAGCAAAAGCTATGTACCTTCAAAGTGTAAAAGCATTTTTAATTATAGTTGGTTCCAATAAAACTTCACACACTTCCAGAAACCTTCTCTGATTCTTAATTCTTTTGATTTATAGGCATTAGGGGTTCCAGGGAATCTCATCAACCCATTACTCCCTCTCGATCCAGTCTGTTTACATTCCATTCTGCATACTCTGCCCCAGACACAACTGGTTCAGAACGGGCATCATCAACAATTCGTTGTGCACCATACAGCACCATCCTTGCCCAATAGGGGTTAGGAACCACACCTGGATGCCAGTTCTCTTGTAGCTGAGCAACTCCAAAAGGTGAGACATCCCTCTGCTGACTGGCATGCTGAGGAAAGATCTTGCCTGTTCAAGCCCAAGTCAAATCAATAAACACTAAAGATGGGAAAAGCGCAAACGAAAAGACCAAGTGTTTTCTTTAAAGAAAATACTGCCATGTGCAGGCGGGAGAGAGACCAAAGAGAAAGAAGGAACACGAGTCTCCACCCCCCCCCCAACCCCTAATTTTTTTCTCCCTACGTGGGAACATCTCTTCTATGAGGGCTCCACGAAAATCGGATAGCCTGGGGCCCTGGAGGAACTGATCCCAGGACAAAAAAAGCTGTCTTTTGGCCACCTGTGTCCAAACAAAGTGGTTGGGGGTGGGAGGCAGGTTTTGCAGAGGGTCTTGCACTCTCAAGAGGCAGTAAGGTCCCTCTGGAAGACTGTGCATCAGAAACAAGGAGAAAGAGCCATTGGTCTAGAAAGTGTAGGGTTTGGGACTTGGGGCGGGGGTATTAAAATGGGAAAGATGGGAGGCTTAGCTCCCATCACAGCGGTGTGGAGCATAATGGGGGGTGGGGGTAAGAAAGGCCTCCTCGGGCCCGCCCCTCAAAACTCCTACACACACACACACACACACACACACACACACACACACACACACACCACGACCCCCCCCCCCCCCGCCCCGCCCCGCCCCGGCCCTTCGACCCGCAGGTGGCACTCTCGCAGTCAAGGGCGACCTAAGAGGTGTAGGCGACGCGCAGAGTTCGCGGCGCAGGTGGCCCGGCTGCGCCCCGACTGCCCGCCCCAGACCCCTACACTCACCCAGATGATGAGGCTGTCGCACAGGGGCAGCTCGGGCTGCGGAAGCGGCTGCGTCTCTTCCATGGCCGGGGACCCCGTCGACTCTGCGGCTGACACCTCCCTCCCTCCTCCCGCGCTCCGCCCGGAGCCGCCGTCGACCACCTGCGCACCAGCCAGCAGAGATCGATCTCCAGGCCCAACGTCCGCGCCGCTCACGCGCGAGGCCTCGCGCTGCCGACGTCGCCGGCGTAATCCCCTGCCGCCCCCGCCCCTCCCCGGCTGGCCCGGGCCGCGCGGCTCGGCACCTGAGCCCCGCCCCCTCCCTCCGCCCACCTCACTCCGCGCTCCCGCACGCCACTCCCCAGCACTGAGTGACCTGGGCGCCTACCAGTCACAAAGAAGGTAGGTGCCGGGGAGGCGCGGGCGGGAGGGTCGGGGGCGGGGAGACGGGGGAAAGAGGTTGCTCAGGAGGCATTGCTGATTGGACGTGCCACCCGAGCTCCAGCCAATCAGTGTGAGACAAGACTGAGCCTCCAGGAGCAAAGGCGAGCAAAGGCGTTTATGACCTGGCAGGTGCTGAGAGGGCTGGAGGTTGCTCGCCCTGGAGGGGGACATGGCTGTGCAGGGGAGGCGCAGAGGTTCAAGCGCCAGCTTTCCTCAAGGGTAGAATTTGGCCATAAGTACCCAGGCACTTGTGGAGCTGGCTCAGACATCTTCGACCTTCTTGCGGTAGGGCAGCTCCTGGCTATACCTGTGGATACTCACTCTCCGCTTTCATGTTTTCAAAAATACATCTTACCCATGAATAAAATCTCCTCCAGATAGGGAAGAGTATTTTTCTCCTAGGAGCTCATTGTAAAAAGATATCTTAATTTGCAGACGTGGCAGAGGCTGGTGGGGGGGCGTGGGGGGCTGTGGAAAGGGGGCTACCATAAGGCTGCTGAAATCCTCACAAGATCGCAAACCATGAACAATTTATTTTAAATGGGTCAAAAAGAAAGACCATTTCAGGTAGGGAAATGAAAAATGAAGTGATCCAGTCGTTTTCAGAAATATGGAAGATTTTAATGTACATTGTATCTATTTTCCTGTGAAGGTTGAAAACCTCAATTTTCTGAGAATGTTCTTGGGGGAGGGATGGTTTAAAATTGGAATCTCTAGGATGTACTGCTATATGGCTTAGGCTACTGAAATGGGGTAGAATAATCTTATTCTTGGTATTGATTTTCATCACCTCACTCATTCATAATCTCATCAATTCATGCACTGTGGAAAATGCAGCTGGCTCATTTATTTTGCTGTGTCTTTATATTTAGATACTGAAAGATTAAAACTGATGGATGACTGCAATTAAAAGCTTCCAAATGTAAATCAGTTTCATTCTAAAAATACAGTACACACATTTCCTATCGAGTCCCTTAACATTCTAGAATATTCTTACCCTGGCTTCAGTTATTTTCTGAGCACATTTAGTAGCATTGGTAATATGACTTAGTGAAAACTTAAGTTTCTAAGAACTGAAGTCTGGCCTGATCTGAGTCATGACTACTTCCCGCTAGCTGTTGACAAACCTTCACCTCTGGAACCCAATCTCCGTATTCTTAAAATAATACTGATACACGCCGTGCCTACCTACCAAGGACAAAAATGATAACGGATGTGAAGAACTAAACTCGTGCAAGTATGAGTTATTATAATAATCATATGAAAACATTAGTAAAAGTTACAAGTGACTGAACTACTTGAACTATTTAAGAAGAGTAAGGGGGCAGGGGTGGCAAGTGTGTTACTTTTCTGTGCAGAGAATACATCCTCAGGAAAGAATGATGAATTTTCTTTATGGTACGAGCTCTAAGAAAAAATTTGTGAAGACTATAATCAATGAATTCAGAGAAGAAAAATAATTATTTAAAACTTATATGAAAAATTTTAGTAAAATGCAAAGCATGAAGCATTGGAATAAAACAACCTAAAATAATGTTGAGAAGAGTAAAGTTTACTTTTATACACAACTGGAGCAAGCATATTAGAAATTTTTATGTTTATCAAGAAACTTAAAAGTCTCTCTACTGTTTAGAACCATGATTCCATAATTCCACTGTATCATAAATTCTGTTGAATTCATCAGAAAAATGATGAAAAATGACATGTTTTGCAGCTCTATAAATGCTGATAAATGTGTCCAATAAGTAAGGAAGGATAATTACATGATAGCAAATTCATAAGAGAATATTTGGCAACTAATACAATAACATTTTGGAGAATATTGAATAAAACTAAAATTTTCATGACATATTACATTAAATTAAAAAGTAGATGTAAAAACGTGAGCCATGTGACTTTAGTATTATATTTTTGTTTTTACATATGCACAGCAATAAGGCAATGAATGTCCATCAAACTACTGTGTTATTTTTATTTTATAAAAATATGTGGATGTAAAAATAATATGTGGATGATGTGGTTATTTTCTTTAACTTATTGGATTTTTCAGTATTTATGCAACTATTTTGTATTGTTTTATAAGAAAAAATATTAAAAGAAATGTCTAATACAACGTAGGCGCTAATTTTTCAGCTATTGGCATTCATTTCTAGAAGGTAGCATGCGCATTTGGAGAGTTAAAATGAAACTGACTTTTAAATTTTAGTTGTGGGATTTTAAATTGGTACATCTTTTGGAAAAGTTTCATATGTATCAATATATACATAAATGTTCAAAGCCTTAAGTCAATAATTTTATTTCCAGAATCTATTCTAAGAAATAATCAGACTCCAAAACAAGTTGTTGATTGCAGTGGTTGATTGTTATTTATCAAAGCACAAAAATAAATTCATGTCTGAAAGGGAAGTGATAAAATACACTATGATATATCTATACAATTAAATATAATACAGCTATTAAAATATTCTGAAAGATGTTTATTCCAGAAAATGCTTACAAAATAGTGTTAAAGGAGAGGGTGATGATTTGTATATATATTTAGAATTCTCTCTATGTGTGTAATATATTTTAATGTATGCATCCCTGTTTGTGTATGCATGTATGTATGTACACAGAGAAAGAAAAAGGCTAATGAAAATAAGTCAAAATGTTAATATTAACAATGATAATATCTAGATATTAGAATAGTGAGTTTTACCATTTTTTCTTACAGTAATTTTGATATTTGCTACAGTGATTTTATTACTAAAAATGATTGAAATTGTGAATATGTTTGGAGGTCAACAGTGGAAGAATATATATAGAACATTATGTCTCTGTGCAGAGGGAAAAAAACAGCAATAACCAGACAGTGTTTTTGCAAAGATACTGGGAAACTCAGATTCATAGGCAATCTGAAGAGTTCAGAATAGGAAACGGCAGGTGCCAGAGCACCTCATCAGATCTAGAGGGCAAACATTATAGGAAGTCTTTTCAGGATACCACCTGGATGAATATGATAAATTGGTTGCTATGCCTTTCTGAGTCATTCTGTTCAAGATTCAAGTTTCAATGAGGGCACTGGAGTGGTCTATCATGGGAGATGTGTCCATCCCTTTGCCAGATGAAGGCAGAGCACCTTATCTGCCTACCCTGCCAGGACTGTAGACCCAAGATGAAATCATGGGGAAGCTGTCCCATGTAGATGAAGAGGAGAAAGAGGAATACTAGCAGACAAAAACAAAAATAACAATTCTCCCCATGTAATTTCATATAGTGGTTGTGAGGATTAAATGCATACAAAATGCTTAACAGAAATCCTAGTTCATAGAAGTTACTCAATATATTGTGTACATCTTAGTACGTGTTTACCTTTACACTACTTTTTAAAAAATTCAAATGAAGATCTATTAAAATATTAGTAGAGGTTAATTGCAGTGATTGTTAATTTTCACTTCCCAACTTGATCAAAATGGAGAAATATTACCTTTTTAATTAAAACAAAACTTTTAAGAGACAAAAATCTATGTCTTGCATTTCAAAGTGATGCAGTGAATGGAGAAGTTGTTCCTTCGAATATCTAGATCCCCTGAATGGCCTAGGTGGACAGGTGGACAGAAATGGATGGGGACATTCAGAGAGAAGGCCATGCTAGCAGAGTGACCATGGCAGCAGTACGCAGAACTCGCCAACAAAGCATTCATTCCTGACGCGTACTATGGGGCCCTGATACAGAAAAAAAATCCAGACAGTAACTGCTTAAGTGCGGCTATACCTTCCTTAGTCCTCTAAACAGAAGTATTATAGATGTTTAAGGACAAAAGAAAGGAAGGTGAGCTAAAGGAAGGGAGGACAGGGGAAAGGAGAAAGGAAAGAACTGTAACCCAGGCCAGACCTCAGTAAAAGAGGGATAGAGAAAGCCTCACAAGGGTTAATTTGGTTCTGTGGATGAAACCCACAAGAGTAGTCCGCAGTCCGAAGTCCGTGATGGACAAAGAACGATAACAAATTCAGGCTGCATCTAGTTAACATCAAAGTCTACTGGCAGTTAAACGCAATAGCAGACACTTCTAGAATTAGAATTTGGGAAATTCTTGGGAATAATAGTTCAGGCACAGGGAAAGGAGATTTACAAGAATAGGCAGATTCCTAACCTATTTTCCTTCACATAAACTCACTTTTGAAAATACCTTCTAGTTCTTAGCTTGTGATCACAGAGGGCACAAGGGCCTGCCTGCCTATTAATTATGTAATGGTGATGGGGAAGCAAGACCATGGCCAGACACTATCCCTGGGTGAGCTTTAACCTTCCGATAAAGAGACAATCTTGGACAGAAATGACTTGGCTACTCAGTCAGTCTGAATCTTTAGGTGAGGGGTTGAAATAAACGTTATTCCCACAAATGCATTTAGTTAGGGTGACTGTGGAGACTAGAGAAAAGGAATCAAGGATATGGACTATGTTCTGTTTTATATAAAATGGAATACTTACCTGTTCCTCATATTGGCCAGGGCTTACTGATTATGAAATTAATACTATATAGAGACTATGTAACACTGAGAGTATTGCTTTTGGGGCTTTTTAGACTTAAGTTTAAGATCTTTTATATCATATAATGAAACCTCCCTTTACATTTACATTTTAGTTCAATGCTAGAAAGAAATGTTATCACTAACCTTTTGGACTGCCCAAAGAGACATTATTCTAAGTTTTCAATGAAGAGGTTCAAGCCAAGTTCAACTTAAAATTAAGGGTGAAGACATCTCTATTCCTGGAGAATGTACATCTATAGTGCATGGGATTATTTTTAAAGGAAAGGTGTAGGCAGGAATGAAGGTGAGTAGGCAGACAGGAAGAGAGAGGAGAAAGGAGCACTTTGATGCTATTTTGTTGTTCATCTTGGTTCTCTGACATACAAACCTTGGTCCTTGTATGTATGTAGATTATACCAGCCAAAGGCAGTAGATTTAACCGCTCCTCCACAAGGGCACATCTAGTACATGGAATTTTTGTATTTTACTATATGCATAACAAAATCTAGAATGTAGACTCTGAATGGTAATAAACATGTAGGAGATTTACTAAGAAGTGCTTTTAGGAATAACAGCTGTGGAAGGGAAGAAAAAGGAGAACTGGACTTAGGAAGAAAGCAGGTTGTGGTTCAGTCTTCACAAAAGTCTCAGCCAATTCTGGGGAGCTCTGAATATGAAATGGCACTTCTGAGTTGTTCAGGTTTGATGAAGGGGGCTGAGTCATTCTGCCTCCATGCAGAGGAGTCAGTGGAGGCCAGGTTGCCATAAAAAATGGGCAAGAGCTGAGGTGATTCAAAAGAAGGCTGCTGGCTGTCTGTTGACAGCACTGGCAGAGGTTGGGGACTGAGGTATCACATCACAGTATTCTCTGCATAGAGTGGCACCCACAGTCATTTTGAGTGGAGCCAGAGGTGCCATCACTCGGGATGGTAAAGCATAGTCAGAAATAGACAAGTTATCCCAACTGTGGCAGTGGTGTTACAACAAAGTTAGATGGTCACAGAGGAGGAATGCTAGCATCCTTGTTTCTTGCAAAGCTTCCAAAACAGAAAGGGTTATTAGTCATCACTGGATTTCATGTAGGGCCTTGGTGTCAAATAACCAAACAAATGCCACCTTGGAGGATTTGAAAGTGGGGTAGCTGTGGAAGCAAAAGTTACAAAAAGAAAACCTACAAATCAGGGTAATATAATCAATTGTATTTTAAACTGATAAAAAATATTTCATTTGCCACTTATTGAGTGAAAATAAATATAACCACTTTATTTATTAGGATATTAAAACTCAGCCTAAGTCAAATAAAATTGGACATAACTGTTTTAACATATCCTAAGTAACTCAAATGAGAAAAAAAATTTAATAGCAAGGTGGATGTGCTATTTTTTGGAAAAACTTGAAAACAGTAAATAGCAAAAAATAGATGTTTAGTGAAATAAACTGATAATGTAACCAATATGAGGTATCCTGTAAACAGAGATCCTATATTTTCCATCTTAATTTTTCCACATGAACAAGATATTTCATCAGTTTACACTGTTAGAAGAGATGATTCATGCTTCTTATTCCATGAGTGACCTACTTTTTATGTACAAAAGTCCTTTTAATCCACGTAAGCAGATTTTTTAATAAAGGGCAAACACTGACACATACTAGCTAATCACTTAATCCACAGATGTTTGTCTCTAAAAAAGCAAGGAAAACCTACCTTTGCAGTATAACTACCAAGGTATATCTGATTGTTTTCAAGAGTATTAAAATTAATATTTTAACACAAGTAGATTGTTAATGTTTATTATATTATATATACATAAATCAATAGAGAAAGTGGATAAAAGCACATTTACAACACAGGTTTCATGACAATAATGATACAAGTATGATATCTAAAAAGGACAGGGAAAGTTTTGCTAAAAATACTGCTTATATTTTATTATAGCTTAAGAAAACTATATTTTTAAAACTATTGTGGCAAAATATGGTTCTGAAATATGGTTCCAGACCTATAGCAATTTAAAATATAGTCAAGTGATGTTTTCCTATGGAGCCGCATGTTTTTAATTGACATTCTAAATACTAGAAGGAAGGAATTGAAAGTGGAAGAAGAGGGGGCTACCTAACCTTGAGTGATAGAAAGTTGGGCTATACAAGGAAAAATGGGGATGCCAGGAGAAAGGTATTCATGTGAGCGATTGTAGGAAATACCTAGAAATCCTGTTATAGTTAATGGCTTTTTTGAAATTATTTTACTAAATTAACAAGTGCATCCTAAAGTGAATGGAAGTATTTCCACAAATCCTAAAAAAAAATAAAATAAAAAAAATAAAGAAAACAAATTGATTAAGGTTTAGGTTTAGCCTTATACAAAGAAGAAAGAAGCTGCATACCTCTTTAAAGTGGAGGACTTCCTATAGTAAAAATGTTTTAGATGAACATGATTGGTGACTATAATCTTGAGATTATAAATATTATTATTGATAATATTAATAATAATGAAATAATAATAATAATGAAATAATGTAAAAATGATACTAAAATCCTAATAAGGTAGGTAATATTTTTAATCTTTATTTTACAGGTGAGGAAATGTATTCATTAGTGAAGTATCCAAGAATTTATCATGAATAAGTTTCATAGCTCAGAAAATCTCTTTCCGGATATGAAGAGGAGAATCCTTTTAAGGTAAATCAGAGCTGATTTTTTTTAACTTTATATATACTGATGTATAATTGATATACAAATTGTATTTGATATGTGACATGCATATTTAACATAGACAGATAATATTAATACTTAATATATAGAGAGCTTTATATGGACATAGATGTATGGTCATTTACCATCACCACAGTCAAGGTACTAAATAGCCATCACTTCCCATATCTTCCTTGTGTTTATGTGAATTTGTGTGTATGTGAGTGTTTTGTGATAAAAACTAATTTTTAATAATCATTGCAAAATAAAATTGCAATCATTCAGTCATTACTGTTTCTGTATCTTCCCTTGTTGCTGAAATATTTCTTCAATCAATGTTCTTTTTGTTCAACACTGTGAAGTAAGTGAAGCCATCCCATCATGTCTAGATGTGTGACCTGTTAGATCTTCTGACTGAAAGGTAATGATCACAGTAGGTGACTTGGACATCTCGAGTGTTTAGCTTTTGACATTTTTCCTCTAAAGATAAAATTGAACTATTTATAGACAATTATTCTTATGAACTACATATGATTTTTCTGAAGAATAATTTAGTTGGTTATTTGGATTAAGTATCTGGGTTATTTGACTATCCTTAGGAAGTATATATTTTTTATATTCAAATCCTTTTTTAGGTTATAGTTGCCACATGTCTCAATAGATAGAAAGATCTCAATAGATGGATGATAGATAGATAGACTGTCCTTAAAAACAGTAAAGGTATGCAGATAGGACAAAAAAACCCCAACTTGAAGACATTCTCACTGCTGAACTTGAGACAATTTGGTGATTAAAATGAATAGTGGCACATATTCTACTGAATAAAAATAAATCGCTAAGTCTATATTTATATGTTATTAATTTAAAAGTGGATGTGGAGAGAAGAGGAAAGACTTTTTTTTCAAAGCAATGCCAATTAATAGACATAGAAATAATAGTGGAAATAGAGAAATCACCATTTTATGACCACCATAGTAATAATTGATTCAGGCAATAATTATTACAGATGCTAAAAGCATTGGGTGACAAACTTTTGGGGAACCATATAATCATAAAGTCTCAACTAATTAGTAATTGCAATGGAAAAGTATTTTTACAATGGAGATTTTTGGTGGATAGCATCCTAACCAAATGAAATTTAATAATCCCCATAACTAGACAATCTAATACTACGTTCCTGCCAATGCGACACACTAAGTTTACAACAAAATCTTTGCTGAAAATGGTAAAATCAAATATCATCACAAAGAAACAATCCGACAAATCTTACAGATCTGGCTTCTCGATGAAATATCACACACAAACACAACACACATACAGGCATGTGCACACATACACATGTGTGTATACTATGAACTTGACTTAGATAAAGGAGACTAAGAACAACGCATGATCCTTGGTTCCAGATTTTGAATTCTCATTACCTGAATGTAATAATTATATGTGATTTTTTTAAAGGAAAGGCATGGGAATGAAGGCCAAGTAGGCAGGCAGGAGGAAGAGAGGAGGAAGTGCTTATTTATTTTACTTAGTTTTCATTTTGGTTGCATCCCTTGTCCCCAGGTCTTGAACCAGGGAATCTTGCGATGTGTGTGGATTGCGCCCAGTGAACTAAACCATGAAGCCATTAAGGTGTACATAATCAGACATGTATTTATAGAAGACTGTCCTTACTCTTACGATTAAGTATTTAAGGGAAAAGACTATTTTGTTCCTCTTGAGGAAGTAACTTGTTAAAAGTATGAAGTATGTGGCAGATAGCCCGGAGCTAAAACCCTTCTCTGTTTGACCATAAGACTCACTTGTACCTTTTACTACCCCATGACATTGTGCAAGTTAAGCAAGGAGGTCTGTGAGTTAAGAAGGCAAAGTTCAACAAACTATAATCATGCTGCCTTCCCTGTTTAACTTGAAGCTGTTCATGTGACTTGTATGCACCACCGCCCTTGGAGACATTGTGCTTTTATGTGGAGTTCAGAGAGTTGAGAATAAGGTTCAAATGTTGCTCTCTACTGCTCGGAAGTCTGTAGGGAACAATTCAATTTGATTTGTTCTCAGTGTTGATACAAAAAGAACAGATAGGCATCTCAAATTGAATGCTGTCTCAGTTGGCTTATTCATTACAAGTACTATCTGTTGCCAGAAGTAAGTATTAGTTGTAGAAAGCTTGTTGCAGGCTTGTAAGAGATAAGTGAAGCAAGCTGCCTTAAAAAAAAATGTTGGTTGCAAAGCCCAGAAGAACATGTTTTTCTCCTTTCCTTATTATTACCTTGGTCAAGTTCCTGAACTCTCTTGGTTCTCAGTTTTCTCATTCTAAATGGGGGTAATAAAAGCTTGCCTGCCTGAAGAAAGAGAGCAGGAAATCTAGGACAAAGTCAACAAACACAGAGTAACTACCTTTTATAGCTAGAACATTTTCGGACATTGGAAACGTGAAAGAGTATAAAGCAGTCTCCACCCTTTCTATAATTATCATCTTACAGGGATACAGGATTTGCATATAAAATGGCAAATAAATAATCAAAACATATGTGTAACATACCATGTGTCAAAGATGAAAGGATTAATCACCAAGGATATTATACATCTCCTAATTTAATTATAATATATAACTTTAACTTTTCCTACTCATATTCCAAAAAAATAAAAAATAAGGAAGGAAGGAACAAAAGAAAAGGGAAGGAGGAAAAGAAGGAAATAACACAGGAGGACCAATAAAGCTAAGTACATATATAAATATGAAAGTCAGTATGAATGTATTTTTAACTTGTAATTTCTCCTTTTCAAATATAATTTAAAGAAAACTGCAAAAATAATAATTATAAATCTTTGTGGTAGGCAAATAATGTATGAAAATGTAATTTGTGACAAGAACAATATAAAGGGAGGGATGGAGCAAACTTTTGAATGTTATTAAAACTATATATTAATAAAAACTAGATTAATATAAATTAAAAGTATTAATTATAAACCCCAGAAAACCCATCGAGAAAATCCCTTTAAAATGTGGAGAAATTAATCAAAATGGTATAATAGAAAATTTATATTTAACACAAAAGAAAGCAGTGGTAGAATAACTAAGGAACTAAAGAAGACCTAGGAAGCATAGTAAAATATAAGTCCTTGCTTATGAGTAATTACATAAAATTTACATGAAATAAAATGCCAGAAGACAAATAATGGGAAAGGGAATTTAAAAACATGATCCGACCACATATATGCTATCTATAAGAGACTCACTGTAGATCCAGGGACAAACTAGGGTAAACATTAAATGATGTGTAAAGAGAGTCTGAGCAAACACTACTTTCACGAAAATTGCAGTGGTATATTAATATCGGATAAAATTAAGTTTAAGAAAAAAATTACTCTGTTAAAAGAAAACATTACAAGAGTCACTTTATCAAGAAGATGTATAAATTATGCACACATTAACAGAGCCCCAACAGTTATGGAGAAAAGATTGACAAAAGAGATAGAGTATTCAACAATAATAGTAGGACACTTGTATACGTCACTTTCAAAACTGAGTAGAACAACTAGATAGAAGAGCAGCAAAGAAATAAAAGACTTAAATAACACTATAAATAAACTAGACCTAAGAGATGGATATGGAACATTCCATCCCAAAACAGCTGGACACACATTCTGCTCAAGTGCTCATGGAACATTCTCCAAAAAAGACCATATGTTAGACCACAAAATAGATCTCAATGAATGTGAAGGAATGAAATCATACAAAGTATTTTACCACGTGGAATACAATTATAATCATTGTAAAAGTCCTAGAGAAAAATATAGGGGAAAGTCTCAGGACAGTGAGCTTAGCAATGATTTCTTGCATATGGCACCAATAGCACAAGCAACACAAGCAAAATTACACAAGGACTGCATCAAGGTAAAAAGATTCTACACAGCAAAGGAATCAATGAAGTGAAAAGGCAAACTGCACAATGAGAAAGATATTTAAAAGTGATTTATCTGATAAGGAATAATTATCCAAAAATATACAAAGAACTCCTACAACTCCACGGCAAAACAAGACAAAATAAAACCAATAGCCCAGTTAGAAAACATTCAAAGAACTTAAGCAGACATTTCTCCAAAGAAGACGTGCTATGACCAAAAAGTGTGTGAAAAGATGCTAGACATCACTAATCACCAAGGAAAATATCAAAACCACAATGAGATCTATCTCACAAAAACATAAGGACATTGGAATTCATCACAACTCAACCAGATTTGCAAGAAACACAACGGATTTCTATAAATGAATGAAACCCCACTTAGAAACAGCAAGACACCAAAGAGAAAATTTGGAGGAGGCAGGGAGGAGAATAAAAAACATGGATTGTCGGATTGAGAGTGGAATAAACTTGCTCTTAATTTAAAATAGAATGTAAAGAGATAATAATGATATATCATCTCATACCTGTAAAAATGGCTATTGTCCCAAAGACCAGAAACAAGTGTTTTCAAGGATGCAGAGAAAAGGAAACTTTATACACTATTGATGGGATGTAAATTGGTGCTACCATTATAGAGAGTATTGTGGAGATTCCTCAAAACACTTGAAAATACAAATTCTATACAATTATGTTATCCTACTTCTGGGTATTTATTTGAAAAACATAATAACACTAATTTGAAGACCCATAGGCATGTTTTTGTTTATTCTAACAGTGCTTACAATAGCCAAGAGTTAGAAGCGACCTGAGTGATTATTGACACATAAGTGGATAAAGAAGATGTGATATGCATGAATATTCTGTGTAAATGTAATGTAATATGCATTATATACTAACATATAAACACTAAACAACTATAAAAAAGATTATATCCTGCCATTTGGTACAAGATATGTGGATCTAGAGGGAAATATACTTAGTGAAAAAAGTCAGAAGGAGAAAGTCAAGTATCTTACGATTTCACTCAAGTGTTATATATTAGAGAAGTTAAATATACAAATGAACCAAATAAAACAAAAATAGACTTTTAGTCTATAGGAGCAAATTAGAGGTTTCCAGAAGAGAAGAAGAGTGAAGGATAGAATTGAACTATTGATGGTGAACTTAATGTATTATATAGAGATGTTGATTTGTTAACTTGCAATGATGTGCACCTTAAAATATATAATGTTATAATGCGATGCTCCCTCAATAACATTCAATTAAAAAAGAAGAATCTGGTATCAATAACCTAGCCTTCTTAATGTACTAACAAAGAACAAACTAAACCAAAGGAAGCAGAAAGAAATAATAGAGGTTTAAGTAGCACTGAATGAAATAGAAGATGAAAAACAATAGATGAAATAAAAAACTGGTTCTTTGAATAAACAAAATTACCCAAATTTTAACTGTACTGATCATGAATAAAAGGAAGATTCAAATTACTAAAATAAAAAATGAAATGGGAATATTAAATTAATATTACAGAAATAAAAATGATTACAAAGAAAACCATGAACATTTATAGATCAACAAATTAGATAATATAGATGAAAGGGACACATTTCTAGAGCATGCAAACTACATAAATACAAACTACCAAAACAGATTCAAGAAGAAATAGAAAACCCAAGGAGACCTAAAGCAGGTAAGGAGACTGAATCAAACAATCAGGGACTTCCAAGAAAGACTCCATCAGGACTGGATGGCTTCACTGATGAAGTCTAGCAAATGTTTTAACAAAGAATACCAATCCTTCTCAAATGTTTCTAAAAAATAAACAAAATATAAGAGGAGAGAACACAGCCTAACTTATTCTGAGATCATTTAACAAATCAAACAATGACACCCTAAGAAAACTATAGACCTGTATCACTTATGGAGAGAGATGAAAAAATTCTCAATAAAATAATAGCAAGCCAACCCAACAGCAAATGTTATTTCCTGTGTCCAAGTGGGATTTTTCCAGGATTGCAAGGGTGGTTCAACATATGAAAATCAATCATTACATTACATTATATTAATAGAAGAGGGGGAAACCCACACCAATATCTCAATTGATGCTAAAAATGCATCTGACAAAATTCAACAATCATACATGATAAAAAACACTCAAAATACTAGAAATAGAAGGCAAATTTCTCACCACAATAAAAGACATCTTTGAAAATCTCACCCAGTGTAAAAGAACAAAAGTTTTCCCTAAGATCAGAATAAGACATGGGATGTCTACTCTTGGCACTTCTACTCAACATTGTACTGGTTCTAGTCAGAGCAACTAGGTATGAAAAAGCAAAACAAAACTCCAAATCAGGCATCCATATTTCAAAGGAAGAGGCACAAGTGTATCTATTCAAGTCAATATATATATATGCATAATGTATATTAAGTGTATATAAACTATAAATATGTATATATGATCATACAAAGCTAATAAAGAATTTCAGCAACATTGCAGGATACAGTATCACACACAAATCATTCAGCCATATTTCTATAGTACAGCAATGAACAATCTGAAAAAAATTATCTACTTTTTAAGCAGCATCAAAATGAATAAAATATATTATCTAACTAAGGAGGTGTAGGACTTGTACACTGTGAACTACAAAACACTGTTGATAGAAATGAAAGAAGACCTACAAAAATGGAAAGATTGTACATGTTCATGGGTTGGAAGACTTAACATGATTAAGGTAACAGTACTCAAATTTATCTATGGATTCCTTACAAGCTTTATTAAAGTTCATAATTTAGTTTTTTAAGAAAGTGATAAGCTTATTATAAAATCTATATCAAATTTCAAGGAATACCACATATCCAAAATCACAAAAAGAAAAACAAAGCTTGAGAAAGCACACTTCTCTATTCCAAAATGTTCTATGAAGCTAGAGTAATGAAAACACTTTTGTATTGGCACAGAGATAGACGTAGATCAGTGTCCGGACAGTAGAGTTCATTGATTTTTGAAAAGGGTATCAAGACCACCCAATGAGGGGAAAATAGTCTTCTTAACACATGGTGCTGGGAAAACTGGACATCCACATGAAATAGTGAATTTGGAACTCTACTGCACACCATATATAAAAATCAATTCAGAATGGCTCGAGGCCCTAAATATAAAACTAAAACTAAACAAGTCTTGGAAGGTGACCTAGGTTTTGACTTCATGATCTTGAATTAGCATTTTTTTTTCTTTCTTTTTAAAGGGACTGAAGCAGGGAAGTGGGCAGGAAGGGAGAGAGGAGGAAGAAGCATTTTTATTTATGTATTTGTTCACTTAGGGTTTGCCCCCCTACCCTGGATCACGAACCCAAGTCCCTGAGCTTTACATGGTTTATGCCCCAATAATCATAGTGTATCAGACAATAGTTTCTTAAATGATGTCAAAAGCACAGGCAACGAAAGAATAGCTAACTTAAAACTTCATCAAAGTTAAATACCTTTGCTTATCAAAGTTCCCTATCAATACAATAGCTAACTTGTAAAATGAGAGATAATATTTGCATATCAGATAGCTAATAAGAAGCTTCTGTCCAGAATATATAAATAATGCTTAAAATTTAACAAGCTTAAGTGCACCCTTGTGGCCCTTGGTTAGTCCACCATGGCACAGTCCACATACATCTCTTTGTACCTGGTTTAAGACCCTGGACTGGGAGAAACAACGAAGATGAAAAACAAAATAAAATGCTGCTTCTTCTGCTCTCTTCCTACCTGCTCGCCTGCCTGCTCATCTTCATTCCTGTCTCCATCTTTCCCTAAAAAGCAAAAAACAAAAGACAAGATTAAACAATGCAATTTAAAAAATGGGCAAAGTATATAAACTGACAGTTTTCCAATGGTGACTTATTTATAGCCAATAAGCACATTTAAAGATGCTCAACATCATCAATCATTAGAGAAATTCAAATGAAAACCACAATGAGATAACACTTCATACCACTAGGATACCACTAGGATGGCTATAAGCCAAAAAATCAAACAAAAAACAAAGGAAACATTCATTCATTGAATCGCTCATGCAGTGCACCTACAGTGGAAACACAGCTTTGTGGCCCCGCACTAAGTTTAATATAGAATTGCCATACGATCCAGTAATTTAATTCCTAGGTATGTGCCCATGGAAATTCAAAACAGATGTTCAAATGAAATTGTATACATAATGTTCAGAGCACACTATTTCCAATAGCCAAAAGGTGGACACATCCCCATAACACTTAACAGATGCACAAATAACCAAAATGTGGTATTTGTATAAAATGGAGAAGTATTCAGTCATAAAAAAGAATGGAGCTCTGATTCATACTATGACATGGATGAAAATTGAAGACATTATGCTAAATGAAAGAAGCCAGACACAAGGTCACATGTTGTTTGACTATATTTATATGAAATGACCAGAGACAGAAAGCAGATTAGTGGTTGCAAGGTTCCGGCCAGATGAGAGGGAAAAGGTCAATAACTGCTAATGGGCACAGGATTTCTTTGTGAGACAACTCTAGTGCTGTATAATGAGAATGCAACATTGTGAATGTACTAAATGCCAATGAATTGTACACTTAAAAATGATTCCAAGGCTGAATTTTATGTCATTTGAATTTTACCTCAATTAAAAAAACATAAGAGAGAGGAATCATTTATACCCAGCATGATGCTAGGCATTTTCCATCTATTTTCTCATTGATCCAAGTAGATAGTGGTCCATAGACAGGTCACAAGTTAGTAAGTGAAGAGAATTTTCAGACTGCAAGGAAAATGAATTTGTTTCGACTTCAACTCCATTGTGAGGCTGTCCTTGGATACTGAAACAATAATACAAATGACTACTTTTTTTTTTAATAATGCTGCCTTTTTCCAGCTTTTCATAGTTGCACATATTATGCTCTGGTTTTATTTTGACATTGGTTTTCTTTTCCATGGGACAAGCTTGTTTTCTTTTTCCTCTTAGTAGCTTATGACCTGGAGACTGGGACTGGTGCTCCATGTTTGCATTTCTAGAGCCTAGCGCTCAGCACAGAGTACATGCTCAATAAAGGTTTGCAGTGGCCAGCTGGAATGACATATTTGGTTGATGGCAGCATACTACATTAATAGCTCCTAAAATCTCCATGTCTGTTTGACTTGCTTGTGCAGCACTCAGCAGCCATTTCCCAGAATGAAACTAGGTCACATCTGGGACATATGAACAGCTTTAAGAAAAGTTCTGTCTGAAGCACAAAACCCGTAAGTGTATATCAAATATAATCAAGCTGATCATGGCAAAAAACATTGGACAGGATTAAAACTTCATTTCTTTATGACAGTTTTGGCCTTTGCTATTTTGCTTCATTAATTAAGTTTCATAGTGGCAGAATGATTTGCACATGTTGAAAATCAAAGCCAGATAAAAACTGCAAAAAAGACAAAGCAAGTGTTTTCCTTGCATGAGTCTTTTCCTTTGCCAATTCTCTCCTCCACTGTGATTATTGAGATTCATTTGGTTATGGGGGCAACTTGTATTCTCCTGTGAAAATGTGCATGAAAAGAGAAAACACAAACGTCTAATAATAAGGATCCGAGGAAGAGGCCTCTCCTGACAACAACTTGTAGGGTCCATTATTAAGAGAAGCCTTTGGAATTGTCTGACTTTAGTGGTTTCTAGGAACAGTAGCAGAATATGCTGGATGCCCATAAACCTTTGGTTGTACCTCATTAGACACTGTGAATGATCCACTTTTGTGGGGAGTACTTTTACTATTAAGTCATTTTTAAAGTTGATTTTGTTTGTGTGTGTGTGTATAAAGAAGTCATAATTACTTTCTGATATCATATCATTTAAAAATTGTAAATCATCCAAAATTGGCTAGGCACATGAGAACCCAAGCCCACCCAGAAACATAAAATGACACAAGAAAAATCATATGCTTATTCTCTGTGCTCTGTGATCATTTCATTTGGGATTTTGTTAAAACCTAGAGCAATGTTTTATATCTTCATAAACATTCGTTGTTTGTTTTGTTTTTCTCTGCAGGCTAACAGAGCCGAGTAATTCTGATTCTCTTCGTTCTACTCAGATTTCATGTTGGGTCTGAGGGAAAAGATGAGTCCTGTATCTCAAATTCTTATGAAATCTTTTATTCTGTCACACACTCCTTTGTACAGGTTTATCAGCATTTGCTGAATATCTTCTATAAATAGAGCTCTATTCTTTGCCCTTACCAGCGGCTCAAAAAGAAGACTATTCCTTTCCTCATCATTGTAGCAGTCAAGACCTTGGCCAGAAATGGAACACATGCTCACATTAGGTTTTGATGAGAACTAGAACAAGGACTATTCGCAGGATGGGGCTGAAAAACCAATGAGTTGATCCAGAAGCACCAGAGATATAGCAACATTACGTTAATACTTCCAGATCTTTCTGAGGAGCGAGAGGCCGCAGATGTGGGGCTTGGGAGAGCCTGTGCTTTGGAGGAAGGCAGCTGTCCAGCAGGAGCTATAGTTATAAAAGGAGCAGCTACCGTTAGACTGTTGGCATCTAGACAGTGAGGAGAGGTTACTTCTTGATGGGTGAGTGAAACTGGAGGCAGAAAGCCAAGGGAGTGATGCAGTCCGAAAGGCAGCATCAGGGCACAGAACAGACAGAGATGGGAGGAACTGTGTCTGGTTGACCAATGGAAAACAAAGAGCACATTCACTTCAGAATTTAAAATTTTAGGACAATTCATGAAGTAACATTTTAATTTCAATTTTACAATGAAGACATTTGAATAACTTGCTGAAGGTCACATGGCTATTAAATGGTACCCTTAGGATTTCAATTCATGTCTTCTAGCTCCACTTCTATTTATTTACACCAAAATTTCTGTCTTAGACTTCACTTATTGAACCTGTCTTTCATGTTCGACGATGTGAATCTTATGCATGATTATGGCCTCCATCTTTCATTTGGCTATTAAGAAATTCAGAGTCAAAGTTTAAGCCCCCTTTGCTAAATTTGCAGGATTTGATGGCTTACATTTCTCAGTGATGTTATCTTACTATTTGATCTAGCTGTATTTTTGATCTTTTCAAACTATATATTTTCTTCTATGTCTTTTTTTTTTAACAGAGGCGAAGAATAAACAAATGCAAATAAATGAGAAGCTAATATTGGAATTGTGCTCAGTCAACTGTTTCCCTAACACAAAGCCATGATCATTACTATATAGCAACTGCTAATCCCTCACCTCCACCCTCAAACACATTCATGATCGTTGCTTTAGAGGTGGTTTTAGCATCACAGTCTTTCTCAATAAAAGTGCCTCCATCAGCCACTACCAATCAGTTAGTATTGACAGGGGAGTTGAAACCTATTTGTTATGCTTGGTGTAATGTGACCAGTAAATTGCCTGATGCTACTATAGGATCTTTAATATGGAAAGGCCCTGTGAAAGGAGTCATTTCCATGTTTAATACCACACATCCTGAGAGACTTTTACTCAAGCTTGTTGTATATGATGAGCCTCATTATAATCCAACTGTTTCCCATACTTCAAGTATTTTAGCAAAAGGCAAAGTGAAAATATGTGAATGCATTCCCTGTCCAAATAATTTCTCTTCTTCAGATGTAAATTTGTGGCATTACTCCAAGAATATCTCAATGGTTTTTTTTTTAAATGTTGTGTCATTTGCTTTTGTCACACTAGATAATAGCCTATTTGGCCTTATTAATATAATTAGCTCTGCTCAAGCCAAGGGGTCACAATTTCATTATCTAATATCCTGAAGCAGCACTAAAACACCATTCTACATAGAAAGACATTCATTTAAGCAATTCAACACTTGGATTCTATTCAAGACCATTTAGTGAAAGTTCCCAAGGGACTGTTATTAAGAAACCGGCCATAAAATTATAATGGCATACAGCAGTATAATAATCAAATATTACTGCTAATAGAAGTTTCTTAGAGTTCGATAAGTAGGTCCTATTTGTAGGTTATAATGTATTTTCACAAAATTATCTCATAACCCTAAAGCAAAGCTTTAACAAGTTTATTTTTTAACACACTAACCTCTCCATGTATATATAAATACATAGTCAAACTCACTGATCAGCATCATTAATATGTTCTTTAGCCAATGTGTTCACCTTCTACACTGTTGTGTGAAACATAGGTGCAGTGGTCTGTGATCCGTGGTCATGAAGAATTCTCCCTTGACTCAAGCTGACACGCTGGGTGCTTTCTCTTTCTTCCCCAGTTCAAGTTTATGAGACTTTAACATTGAAGCCACTGTGGACATTTCTGCTTCAGACATACTCCACAATTTGGTATGTTTGAGAAATAAAGTTAAGAGAATGTTCAGTATTCGGAACCCTTCTGAGGTGGAGTCTTCTTGAAGTTGTTTCCGCTCATGTTCTTTCCACTCCTCCAGTTGTTTCAAAGATGAACAATAAACACGTTGATGCTATTACATTAAAATTGCTTTCTCACATATCACCTCATTACATTTCCATATCATCCTCGACAATAGATCATGGTTCACACTTTACCAGTGAAGATAACAGTGTTCTGGCACTCAGGGTCTAAACCGACTCTGACACAATGGTGCCATAGTCATTTGTGTTCATCATTAACAATGGACTCCAAAGCATTTTTTGCTGGTCTCTGTGTATAAAATACAATATAAGACTTTATGAGGGACACATAGACAGACTCTCTCATATGTCTATGTTCTAGAAATAACCTAAAGGCAGCATATTTCTTCTTACCTTCAGGTCTCCCTAATTGCTGTTTTCTCTGCCTAGAAGATTTTTCTTTACTTTTCTTAACTTTTGTTTCTCTAAACTATGAAGGAAGGATAAAGTCCGTATTCAATACTGAATTTTCTGTCATGAGCACCATGCTTTGTACATGATAAATGTTCCATTAGTACTTGTGGAATAATTGTTTGAAATTATCTTGTTTTCTTTTGCTATCCTTGTAGTAATTAGAATTCCTTGCTTTTCTGTTGTAACTACAGTTTATATTTCTCGTGCCTTTGCAGTCCTGTCATTTATGCTCTGATTCTGAAATAAACTTCTAAAAAGTAAATGATAAAGAAGGTCCTCAGAGTCTTTCCCTATGACAATTTGATGGCCTGAGCCCACTGTCTGTTCAAAGTAGGAAAAGCTGATGAGACAGCACTAGAAACTAAACATAAAGCCTAATAGAATTTATCCATTTTACCCAAATTAACTGGTTCTGACTTTTTACTAGAAATAGTAGAATCATAAATTATATCTTATTTGCAGGTCCAGAGTTTCATTTACACCAATTTAGCATATAATTCAGCATATAATATCTATGACAAAGTCAGAAATATGATTGCTTCTAAAATGCGTAAAATATAAATTTAAAATATATACTAAGAGTAAATATCATGCTCCATTATAATACTCTGATCTTGTTACACAGATAGAAGAAAATATAGTATCCATTTTTTCATCTTTGAAACTTTGTCATCTTCATCTACTATTCAAACATCTAAGCATTTCTGGCCTGAGTACCAGGTCTGGCATAAAGTGTGTATTCCAAAATGTTTTTGAAATGAAATAATTTACATACTATGATTGATATCTAACAAGAGTGTTATGGCATCTACAGTGAACTGTGTTTCAGTCATTATTCCATGCGAACTTCATAACCCTGTCAGGTGGTTAGAAGAGTGATGGCCAAGCCTATCTTAAAAATGAATACAAAACAACCCAGAGGAATTAATTGATTTGTCTAAGTTCACACAGCAAGTATGTGGTGGAGTTACGGTTCAAACCCCAGTCTTATGACTCCAAGTCCCATGGCTATTCTGGATTGCTTTTCAAACTTAAATTTATATGTGGGGTAAGGGCTGAGGATTCCTTAACAAGTTAAATGGCACTCAACAGATATTTAAAATATCAAAATGAAATTAGTCTAAGTTTCTAGCAACTCATTAAGTAGAATTTCATTAAGTAGACAGATACTTAAAAAATAAATTTAAGACCTGAAAATAACTGAATCCTTTGTTTTAGGACTAAAATGAGAGAAAATCATAGAGTGTGTGAAACAAAAAATATCATGCTGTTAGTGAACTGTCCGCATTTCTTATTCCCAAGAAGTGAGTAATTATCACTAGAGCAAAGGAAAAATAAACCATAATTAAGCAATGGTTGTAATAGTGTACTAGTAATTATTTCCCTTTATTACAGTCTAACAGTACTACTCTATAGATGATCTGAAACCTTCTGTCTTCATTTTTATAGTTATATTTGATCACACATTTTTAAATATATACTTTCAATAAATTGTTTTCCTTATGTGCTTTATACTTAGTAAATCTTCAGATTTTACAGAGACACTATAATCATTAAATAGTCACTGCCTCATTATTTAACAAAAACAACAGATCATTGTTAATCATTTGGCCCAACAATCAATAAACATCTAATGATTCTGCAATAATTATAGCTGTTCAGAGAAACAGAACAGCTCAGGAGCTGAGGCAGATAAAAGCTACTAAAGAGAAAATTCTATTTCAAGTGTCAGGAGGGGCTTCTTTATCTTTGCTAGTTTTTTTAAAAATATGTAGCTGTCTTAATTTCAAAAAGGTCTTCAATTTGCTTACAGTAAAAGTATAGGCATAAGAATATAAACAATTCTAACAGTCACTAAATGCATCCAATCGGTAAAAGAGAAGAAAAGGAGAAATAGTTCCAAAACAACTCAGAACTTGGGACAATACAATTGTTTATAAAATGCTGCTAAGAGCAGCTTCTTAGTACCTAACGAGAAGAGGGAAATATTGTCCTTCATATTTGAAAGACCCAGAGTTCTGTGAGTTATGGGATATAACTCTGCTCCTCGAAAAGATTTTAAGTGAAATGACAATATAAATAAGAGCACACTGTGAAACAAATATACAAGTATCATTCATGAGTATAGTTTCATAGATATGTCTTACTAAACACAAGCCAAAAAATAAGATTATGGTGTGGCCCTGATCAGTGATATGAAAAAGTCAAAGCTTCCTGGGAATGGGTGTCAACAACAAAAGTTCATTGGAAGCGGGATAGGGGAACTGAGGATGCTGAAAGATGTTCCCACTTCACAGTGTCCTACATTTCTTTGTGAAGTGGGATACACCTCCCTCCCCTATTTAAGAACCTTCACTACAACTCACTGAATGTATGACAAAATCTGAAATCCTTCCATAGCCTTCAACATCCTTCATGATCTGGCCTCTACCCATTTGCAGTCACAGGTCTCCTGGGTCACTATGTTCTTGCCATGATGGACATCTTGGACTTTTTCACGTGCTCTTCTTATTCTGCTTCTTCAGGTACTGTTCTTCCAACCTGAAATGCTTGCTTCCTGCCTCTTTAGTTGGCCATTTTCTATTCCTTTAATAGATTTTGGCTTAAGGACTCCTGCTGCAGAGAAGACAACTTCCACCTCACCCCATTTATATTTAATCAGACCTAGAATTTTTTTTTTACATAGAATGTGGCATTTTCTTCATGGTCTTTTAACAATCTATAGGTACTTATATTTACTTAAAACCTTATGCGAATATACATGTGTTGTAATATATATATCTATATTTTATAGCTTTGTGACATGGAGAGGGCCAAGAAGCACATACAGTACCCAAATATTGATTTCAAATCCTACTCTCCAATAAAAGGAACAAGGCTCCTTGTAGGGGTGGCTGATTCTAGGATAGGAGCAGAGAAAAATACAAGACGGATGTGGAGCATCTTGTGTGACAGAAAGCAAAGAAGATGACTAGTTAAAGGGCCACAGCAGTCAACCTGAAAGAGTTCCCCATGGACAGAGCTAGAACAATATGAGCCAAAAAACATCATAGTACTGGCTTTTAACCCCAAGAATAAAACAAATATCTGTGAATCCATGTTGATATAAACGATTGGAAACATAATTGAGAAAGGGACAAATGCTCATTGTAGAGGAATTACAAATAGTAAATTTAGATGTCCCTCGGATTAGGAGGTACAGTTTAAATCCTCTCAAGTGTGGACTTGACATAGTAACTAACTTCTAATCAGCTCACTTCATAGAATATGAAAACATAAACCCTAATGATAGTATAATAAAGAAATCTGATAGATGCCATCTTAATGATCACATTTACATTGCCACTGAAAAACCATATCTACAGCATGCATCCTTGATGTGATTTGTTGAGGGTACTCTACCTTTATATTATTTATCCCAAAATGCATGACTCAGTCTACTATGAGAAAAGACCAGACATTGGGCTATTTCCTACAAAATACCTGAACAATAATTTTCAGAATTGTCAAGGTCATAAAATAACAAAGGAATCTAAGGAACTGTCACAGATTGGAGGAAACTAAGGAGACACAATGAGTAATTGCAAAGTAGTGAAGTGAATGGATTCCTGGAGCAAAGACACATAGCAGAGAAACTAGCAAATTCTATTAACGTCTGTAGTTTGGTTACTATTGTACCAATGTCAATCCGTTATGATAAATATGTTTGTGTACGTTGTTAATATTAGGGAAAATGAAGAGAAATATATTTAAGAACTCTGTAAAACTAAAACTATTTCAAATGAAAAATCAAAAGTATCTTTTCCCATTAACCTATAACTCGACTGGCAAAGATCATCTCTGGAGTGACCACTACTGTATGTCCGTTCTTAGAACAGATGCATACTCAATAAGACTGGGTTCTGGAGCCTGGCTGTGTATTTAAAACCTGACTTTGATGCTTATGAACAAAGTTATTGACAGGTTTGTTAGTTTTCTCATCTATAAGAAGAAATATCAGGTGGTTTTGAGGACCAGAGGGTTTAATAAGTGTAAACACATACAACATAAACGGTTAGTTATAATTCACGTAATTCCTATTTCATAGATTATTGTTCAATGAGTGAGTGCTCCTCTGAGTCATGATTCAATTAAGTCAGAGAGAACTTGAAGAAGTTCGGGGTACAGAAAAGTATGAATGTGATGGGAATGGGGGCTCCATGAGGCACAGTAGACGGGTTGGCATGAAACTGGCAAAAGTGTAAGGATGAACTGTGGAGCTGAAGCAGGGAGCAATACTGGTAAGGAAGTATGTGTCAGGGCCTTGTGTTCTGATTACTAATGAGGATTGTCAGAGAAGGGCAATCAGTCTCTCTGGGGGAATAATGGCCTCAGGTAGATAGATTCTCTGTCCCTCTCCCCACTGCTCTGTACTTGCAGAGAGCTGACCTCTAGAGATTGCATTTCTCAGAGTCCTATGCACTTTAGTTGATTTCCTTCTGACTCTGGCCAACGGAGGCTCTGCTGTGAGATTGGAAGTTTCGAAGAAAGCAACAGAGCTTTTCTGCCCTTCCCTCTTTATCTTGGTCAGCAACTCCAATAGCAGCTATATTTTTTCCATGAACTGTCCTACCACGGTCTCAGCCTCTGCCCAGGGGTCAGTAACACTATGTCTTCCTCTGTTCTTCTAGACTAGAATCTCAGAAGTCTCTTCTATAATGATTTTCTGGGTTCTCTGATTATTCTTTTTTTGACTCTCAGTTCCTCTATTACTGTTGCAATTTTTTCCTGGTTATGAAGTCCCTGTTATGTGTTCAGATTGTTTCTATTTCCTGGCTAGACTTTGACAGAAACTCAAGTCTTGATGACCTGAGCTTGATGACTTCAGCATGACTGAAACTCTGGGGAAGGTTTGGAGGGCTACTCTAGGCAGAGACATGGGTTGCTTTCCTAAGTTTTTGTTATGTAGTCAGTGTGCCACGAATATTTCTGGGCATTGGGCATTGCAAAGTTTGGAAGATGGTGGTGCTGGTGACAGCCTGTAATCGTAGACATTATTCATGCACCTGCCTTCTGGACAATCCCAGACAGATCTGAAAAAACTGATGGAAGGGGAAGCTGCATGTTCCCATGGACACCATATCCAGACCTGGTAATGAATCCTTCAGGGGTGATGTGGACTGAAGAGGCCCTCCTGCTCAGAAATACGCAAGAGTACTGGAGTCCGAGTATGGGTATCATTCCAGCCCCTTCAACTAACTCTGGCTGCTTCATACAAAAAGATGCTTCTTTCATCAGCACTTTATCTCTGGCATTTATTTAGACGCCCTCTCATTTGAGTCCTTATGAACTCCGGTGATGAACACGGACCTGTATTTCCCTAAGAGATAGAGTTTAGTGTCACCCTAGATTCAGGCTCATGGTGGAAGGGTTTGAGTGAGTATATTTGCATTGATGAACAGTATGTTAGTCTTATGTTGTGGGTATGTATAAATTAAGTCATGTTCATATTTAGGGACCACTCATCTATGTTTACATTTTGATAAATGTATATTAGTCCATTGTAGTCATAACTTTTTTGATGCAAATCTGTCCTATCTTTGGCCAATGGAAAACTCTTCAAGCTGGCTCTAGTTATTTTAATCTGACTCAACAGTCTTTGGTAGCACCTGTTCAATGTAAGCTACTGTTCTTATTCGTCATTTTTATTGTAGATGGACTGTCATTCTTAAAAATGAAAAGTTATGACCATAGTATGAATAGCAATACTTTTAAAAACACCAAATTAAGTTTTTGTATAAATGCAAAAGGGAGTTGAGTTGTGGGCAGAGTGAAATAATTAAGAAAGTTTGAAAAGGGTAAAGCATTGTTATCTCAGTTACATTTACAGTCATAAAGTCTTTTTTTAACCATTTCCTTACCAACTCAATCACCTTTATAACAAAGCCAACATTGTATTTATTTCCTGTAGATTTTATGAGCTCCCAGGAGTTTCCTGGTAAGCTCTTGCATAACAAAGAGCAGGTGAAATCAAGGCCAGCTTCGTGTTCCTTACATAAACAGCAGGAAGTCTGAGTGTTTGTTGTAAGAAAAGTAGGAACGAAACATATGCTTGAGTACATATAAGCACAATATGTTCTCCAGCATCATATAACTCCTGTGTAGAACAGTTAAGCCATATGTTACAGAAATTATACTTAAAAAATTACTATGCAGATGTCAAAAAGTAAATGTGCATTTGCACCAAAAATAAACACGTTTGCTCTTGAGGTAACTCAGCTCTATGGCTTCTCAAATCCTTTTGAATTGTAACCATTTTTTTTCTTGTAGTTTGTGTTAAAATTTCTCCTAAGACTATTAAATTATAATAAGTTGAAAATTTTAAAGCATGTTGTCAAAAAGATGCTATTAAACTTTCTAGAGGGTATTGGCATTTAAGTCAGCGCAACTTTAGTGTTCAGAATCCCAGGTGCCACAAAGTAACTAATGTTAGCGGTATATTTCTTTGGTATTTTCTTGGAAAGAGCTCTGTAGATCTAACAATGTGTTAACGTTGTGTATATGTAGCGGTGGCTTAGGGTTAGGGTGTGAACAGGGAGAGGAGGTAAGAGGGATGAGTGAGGGCCTGATATTTTCATCTATGGTGTGTGAGTAGGGAATGTTCTACCTAGAATGTATGACAAGAGAGGAGAAAGACTTAAAAATTAGAATACACGGAGATCTAAATTTATGAAGATCACGATGAAATGCAGGATTATATTATTAGTATTTGACACTGGTTATGGCAGTAGTTTTATCTGTGGTGATTGCAGAGCTACCAATTTTAAATGTCACTTAAAGGATGACTAATTTAATGGACATAGTTCTTACAATGCATTTCTAAAGAGAGGTCTTCTTTGAACCTATCTTTAATGACTAGTTTAGATGCTGATAATTACCAACATTCATATGTAACACAATATTTGATATAGCAAAAGAGCGAATAGCACTTCATTTCTGTAATTAGGTAAGACAACCAGATTTCATTAGGTAGCCATTAATTTGCTGAATAAACCTCCCATTCACAGAGCATGAAAGAAAACATTCATACAACTCAGGTCAAAACATTATGAACTCTTGGTTAATTAGGATTCAAATTACTGCGGTGGCTTCTAGATGAATGCAATAAAATGCTCTATACAAAAACTTCTCTGATGAAATAAGTCCGGGAGATGCTTCACAAACAGCTCTCTCGAAGATTTATAAGGTGCATATCATCTGAAAACACTATCTTAAGAATATTCTTTAGTAACAAAGCCTGTTTAACTCAGCAGTTGACCATGACTCTTTTCCCCAGATAAAATCTACTATTATTCTATCAACCTTGTTAGTTACTAACACAATTCTTTCTTTCTCAGGCTTTTTTGACAGAATCACAATTTCACCGGAACAGCCACGTGCCCAGGCCCAGGGCCTCCTGCCTTCTTTAAGCCAGTCTCAGCAAACTCTAGTAGCAGGCCTAACACACAGAATCTGGCCAGTGAGACCCAAGAAGTCTGCTAGGAGGCTCTTCCTTAATGAAAAGGCATTACAGAGCAGGTTCTATTATCAGAACCAAGTCTGCTGTTTGCTGCCTTGTAAAGGCCAGTACTCGAGAGAATGAATGTTGATGAAAGAAATGTAGGTTTAGCACCAACCAAGGAAGTGGGAGACCTGTTCCGTTTCAAATCCACTTTACTGAGTGAGGGGAGCACAGGGATTATACAGACAAAGTACAGGTGCAGGGGGTAACATGGGGGCAGAAGGGTATTTGCAGCTGTTTGTGATTGCAAATAGTGAGGTGCCTGCAAGGGAGTCTGCTGGCTTATTAGGCCCATTACAAGTCTTCTTGCCTGTGTGGAAGAAAACTAGTTTCATCCATTGTCCATGTTTCTCCCAGTTTAGTAAATCTATAACTAGATTATAGATCACTTTGGCTGGATAGCTAGGTTCCCTGGGTCTTGATTTATTTGCCTAGGTATAGTTCCAGTATGCTTTGGATATTATATGAAAAATAAGATGCCTTTAGATGTAGCAGCATTTTGCAGTCATGAAATAACAAACCTGAGGTCAAAAGCCAGTCTGCTGAGGCTAGGGGAAAAAAATGATAAAAGGCCTTGGGTCTTTGATGGAATTATTAAGGATAAAAATCTCTAACGGCCCATTATTCCCACTGATAGTGTGTCCTGCCCTGTGGACCCGAATTCCCTACAGGATTAGGCCTTGCTTGCTGTGGGTTTATCAGAGGCAGGTTTGAAGGGCTGGGTTATTATTATTTACAGCTAAAAACTATCCCAACTGATAAACTGTCTATTAGGAAGTCTGGAATAGGATACGATGGTGTCCTGCTGATTTCCTGTGAGACTGAGTACTTGACACATACTAGCATGAAAGGAAGCCTGACAGGATGTTCACGGACCCAGAGGATTAACTTAGTTACATGCTTTGCCCCAAGCAAGACCCAGCTTGTTGTTTTGATGACCACAAATTTAGCCTCCATGTGGTTCTAATAGTGTAAGGCATATCAGTGCGAGCAGGCTAGATTATGCTAAGGTAAGAAACCACCTCTTGTTCTCCACAGCAAAGGGTGATGTCTCACTCAACCTGCATGTTCATGGTAGGTTGGACGGAGGTTCTTCTGAGTCATTTCACTCTGGAACCTAGTCTAAGAGAGGTTCCCCATCTGGAGTATTGCTGGTTGCTGATTAGGAGGAATTAAAGCTCTTTTAATGATAATCAGAGGCTAGGTCCAAAAATGACACCCACCATTTCTCACAGCTCATTAAATAGGACTGGTCACAAGTTCCCACTCAACTACAAGGGATCACGAAAAGAAAGCCTCCAGAGAACACCATTAATAGCTATCACTCACAGTAGAGAGGATGACATAAAAGTTGCTAATCAGAAAGTATGCTGAGCTCCTTGGATTCACTCTGGGAATATTGTTTAAGCAAAAGGAAGACCCAGGTCGGTGACAGGACAATTACATGAAACTGAATTTGGCCCTAAGGGAGAGAGATGGTACATGCAAGGCAATGTATTCAGTTCCATTTAAGTAACCTATAATTCAAGGCGGTACTCTGGCCCTAGGAGGGAAGTCAGAGGGCAAGTCAAACAGCTCCAGTTTCTGTTTGTTTAGTGCAAGTATGGTTTAATGTGAGGAGATAGGGCATTCTGGGGTCAGGTGGGATGGTAGAGATGATTTACCAGTCAGAATAGCAGGAAGGAGAAATTAACCAACTGTGGTTGAAGATGAATCAAGTTGCCTACCCAGGGAGTCAGTTGCAAAAGTCATATTTGAAGGGAGTAGCGAGGCCAGAAATAATAGAATAAGTAAACAAGGCCTGAGTCCTGGAGGATTACAGGTAGAATGAAATGTAATATGAGGTATGGACTTTGACAAATTGCTTAGAAATAATGCAGGGAACTATGTGAAAAGACTCAATGTTTTTCTTTCCCTGGGATAATGGTGTAATTTCAGGAATCATGCCAGATTGGACGGCTATGTCTGTGTTTTAAGGGAGAAGTGTTTAATTTGGTGAGGTTCCAGGTGCCAACGTCTACTGGCAGAAAGACAAATGTAGATTCACCGGCTGGGGGAACGTCAGGGCAGGTTGGGACTGGGCGTATGTGTCCTACCTCAGTCTGTTACCTCAGGGAGGGAGTAGAGCAAAATCTTTAGGCAAAGGGCCATCCATACTTGAAGCTCAGCAGAGCTGAGAAGGCAGGACTGGACATGTTTCTGTTTTCATCATTTCCAGAGGAGCCTTTCCAGAGAGACCTACAATAATTACTGGCATCTTTGGTCCTCTTGTAGCACCTATCACTGGGGGTGCTTATTGGACACCTAGCATGAAGTTTCTGTGCTTCTTAAGTCTCTTCCTATATGCCCTCTCTCTCCTCCATCTGACACTAGCCCCTTATGTGGCAAGAGAGAAAATTCTAGCACACATGACATAGTAAGAGTTCATTTGGTTGGTTGTCACTGAGGTAATATAGAAGTTTCACCTGTAGAAACTGGATGTAATGTTGTCCAACTTGACTGGAAGCAGTGCTTCTAGAAACTCTATAATGCACATATGTATTGGTTGAAGAGAAAAATGGAGATTTGTTGAACTTCTACTTTAAGTCAAGCACTGTGCCAAGCACTTCGCAGTATCATCCCATGTTGTCCTCACATAATCCATGAGGCAAATTTTCTTGTCCTCCACTTTGTAGATAAGAAATAGACTCACAGGTTAACTTGCTCGCATGCATTCATCCACCGTGTTGGCTAGAAAGTAGTGAAGCTGTGATTTCAAGTAGAGAAGTAGCAACTCCTTGACTCAAAACTTTCTCTGATGGCCAACAACAGTAACATAGGGGTTTGCTCAACCAGGGAGCAGAAGGGCCTCCTAGATATTGATGCATCTGCTAAAGCAAGGAACCATGGGGCAGAGAGCAATTAGAAAACTAATGAATCATCATCTGTTGCACAAATAAGCTAATTGAATTTGTTAAAAAGCAGCAGCATAGTGGTCCTATTTCCATATTCCAGTTACACAGTATTAAACCAGTTACTTAAATTCTTACAGCCTTCATTTTTGTATTTGTAAAATGGGATTCCATTCTTTGTTAGACTTGCCTCACAAGATACTTGGAGTAGCAGCTGAGATAATGCATGTGCAATCAATATGGGAACTCTAAAGAAATATTCAAAATGAAAAGCATCATTATTGACTTTGCCTTAATCCCAGATAGTAATAAATAAAACATTTCTCCTTCAAATGTGTAAAAATTATACAGCAAGGAGTCAGGCTTGCCCTAGATTTCCATAAGGAAACATTTTAAAGCCTTCAGGCATGACTTAAACAAATAAAAATGAAATTTTTAGAAGCATTTCTTCTAATATGTAATTATTTAAAGTGATTCTCTGCACAGAACGGAAATTAAACATAAGATTAATGAATTAGTTAATGATCAGTTGAGAAGCTTTGATTTATTAGCAGTAGTCTTTGCTTTTACATGTTGCTTTTGTTTTGGAAATTTTATACAATTGTCAGATACTTAGAAATACTCGGAGAAGATGTATTTTTCTTTTACGTTCTCACTTTAGAAACTGGAAATGGAGAAAAAAAGCTTTTTGTATTCCAGACTTGCTCCTATTACTGTCAATAGCAATTAAGTACTTTTATGGAGACGGCACAAAGATTCTTCTGTAATACATCAGAAGTCCAATCTTAAGTATAATTACATTACATCGTTCCACTCAGTGATTAGTTTCTTGTTTAGTGACAGTGTCCTTCACGTTAAGTCCATTGATGGTAATTATTTGTTACTATGCCCTTGAATTCCAAAAGCATGTGTACCACAGCCTTGGTGAACAGTGAATATTTCTGGGCTACCACGCAATCGGTTCCCCACAAGAGATCCTACAGGAAATGGTCTGTAACAACACAAAAGATTTGCAAAAGGTTTCTGAGCTTGAGCTACCCACTAAAATGAGGTATTTGGGTATGCATTTGTGTGTGTGGTGTGTCTGTGTGTCTGTGTGTGTGCCATAAAAAACTGAAAGCAAATCATGAGCTATAAAAGGCATTATTTTCTTAACCCTTAATGTCACCCTTAAAGTTTTTGGCACTGCTTAATGTCCATTAACATATAACATAGATTGTTTAGTTTCAAAGTGAGACATTTTTGAGATACTTGTTAGTTCTACCAGTATTCTTCATGCAGAATAATTCTTCATGTTCGTATATATGTTTGTTTATTAAGTACCCACATGTGCAGGACCTGTAGAGGTGAAGGACCACAGGCCCTAAGAGGGACAGTGCCCTGCATGAGCTCACAAGGGAGCAGTAGGGGAACAAATAAGAAATCCACTTGATTATTCGCTGGCCTATTAGAAACAGCAAAACGCATTAACATCAAAACCTTAATTCCAACTTGCTACCCTCACCTGCTGATCTAGTACCTCCCCGAGGCTGGGATTTTCCAGGGATATCAGACCATACTTTCACTGCTCCTCCTGGGACTTACACTCCTTTAGCCCTGGACTCCCCATTGTAACTGGGGACAGCACTGACTCTGCTTTGAACATAAAGGCCGACTGTCCAGTGTGCGTCCCCTCAAGACATCCTTTTTAGATGCCTGTAGAACACTCTGGCTTTGGGTCCCCTCGTTGACTGTTTTTCTGAACGCTGTCTCGGTTCTGTCATCCTTTGCTTTCCATTTCCCTCTCCTGGCTTTTGTTCTTAAGGCCTTTGGAATACCACATTTATGTTTTTCACATGTGGGAAGTACTTTTGGTAAAAACTAGAAACCTGTAATGTGTTGCTCAATAAAAATGATTTGCTAAGCAAAGACTGGCTTCAACTTGCAAGAAAAGCTTTCAATAGGCAACAAAACAAACATTTCACAAGCTGTGCTGGCCACACCATAATTTTTATTCCTAAAAACTAACTATACTTAAGATTTACATGTGTGCATTAAATAATGCCTCCTTTCCCAGTGCAAGAAGGTAATGGAGTCATTAAAACATTTGCTGTCAAGTTGCATATGGTTGTAGAAATCCAAATAGACATTTACATTGTCCTAAAAAAATCTGACTTAAAGTAAGAACCAGAATTATTTTGTTAGGGGTTAACCCTCTTGCCAGGTGGCACAGAAAGCATTTTAGAAATACTACTTCTTGAGTGCCTCTGATTTGCAAGGCATTGCGCTTGGGGCTTTGCGTACAGTCTCACTGAATACTTAACAGCATCCCTAGGAGGAAGTAGCAGGATTCCCATTGACAGAGTGGGAGACTGAGGTTCAACAGTCAAGCATCTTGCCCCAGGTCTTCAGATCTTCTATCAGGTGAACTGTACTTCTGGGATGCCAGAGGATTTAGTTCCCATACTCCCTGCCTCATCTCTGTGTTTTCCTTATTTCTAGAAAGCAGTGGGAACCCAAAGCCAGGTTTGGTTTGGACGGAAGTTGCCTGAGAGAAGGATCAGTACCCAGGCTGGTCACTCCCACATGGCACTAAAATGAAAGATTGTGTGTGGGGGATGGGCAGAACTCTTTTCTGGCTATTTCAAGGGGATGACACCCAAAGTTTTCCAACCAGACATGGATTCGAATCCTGTCTCTACTCTACCTTCCTGAGTGACACTGGGTAACCTATTTCGTTTTTCTGGGACACTGCTTTCTCAGGGGAAACTGAAGCAAATGGTGCGTGGCTCACAGGCTGTAACAAGGGTTGGTGAGCATACACAGAAGGGACTTGACAGATATTTGGTAATTATTTATCTCCTACTTCTGCATTTCTTAACCATGCACTCTCATGGTGAATGCCGTTTGGTCCTGACATCTTGCCTAGATCCTTCTGTACCTGAGTTCTCTAAGGTGCTGATTCTGACTCCCGACTCATCCCCAGCCAGGCTGTGGCTGGAGTCTGGTTGAATGAACTGGGCTTCCTCCTGCTGCTACAGCTTCTAGGTTGGACACCCAGGGCCACTGTCACTCTGAACAATGCCCAAGATCTCTGCATCCTTTGGATAAAGTCAAATACTATCATAGACCAATTTTTTATAGCTGGCTGTGGTCGTTCCACTCAGTAATTTTAGTTGCTATTATTTTGAGCATCTTCTAGGTGCCAGGTACTGCAAAAAAGGCATGGTCCAGGCAACTGAGCTAAGTGATTTACAATAAATGCAAAAATGTACACATATTTCATTTCTTCTTCATTATAATCCTATAAAACCAGTACTACTAATATCTTCTTTTTGAGAAATGAGAAAACTGAGGTTTAGGAAGTTTAGGACCTTTCTCGTAAGAGGACAAGTCAAAGCTCAGAGTCATTGTACTACGCTGCTTTTCATCCCACCTGACACTCTCACAGTGTACTGTGCTAGATTTGTTTCTTTTCACCGACTATTAGATGGAGAGCTTCCCGAGGGCAGGGGCCATGTTCTCTTCATCCTCCTACCCCAGTGCTTAGCACAATATCTGGCAGAGAGTAAGAATTTAAACATGTCTGTATGTCTTGGCTTTAAGTTTTCCACTTGCTGATTTATATTGTTGGAGTACCATATGTCCTCCACCCAAATTCATCCGAGCGGTGTCGGTTCTGGAATCGACATTAGTAGTTCCTTTTGGGTGTGAAATGGTGTGTGTACACATACACATGCATATATGTAGGTACAAGGAACTCCATAGACCTAATTATGGAATCAATTAAAGCAACAATAGTTTTTTTTTTCCTTTTAACTTGTCTACATCAAAGCTTTTCTCCATCATGTTCCTTTTGTTTCTTTAATCTGAAAACTTTTCACAGACTTTTGTTTTTAGGAATACAGTCTATTAAAAAATAGAATCCTTTCCATTTTTGTCTGATATTTCCTTCTAATTAGGTTCAGTCTATACATTCTCAGCCAGAATGATGCTGTGTCCTTCTTCAGCTATCACATCTGGAGGTGCATACCTGATGTTCATTTGCCCACCTGAATTCAATTTTGATCACTTAATCAAGATGTCCTGTGTTCTTCCCTATACTGTGAACATTCTTTTTCCACTTGTAATGAATAAACAATCTGTGAAGAGACATTTTAAGACCATGCATACATCCTGTTACTCATCAAAATTACCTCCTGTATGCATCGATGACTCCTGCCTGTACCTATCTTTAATATGATTGCAGGATGATGATTCTGCAATTAAATGCAATATCTGATTCTAGATTAATCTGGTATGAGATAAATGCCTAGAGGACATTATTGAATTATTCACAAAATTGGAATTAGTTGCAAACTAAATAAAAGTTCTATATAAACAAAGTTAAACTTCCTAAAATTTACTCTGAATTGACTCAAAAAATGTATGTGTGTACAAAAGATGCTTTCAGAATGAGTGGCATTGGCTTTTTCTTTACTACCTACTGACTTACATTGCTGGCATTCCATAGGTCCTCTACCGAAATTCATCTGATCTATGCCAGCCCTACAATCAGTCTTTGGTCTGAAATGGTGTGCGAACATGTATGTGTACGTATGTGTGTGTATCTATACATAAAAGCATACAAATGATAAAGCAAATGAAGTAAATGCTAAAATGTACAAATTAGGTATATGAGTTCCTTGTATTATTCCTATTCTTGAAATTATTCTATAATTTTGAAATTATTTTCAAATAACAAGTTAATAACAAACTTATAGCCACTTAGAGAACAAACCTCAAATGTCCTACCTAAATCAATGTAAACTTGTCATTTAATGACAAATATTGAATCAACTGTCAAGTTTCCCTGGAACTGAACGATTTCCAAAGTCTAGTCTCATAAGTGATTCCGTGGCTCTGTGTGTGTGGAACTCTGCCTCCATGATGACACTGTAGAAAATGTCCATTATTTAATGGTGATGTTTTAAATGGAAAATTCTAGTTCTGGTTGAATGGGTTTAGGTTTTCTTTATGAAAAGATGATATGAAATGGCGAAATGCTACCAAAAGGGTCTTGAATATGAAATGAAATGTCAGAGGCCCTGATGCAATGACACAGAACCCCGCGGCATCAGCCAGGCCCTGCAGGCCTGCTCAGTCCCCTTTCATGATGGCTGCATATTCCTTCTGGTGTTCCACCAGCTTCAAGAATACTTGATATTTCTTGTCATAGTATCTGTGGGAGAAAAATGGTTATGTTGAGTGAGCTCAAGATAAAACCATTATGTGACTTCCCCTTACATTTAGAAAATCAGGAATTTATCTGTTATGGTTTTGCTGATCCCGCCCACTTTGTGGATGTTTATCGCATCCTGAGCAATAGATTAGCATGTTTCCCACCTGTATCTTTAACCTGCATCTCCAGTTTAGAGATAAAAATATTTGCTCAGAGAGACATGTATAAAGTAGTATAGCTGAAAAAGGAATTCAGACTCAGGGTTGTCTGACTTCAAAGCCTCCGCGGTAACAAACTGAAATGCCCGGATTAACACGGGAACTTTCACATTCCCGGCTTCAATAAATTCTTAATATATAACGAGTCCCCGGTTTGATGAATGGTTTAAAGTCACTGATTAAGCAAGAATGAGCCTGAATATTTTAATCACCCTTTATGAGTCTCAGTCTCCATTTTCTTTGCAGACTGCTTTACCTGGGTGTAAAAACCCATGAAAATGTGACTAACGTCTTTCCTGTAGAGCGGCCCTGCCTTCCAGTCATCCCTGAGTGGCCTTTGCTGTCCCTGTCCCCTCTGCGGAGACTTGTTGGAACGCCTCTGTGAAACCTGTTGGAACTGGTGCTGGCCATGAGTCAGATGGCAGAGCAGCCTGATCCTAAAAGGGTAATAGCAGCAAAGACAAGTTATATTCAGGACTGTGACTTTGACTTAAATCTTTGAACTAATTCCTCTAGGTTGTGGGGAGCTGAGATGCAGGTTTGATCAATACAGCTTGACACGTCTTGCAGATACTGGGAAACTCTGAAAAGAAGTTCTCACAAGGACTTTACTTGAAACATTCAGAGTTAAACAGAATAATAGGCCCCCAGCAACATTTTTATGTTAAACATTCTGGTAGCACAAGAGCTGTAATGGGACCAAACAGAGGATTAAGGGCATACACCCTGGCGGGGCAATGGTTAGATCAGCCACCTCGTCCAGAGAAACAGTCCACCTACATCCCAGGGACTCAGGTTTGTATCTCATGTCTGGGGCAAACAACCAATGTGAACGAATAAATAAAAAATAAAATAAAACACTTCCTCCTCCCTCTTCCTGCCTGACTGCCTACTCACTTTCATGCCCGCCTACACCTTTCCTTTGAAAACAAAAAAAGTTGGGCTCTGAAGCCTGAGTTTGAATCTCATCTTTGCCTATCACTGCTATCTGTGTGACCTTGCCTAGTTTTAATACCTGAAGGGCCTGTCACATGGAGTTAAGTGAGGTGATACATGAAACACACTCAGAATAGTGCCTGGCTGACAGTAAGTGATGTCAGTTTTCATTATGGTTATTACTTAAAAAAAAAACAAACCATATTCCAATATTGCCATCGTTATATACAGGTGCTACTAAGACCCATTCTCTGAGCTCCAAATTTATTAATCATAGAATGACTTGAGGGATGGCAATTTTCCCCTTCTAATGCTCTCCTGTGGCAGCATAATGCTAAATGATTCTTTCACTGTATGAGGTGGATTGATTTCCTCACTTCAGAATCTCAAAACTGCGAGAAGAGAGCCCAGGTCAGCAGCCCTCCATGAAGATTTTCAATTTTAATTCCAACAACATTGTATTAACCTTGCTCATTGGCCTGCTTCTTTGTACAGTGGGGAGATCTTTGGCTTTGCAGCAGAGAAGGTTGGATGGCTTTGGGGAAATTCCCTAAACGGTTTGGACCTCAGCTTCCCTGTAAGTGGGACGATACAGTACCTATGTCACAGACGGAATTCTAGACAATGCATTGAACGTGAAGTAATCTGTGAGCTGTCAAAGGCTTACAAATTTGAAATGAATGTTGTTCCTGTAGCTTTCTCAGAGAATATGATGACATATTAGAGATGCGATGACCAAGAGATGGAAAGACTTTATTCTTCCTTTTTCATACATGGGAAGCTGAGATTCAAGGCCCTTTCCCCCCATGTTTTTATTTTTCCATTTTTTATTGTGGTAAAACACAAATAACATGCAATTTACCATTTTAGTCATTTTAAGTGTACAGTTTAGTGGCATTAAGTACATTCAATTATTGTGCCACCATCATCGCCATCTGTCCACAAAACCCCTCATCTTGCAAAACTAAACTTTTACCCATAATAACTCCCCATTTCCCCACCAGTGTTCTACTTCTGTCTCTATGAACGTGTCACTCTAGAGATCTCATATACGTAGACTCATACAATATTTGTTCTTCTGTGGCTGGCTTTTTTTTCTTTTCACTTTGCATAATGTCTACAAAATTCACTCATATCATAGCATGTATCAGAATTTACTTCTTAAAAACTGAATAATAATCCATTGCATGTATACACCATACTTTTGTTTATTCATCCATCTATGGACGCATGGGTTGCTTCCATGTTTTAGTTACTGTGAATAATTCAGCTACGAACACGAGCATTAAAAATCTCTTTCCTGAGACCCTCATTGCAATTCTTTTGGGTCTATACCCAGAAGTGGAATATCTGGATTATACCGTTATGCTGTTTTTAACTTTTGAGGAACCACTATTTTCCACAATGGCTGCACTATTTTACATCCCTCTGCAGTGTACAAGGGGTTAAATTTCTCCATATTCCTACCAAAATTTGTGACCTTCTGGTTTTGGATAGCGGTCACCAACAGTAATCGGTGTAAGGTGACACCTCATTGTTTCGACTTGCATTATTCTAATGATTAGTGATGTTGAGTTTACTAGCCATTTGGATATCTTCTTTGGAGAAAGAGCTATTCAAGTTCTTTGCCCATTTTTGATTTGAGTTGTTTTATTTTCTTTTGTTTTGAATGTTAGGAGCTCTCTATATACTCTGGATATCAATCCTTTATATGATATACAATATATTTTCCCATTCTTTAGTTGGCTTTTTTCACTCTGTTAAATGAGTCTTTTCAAGCACACCTTTTTCTAGGGTACTTTACAGTGATGTTCTAAGGTTAAAGATAAATTCAGTCTAGGTATACGGGTAAAATTTGGGATCTTCCTAAAAAGCCTATGGAACCATGGTCATGAGATGAAGCTCTCTGTGATTCTGACTTTTCAAAATAATCGAATCTCCTCTCTTCTAAATCCTCAGTTGCTTCTGTGTGGCACAGACTTAAGCAAAGTCTCTTCAAGAGAATGTGATTTGAGGCAATGAGGAGATGTGAGCCTAGCTCAGTGTGGAAACTGGTTCTCTCTACTTGGAAATCTTCAAGCTGCCTGCAGATGGTGGCAGAGCGCCGTGTGTGCCTCTGTAGAGAAGCCAAGGGTTTGTTTGCAAAGGAACACATGAGATTTACTCAAACAACTTAAAAGGAGATTTCCCTCCAAAGTCTTGGGAGGGTCAATGAAGAGATGGGGAAAGAAGAATTCTGTTTTTAATTTCAACAAAAGGGGGCTGCTGGTTCCCTTGGTCCCAATGACATGGTGATCTTCAGATCTTTAAATGTTCTTGTGCTATGTCCTGTGCTCCAGTGACCCCAGTATTTACAGAGGGGTTTATAGCCAGAGGGTTAGTAGTCCAACTCTATTTGGAGACATCCTTTCAGAAGAAGAAAATAAACCACATTGTTTTTCCCAGGGCATTTCCAACTCTGTTAAACACTGGCAGGATTAGCGCCTTTTCCCATCCAGCACAGTGGGGGGAGTTTGTCTCTATACCAACCTCAAACACTCTCCTGAAATTATAGAAGCATGTGCACAACTGTCCCTGCATCTTTAAACTCACTCCAATAACTTAATGCAGTTCTTTTTCATTTCTAAGCCTTCTATCTGAGCTCTTTGCCTCTACCCTTAGCCCCTTTAATTCATCTTCTGAGAGGGATCTCTCTAAGACCTGCCACTGACCAGGTCCTTCCACTTCCTGAAAGTCAGAATTTCTATTTTCCAGCAGAATGAAGTCTGGGGTCTTAAGATGACTTCTCCCCTTTCAGTAGTCCTTTTCATTTCCTGACATTTCCCATCTCATATTCTGTATTTCAGAATTATGTGTTTATAGCTACCTAAACTTACCATACTCTTTCCACCTTTAAAACTTTGCTTATGTTATTCCCTCTTCTGAGAATGTCCTTCCCTGTTTTGACCTGACAATTTATTTTAAGCATTTAATGTCAGCTAGACTGACTGTGCTCTCAAAAGCTTTTCTCACACATCTTTTTTGCTTAGGCTACTTTGTCACCCAATAATACTTTTGTTGTAGAACATATCCCTTGTTCTGAAATGATCTAGCTGCATAAATAAGATTGTGCCCTTCCCCCTCTAAATCCTGCCTGGAGGCCAACATGCATATTGCTCTGAATATAGCAGGAGTTCAATAAATTAATGTTTTGTGAATCGGGGTTAACACACCAAGCAAAGTTACATTATAGCCCTCAATAACAAGTAATGCAAAGAGTAGAAGAATGGACAGATGCTACTATGTCCTTTGATGGAAGATCAAAAAAGATTTCCATTCAGTCAGAGCAGGCAAGATCTGCTGCTAATGACGATGGAAAAGAACATTGGTCTGAGAGTTCAGAGGTCTGTATTTAACCCCCAGGTCTGGCCTTATGTAGCAATGTGTTCTGAGGTGACTGAAAGTAATTCTGTCTCTCTGGGATTCCATTTTAACAACTCCTAAATAAAAGGACTGGATTAGCTGACCTCCAAGGTTTATCCCTACTGGCCAGTTTGCATGTATTTGTAAATCCTCCTGTCTTAGCATTGTGCACACACAAAATATAAACTTACCTTTTATCCTCAAGTCTGGGAAACACAACTTTCCCAACTTTGCTCATTCTTGCCATTGCCTCCTGTCAAATGGAAAAGAGAACACAGAAAGCTGAGCTGGAGGACAACCACCAAAGTGAGACTTGTCACAGGTGAGAACATTCTGATTAGTATCACTTCCCTTAAGATATTGAGTTAGGCCGTGTTTTTTCAACTTTTTTTCTCTGGTAAGAAGAACAAAACTCAGTGAACATTAGAAGCTACATCTATAATGACACAGCTTTTGTTTAATAAATGATTACGTGTCAAAGGTTCCAGGACATAAACCATTCAGAAGATGGAAGCACTTCTGTGAGTGACTGGAAATAATTATTTCCCCTCTCATGGTGTGGTCATGAGAACACACGCGGTAACATAATCAACCCTTGAGTACGTTGTCTACTGGATTAAAAAAAAAAAAGTAACTGATGGAACCCACTTTGTACCTGGATTTTAGGATAAAATATTTAAGACTTCTTCATTTTATTTTCAACTCCTTTCCCAGCAGTCTCTGAAATGCTGAGTACAGATATGAGAACTCTGGGCTGAACTGAATTGACCTGACTTCTAGAATGTAACTTCAAGGCATTCTTGTCTTTGCAATGGGGTGATCAGGCAGACAGAAAGTTGTAGAGTGTGGGCGAATGTGCTCTGCTGTGTACAGTACCAAGGTCAATCAATGACTGTGTTGGTTCCATTATTTGAGTTGAAAGATTAGGTTTCCTTGGGCAGTTATCCAAGGCTGTTATGACTATGGGAAAGGAGGGGGAATGGAATGAACCCAAACTTCGGAGTTGAACAAATTTGACTTGGGAGATTTCAAGCAATAGCCTGACAAAGCTTCTTGGAATAGGCCCTGTCTTAGAAATGGTCATGGAGCTCTTACTCTTAAGGACGTAATCATTCTGGGTTCACATACGTACAAGTTGTTATTCCACATATTTATTAATTAGTCACTATATACTAGATACTGTGCCCAGGATACAGATTGACGTAAGATATTCTCTTTGCCCTGGACAAAAAAAAAAAAAAAAAAAAGATGTAAAGAGTTGATTACCATACAGAATGTGAGAGCCCCTGGGTATCTTCAAAACACATCCAAGTGTTCCCACGTCTGTCCTTGCAATCTTGCTGTTATATCTATTTCTGTAAAATATTTACCACTAATTCCCTTCTGACATTCCATGTATTAACTGGTTTTTGTGTTTCTTCTCTGTCTTCTCCACTCCTTCCCTAACCAGAATGTACACTACATGAGGTCAGGAGCTTTGTCTGTTTGCTGGTTAGTCTCAGCACCTAGAATATTTAGGAAACATATCAAGCCCCTTCTATATGCCAAACACAGCAGCCAATATATAGAATACAGATGAAGAATACATGAACCCTTCATCAAGGGTGGATGGAAAAGACATTTCCCGTGGTCAAAAGACAGTGTGCTAAATACCATGCGAGAAAGGCATAAGGTCTTTTCAATAGTTATTGAAGGTTTAGAAACTTGATAGCATTTTCATCTGCTACTCACACATATTTCCACTCCAGCTAGGAGATACTCTACCAACTCTTAATGGCACGGACATTCTGAAGTAACTATCTGGTTTCCTAGCAATTACCAGATTTAAACGTGCTAAGTTCAGAGATGCTGAAAGTAGCCACATGCTGACAGCAGAAAGGGCGGGCACCCTTCAGTAAGGAGGGGATTTTTAAAAAAAATGGTGAAAATGTATTAAAAAAGGATAACATGGTGAAAAAAACAAGAATTGGAAAAAGAACAGGCTGGGTCCATTCTGTGAAGGGCCAGCAGTCAAACTAGCCTCGGTGAGGTGGTCGCTGCTCCTGCTAACAAGGCTATTTCAGGAGCGCTGCTCACCCCCGTATGTGTCAGACATCTCGCTTCACAGACTAAGTTCTGAATCCCTTAAAGTAAAGCCCTCATCTGCAATCTCCATCGCTAACAGCCTCTCAGGCTTGAGTTGTCCCTGCTCCTTCCTTCAGAGCTCTGCTTGGCTGGCTTCTCGGGAGCACCCCCGCCCTGCTCCCCTTCTGACCCCTCTGAAAGCCCTGGGGACAGTCCCCTTGGTCAGGCTTCAGCTTTACTATGGAGACTGCCTTCGTGGTGGGATCCAGGAAATGCGCATATGAAGGTGCCCCATAAATGTCACTTCCCTTCCCACTATAACAGATGTGTGGACAAACAGCAGACAGCAGGGAATTCTTTTCTCCTTTCTTCACCTTACCCTTGGCTATTTTAAAAATAAAGTCCTGAGAAAGAAACACCAGCAAAAGAAATGCCAAACGTTGAAAAAGAGGCTAGTTTGTTTCTCAAAAAGGGACAAATGCAAACATTAAACTTAGCTCAGGTATCATCTCCACTGAGCTGGTTTTCTGACTCATCTGCTGCCTGCCTCCCACCTCCATGGAGTTACGTGCTCCTCCAGAAACTCGTACTTCCATCAATCACAGCATTCCTGATAGGGCATTGCGACTTTTTGTTAACACGTCCGTCTCCCCAACCCGACTGAGAGCTCCTTGAGGCAGGGATGTTATAATTATTCCCATTGCCATACTCAGCATCTGGTATATTGTGTGCATTCAGGGAATGTCTGCAGGATGAATGAACTTAAGGATAATGCACGTGACAAAATGCTAAAATGGACATTGTGGCTGAGATATAAAGATGATTGATGGAAGATAACAAAATGAGAAGGAAACAGATCACCCTGAAGAATCTCTAGAAAGGTTTTTGAGGACCCATGAATCAACTCTTAAACCTTTCATTCACATGGAAGGTCAGAAAAGAGAGATGGATTTTCAGGAGAGAGCTGTGGCTTTATTGCGTATCCAGTCTCCTTCCAGGGGAGAAGTAACAGGAGTCTCCCCTTCACACGTGGAGAGAGAACTTCACTGAGAGCAGCAGGGAATGTGATGTGTGTCCCTGAAGCTGTGGCACATGGGACTGAGTGGGAGTCCCGTCTGGGAGAGAGGGGCTGGCTGGCAGCTTCAGTGTAGCTGTGAAGTAGCACTGAGATGAGCTAGGACTGACTGAGCCTGTCAGACTCCAAAAGGAGTGCCTGTCTCCCAAGGATGCTAGGTGGCCAGGATGTGAGAGCTGTCATGGGCTGTCTTGATCCTGTCCAGTATGAGGCAGAGGCAGCCTGCATAAAGAAGTGTGAGAAGACCGACCGTGTTTGTGAGGAATGAAGAGAAGGGTAAGCACGTAACTAGAACAGACCGGCACGAACAAGGAAGGTGAGAGGCTTCCAGAAGCCAAGAGCCTTTAAAAGAATTGATGACATATGAGGCTAAGAGAGCACAAGGCTCATTTATGACAGTGATGCTCAGATGCGAACTTTCCTGCACCGCAGTTCTCTCTTCCCTTCTACCCTCCACCACTTGAGAGAAACAAGACACACCACTCTGCCAGAGAGGACGTGAATGAGAAAGAAAGAAGCATCTGACCCCAGCCACATATGCAGCAGACCCAGCTGGAGGAATGGGGAGGCGTCTTAGCTTTAGATAAACATATATATATATATAAAATAATATATTGTCCTTGATATTGCTATTTCTGAATTTTGGTGAGATCTTACAACTTAATGGAACCATGAAACTTGTACTATCTAAGTGATTTTGCACTTATCTAAGAGAGTAAAGGAACTGCTAGAATTTTAAAGCAGGGCAGAGAAAAATGAATCCCACTGCACAAATGTAAAGAAGCCATGGGAGTGCAAAAAGTATAGCTGTCTTTTAATTCTATCTCAAGAACTGCGTTTGACCTAAACACAAGTTACACATGTGTAATAAACATTAAATGAAATTATATTAAAATGCTAACCGGTTCCAGAGGATAGTTGATTTTTTTTTAACTCTTGACTTGTTTTTCTACATTTTTCTCTAGGGGCAAAGAGTGATCTGATAATTGTAAAGAAAATAAAAATACACTTCATTCTCACAGAAAGGTGTGCTTATACCAGCCATAAAATGACTGCTCGACTTTCTCCCGGGAGGCGGGCTCATTACGGGCCTCTGACACAGCGGGGAGAAGGCCCAGAGAGTCAGTGCTGTCATCAGAAACAGCACCGCTGAGTTTTCCAATTTCTCCAAATAATTAACATAAAACTGAAACCTCATGAACCCACTGGCTGCAGGAAATCTGGAAATTACCACTCATAACAATATGAATTTATTATGGAAATGCTGACATGTGCTAAATATAGTCACCACCCACAATATATTTCTGTTCAAAAGGTTTTATTTGAAGTCGGCCTCCAAATGCATACTTTTTGTCAGGAGGCAGTAGCCGGACAATCTTAATTGGTGGCACGCTACCCTCTTTGTTGGAGAGTCTAGACAGCACAATGGGAACAGTGACTTTTCTCTTTCCTTCTTGCCCACACAATGCAAGCTTTTTAAAAACAAAATATTTTGTAAAAAGCATTTTAATCACTTCTTTTCTTTCACTTTCTATAAGGCAGAGCTATAAATAAACCATGAAAGTTCACATTTGATTGTCACTTTTGAAAGAAAGCGAAGGGTTTTTGGAGGAAAAAAATAGGGGCCCTGTAGCACAGCCATGAAAGACCCCATTCATGGGCCTTGACCCTTCCCTGCAGTGTCAAGGCCGAGACCCGTCTGCACACACTGCTCACTACTTCTCTAGCAGCAGCAGCAGCAATCGCCAGGCATGTGTGGGCATGGGAAGCACCCAGTTCTCAAACATTATGGCCTGGCTTGGGAGACAGCAGGACTCTGGGTTACACTGGGACGAATTACCCAGTGAAATTAAAGAAGGGGTGGTGGGGGGGAGTCCTGTCATCCCCATGGGGAAGATGGAGCTTTCATGAGAAGCAGACACACTGTCAGCAACCCGATGACTGGGGGATCTGGCACTCCTCCCCTACCCAGGGGATGGGGAACAATGGCTTTAAGACTAGGGGTAGTTTCATGTAGTCCAGACCTAGGCATTAAAGGGCAAGGTAGGCTTGACCATGTCCAGAGTCGATATCCCCAGGGAATAACAGGACTGGGCAGGGAGGGGACAGTCCCAGGTCCTGCTTGGTGAGTGTTCACTAAGCAAGTGAAGGGGTGGCGGCTTTCATAACGAGGCAACGTAAGAGCATGTAAGCCCCTGTTTTCTGAAGTACCGAATGCACTGTAGGAAGGGCTCAAGAGAGGATCCATTAGGATTCTGGAGGGAAATATTGGAAACGCCCTTTATATGAATTCCAGTCTAAAGAAAGGAAGATTTACTGGCATTTAATATGCAGACTGTCACCTGATGAATCGCTTTGTCCACACGTGAGACAGTCACGGGCCATGCTAATCTGTGTGGGGTTTAGAGCTCCACAACAGCAGGGCGTCTGACTTCTGTGTCCCAGGTTACCGTTTACATGCTAAAGGTTTAGTGATGTGTAGCTGCATTTAACTGCCCCTCAAAAATGGGAGCACAACTGAAAAAGAGTCAGTCAATGAATGAAAGGTTAATGGCGATAAATCAGATTCAAGTAAATCAGAAAATGGACACCTTTTCCTAGTACTAGCTTTTCATATTAGAAGGCAAAAAACAATGAAAATCTAGTTAGATAAAATAAGAATTGGGACTAAATCTCAAGAATGCTGTGAAATACAGATACATAAGCACATACAAAATCATTTAAAAATCATGAAAAAAATCACAATGCACCTGGCCAGAGATGCATAGTGTATATTTAGACATGGAATAATGTTGATATAAAGACATCATGATAGGAAAACTTTTTATTTCAGTTACATGTACAGTGTACATAATCTATAAGCAGAGCAGAACACATCTATAATTTTTCATAAAAACGTTTCCATATACTAAGAACGCAAGCTCAAAATTTTTTTTTTAACTGATGGGTTATGCGATTCCAAACCCATGGTGTCTGTGACTTAGCAGCCAATGCCTATGGCCACTGTTAGGGCGCTGGCTTATGCTTTCCCAGGTGCTTCCTCTGTCCTGCACATTTGCTTTTTAATCCTTAAAATGTCTTTACAGCACAGACGCCATCATCTGTCCTCACTTTGTGAATAAAGGAGGTCAAAGGGAGAGAGTAAATGGGATCTACCCAAGGTCGTAAGGCCAATATGCGACAAAGGCAAAATTCAAGCCTGGTTCTGACCCCTAGGCCTTTGCTTAGTCTGGCAATCAGACCCAAGGCTCCTTTTCTTCCCAGGAAGCACAGGCCTGCTCCTTGAGTTCCCAAACCTGAGCAAGAACCCCACTTGGCTGTTTATTAGCTCAACGATCTCCTCGGGGGGGAAAGGAATGATGGTGTATTTGAGACTCACTGTACCTTTTTGTTTTCTTCAGAGATGCTGACACGTCTCTGAGATACATGAATCTGCCTTCTAGAGGAACTCTGACTCACTTTACTGGAACAAGTTCACATGCTAATGTGTGGGCGGAGGCACATGACCCCTCCATAGGAAAACAGAAAGTAGAGCGATGTGATTTTCCTCCAACGAACATTAAGAAATGGCTGGTGGTTCTCTTACTTGTTTTCTCTTCTTTTTGACACAGTCATTTTTTGACTTGCACCTGGTATTCAGTGTAACTCCAAGCACTGGCGACAACAATGTCAAGTGAGAAGCAGGAATTGGTGAGAGACAAAGGGTGGGAGAAGCCTTCCTCACTAATCATAGCATGAAGATTCACATGTCATAATTTTAAAGACCCAGTCTTTAAAATTATAATTTTAAATATCTTAATTTTATATATCCATCATAATTTAAAATATCTATCTATCCATCTGTCTATCTATCATGATACATATGTCTTATTTAGGGTATAGATTATAGGGGTGTACACATTTATCAAACTATATACTTAAGATCTATGTATTTCACTTTCTATATATTGTATCTCAGTTTAAAAATTAAAAAAGAAAACACACTGTGTATATGGATAATAAATTTAGCCATTGGTATACTTATATTTTATTTCATATTTAGTTATATAAATAATGCCTACCAACTGAAAATTGTTTTAAAAAGCCCTGTTCTCCATTCTTGACTCTTAAATAGGCTTCACATTAGTCTCTTGATCAGAAAAGTGGGCAGGGATGTGGGGGCTCCAATTCTTCGAGAATGGAGATGCTAAGGGAAAGGTACTGGGTTTTAGAAACAGCAGGGTGGGGGTGCACAGATGGGCTTTGCAAGATGACAGATGTGTGAAGCCAACCTCAGTTTTCCCATCTGCAAGGTGGCAAAATAATTGCTACTCAACGCATTATTGAAGATTCCAGTCTCCCATTTTGACCGTCATCTCCTAATTTGTCTTCTGACTTCCACTTTGGTGCCCTGATAGCACTCAGGGCCAGTCAGGGTGATTTTACAGAAAGTGGGAAAATAAAATGTAGTGATCAAAATCACAGTCTTTGACTAAGAGTGCTAGAGTTTGAAGTGGGACTTTATCACTTACTAGCTGAACTGTCACCAAAAAATTAACTAACTTCTCTAAATTTCTTTTCCTTACCTGAAAATGGTATAATAATCATGTGCATCTTACAGGACCAGATGAGTTATTTCAGGTAAGCACTATAATAATCATGTGCATATTAGAAGGACCAGATGAGTTATTTCAGGTAAGCACTTAGAGTAATGCCAGCACACGGTAAGTACTCTGGAAGCTTTATACATTTATTGTTGCATTTGCATGCAAACTCCATGTAGCCAGAGGTTTTAAATTTGAGTCATTCACTGTGCTAAGTACTATCCCTGGTCAGCACAGAAACACCATAAATACTTGTTGAATACATTAGTCAATTATGTAAATTAGATTGTCTCTCTGGGCTGTATTTATGAAATGTGTAGGATTTTTGTTCACATTAACCCATTCTCCAAATCTCTGGGTACCACGTGGTGTCCTATGATATAATTCAGCTGACAGTACCCAGAATTAGTGTCAGATTCCATAGGGACTCAGTATCACACGACGGCTCATCACTTCAGAGGTCATCCCAAGTCCTGGACCTGTACTTCTGATTGTCTATATGTAGATGACCAGCCCTGCACACTGAGTTTTAATAATCTGCTAGAATGGTTTACAGAACTTAGGAAATGTGTTTACTTAATATTACCAGTGTATTATACATATGTTCTATTGGAAACATACAACTGTAGGACACAGAACTCTGGAAGAGCTGAGTGGAAGACACGCATGGGGCAGGGATGAGGGCAGGGTGTGCAGAGCTTCCTGGCCTTCCCTGGAGCCGGCCACTTTTAGCTCTCTAAACCCATTCAGTTTGGGGCTTTCGATGGAGGTTTCATTAAGTAGGCATAATTGATTAAATCACTGGCTACTGGTAATTAACTTGACCTCTAGCCCCTCTTCCACTCACTGTGGCTCAAAACCACAAATCAGGACTTGGTCTTTCTGAAGACCAGCCACCAAGCTGAAACTGCCTAGAGGCTCCTGCGGCCACCAGCCCTCTCATTAGCACACAAAAGATACTCTTCATTATGGAGATTCCAATGGATTTAGGAGCTGTGTGTTGGGAATCAAGGACAGAGATCAAATTTGTGTGTGTGTGTGTGTGTGTGTGTGTGTGTGTGTGTGTGTGTTATATAGCAGTCTCTCTTATTCCTAGACACCGCCATGACCTCCCACTGCTTTTTCTTTTTTCCCCCCAAAAGACAGGTTGAGGCAGGAATGAAAGTGGTTAGGCAGGCAGGCAGGAAGGAGGAGGCGGAAGGAGCATTTTATTTATTTTTATTTAGTCATTCACACCGGTTGTTTTCCCCGGACCTAGAACTTGAACCTAGCAGCAGGCGGCCTGAGCTCCTTCAGAGGTGATTAACCCAACAGCCACTCCACCAGGGCGTGCCCTCCCACGGCTTTCTGAAGGAAATTCAAATGTCACGCGATAGCCTAGAACTTCAAGACTGGGCTCATGCTGATGTCTCCAACCTCATTTTGTGCCTTGCTCTCAGAGCTTTCATGCTGGGAACACCCTGGCCATGTTACTGCTAATTGAACATATCAAGCTGGGTTTCCTGCCTTTCTTAGGAAATCTCTTCTTTGGGATCACCGACTGGCTTTTTCGTATGATTTACGACCTTTTCAAATATTATCTGGAAGAGGCCTTGGTCAACTTGACTGAAATAGTATACTTCTTCCAAACCCCCTCTATCACATTATCTAATTTTTCTTGTCTTCATAAACCTTCGCAGCACTTGAACGACCTGGAATTATGTTGTTAATTTATTTGCATCCATGATTATTGTCAACTTCTTCCTCTGGCCCTCGCCTCTACTCTTTTTCTCATGAATCTAAGCTCCACGAAAGCAGGGTCTTTAGCTCTCTTATACACTGATGTACTTTTAACTGACTATTAGTCAAACATTATTAGCTAACTGCTTAGTATTACAAGGCGCCATGTATCTATATCTTGTCTCATTTGATGCTACAAACTTTCTGTGGCAAGGGTTTTATCAAAATTTATATTGTGGAAACAGAAGCTCAGAGAGGTTAAGTAACTTGCCGAAGCTAATAAATGGCTTAGCTAGGATTTGAAACTTGCTTTAATTCATGAGGAAGACCAGACCCATTCTTTCAGGAGCTCATAGTCAATAAAGATACCTCCAGCTTTAATTCATGACAATTTATTTTCCTCTGGCGACTTTGGTTTCTGTAAAACTCTAAAAACTTTCTGTCTTTACTGTCAAAGACAAATTCAATTATATTCATATCTGTACTTACAAAGGCAGGGCAGTGGATTCAATGATGAATAGAAAATTCATAGGAATTTTGGAAACAATCAAAATTACTCCCAGCTATATGACCCTGATTAAGACCCCTATTCTCCCTGGGAATCACTTTCTTTATCAGTAACATAAAGGCCTTGGATTAAGTTATTTTAAAGTCTGCCAGTTCTGCAATTTGTTGATTCCATGCACAAGTCTTCCTTTTTCTTTCTCCTTTTTTTTTTTTTTTTTTTTTACTAACTCTGTTGACAAGTGAACCAGTTATCCCAATGGTAGATTTTACAGGGTCTTATTGGGTCCACTCTAAGAGAGTATATATCCAGTGTATTTCCCCAGCAATTACAGTTTCATGCCAATTCAGATGCAGTGAACATGTGTAGGGGAGCAGTTCTTTGACGGATAAGGCACCTATGTTGTGATGCTCTGAGATGGAGACTTAACATGGCCAGGCTAAGACATGGCCTAGTTCAAATGAAGAGTTGAGCAAATTTTCATCCTATTTACATGAGTTTGATTTGCTCCTTTTGGGTTTTCAAAATGCAAGAACATTCAGCTTCAGAGAGATTATAGATGTCAAAATTGCAAATCACTATCCACCTACTCATCAACAATTGACTGGAAACAATCCTGTTGCTATTTCTGGCTGAAAGGACATAGAGTATTACAATATGTTATAATAGAAGCAATGATGATAATAACTCAACGATAATAACAGTAACAGCAACTATCATTTATTGAATACTTACTAAGACTCAGCACTATATTAAATACTTTAGCTACTTTGTATTCCTAATTGAATGATGAGGAAAACACACATCTATTCTCAGGCTCTACTCTTAACTATTTATTGTGGAACAAAGGCTCTGGTGCTCTATAGACCATAATTCAAATTCTAACTCTGCCATTTAAAACTCTGTGCCTAAATTCCCTCACTTAAAAGATGAGAATTAACTATTTTATAGGTTTGTGTGAGTTAACTGCTTAGAAGTATAGTTATTATTATTATTATTATTTCTACTATTTAATTGAAACAACCCTTTTCTTCCCTTATTATTATTCCCTTGTTTTAAATTTATTAAAAGTTAAGAGTTGCCACATACAGCCTGGGGTGTGTGTTTCAGGTTTGTGGGGCGGGTGAGCTGGGGCAGGTGCTGGGTATCAGTATTCTCATGGCTCATGATCATTTTTAAACAAGTATTCCTCCATCTGCATGCAAAACACCCTATTCCTCAGAGGTGTTTACCACCCACTGAGAGAACTACAACAGAATCTGTCTCCCCTGCATCACACTGTGGTCTTTGACAGTCTCTTGCTTACTTGTGAAATGAGGCTAAGGCTTAGATGCAGTCTCTTATCCACCTGGAGGCTTGTCATTATCATGGAACATTTCAGTCATCTGTTTACAAGACTTTCTAATACTTTAGTCCTGTGGTTTCAAAATGTTTCCAATTCCAGGAACTTTCATCTCCACTGTATTTCTATTCTCACTGCCACTGCCACACTCTGAAATTTATCATCCACAGAAACTGCTATACTTATGTATATTTTGATATTCTACCAGCCACTTTCTGATTTCAATTGCCCATTAGTCGAATTCTCTTATTTATGCTATCATTCCTAACAAATGTCCTTCTTTACCGCATAAGTTTCAGATTCACAATTTCTTCTTTTTCTTTCAAGCCTTATACCTCCACAGGCTCTAGTTTCTTTCATATCCAGGGTAGAGTCCACCATCTATGACCTTAACCATTGGCCAAGAAGAATCACCACTAATCTTGGCTGCCAAATTCAATTGGAACCTCTAATCCACAGAAATCCTTTAACAAGGAAATGCTTCATTTCAGGGAGAACATTTGTTTAGGATGGTGCAGGCCAACAGAAGATTGCAACTTGGAAAAATTCAACATCCTCAAAGGTCAAGGTCGAAACACCTTGGAAATTTATTGCTTCCTTCAAAGATGATTTGTATTGGGAAGATTATTTGGTCAATAGGTCAGGAACCATAAGTGTCAGCAAAGATTAAAAATGTAATGGTGTAAACACAGTGAACAATGACTGAGCTATAAGAGATGTTGAGAAGTTAGTTACTCCTATGCCTCAGTTTACTCATCTGTAAGATAGAACTCACAGTGTTATTACGATGAAAGAGAAAAATGCATGCAAATAATATAATTTCATGCCTGGCACAAGTAAGAGCTTAGCATTTTGAGTTATTCTTACAATTATTATCTCCATCTCTACCCCAGCACTACACAGGATCTTGTAATGTATTCTTGAGTGCTACTATTTAAAGAGTGTATCCTAATCTTCTACATGTGACATGCTGCCTGGACAGGGGAGTGATAGGGAGCCTGGAATGAAGGAATCATTCAGCACTGAATTCCAGCTGATGCCTCTGCTTAATGAGGGGAAGGAAGATGAACAATGAAGAAAAGGGGAACTGAAGAGAATAACAGTTGTAGGCATGTCTAGGTTTAGAAATGAGTTTATTTTTGTGTTGGACTTCCAGGTCTTTTACAAAGACAAAGAAAGCAACCACAATGTCAGCTGTGTTTATGAGTACAAGCTTGCTCTGGCTTTCATGAGACACAGGGAATTCGGTCTGCTTCCTCTGGTTACTAAATTATAGACAGACACATGACATACTGGAAAGAGAGCAGATTAGGAAATCAGGAGGCTTCGGTCCTGTATTAATCTCAGTCTGGGTATTGTACTTTTCAATGTGTGGCTTCCTTTCTTCGGATCCCAGTTTCCTCTTCTCCAAATTGAGAAGTCTGGGCCAGGTAAAGTTAATTTTATTGTTAGACAAATAGTCATTTCGTACCTATTGTGTGCCAGGCATGGCGCTAGACTATGGATGCACCCAGACAGCCCTGATCCCTGACCTCCTGGAGGTTAAAATCAATGTGGTGGAACAGGTGCTCTAGGAGAGGGTCAGAGGGAGACAATTCTTCTCTGGGCCTTGGGGAACTACATGAAGGTTGAAAAGGAGTTGGACAGTTAAAGAAAGTTGGTGAGGGTGCCAGGCTGAATGAAATACATATTTGAAGCTTCAAGCCAAGATAACAGAGCATGAAGGACTGGAAGATAGCCAGAGGAGATAGTATAAACAGAAAAAGTGGTAAGAACTGAAGTGACAAATGAAGGCAGGAGTCAGATTCTGAATGGCTTCTTTAAACCACTCTGTAGGTTTCTAACATTCTACCAGAGTCGAAGGGAAGCCAGTGTGCGTCTGTGGCCAGGCTGATCCTATTCAAGTTTATAAAAGATACCTATGGCTGATGTATAGAGAATGGATTAGAGAACAGTGAAAATGGAGACAAGGGATCCATTCAAGGGATTCTTGGAGCAGGCCAGGTGAAAGTGATGGTGACTGTGGAATTTAGGCAGTGGAAGAATTCAAGAGACAAGACAAAGGCAGTTTAGAAAGAGACCACGAGAGACAAGTGGAAGAGAAAGAGAGGGTAGATTTAGAACGTCCTTGAGGTTTTGGCAGGAGTGATTAGGTAGATATGGTGTCATCTGCAGAGAGTGCCATGCACTGGGCTAGCGCCAGTTCTGCAGGCAGAGGTGGACATTCAGATTTGAACTTATTCAAACTGAGATGCGTGCCTGTGAGTCCCTTAAGTGGAACTGCTATGTGATAGCCTTCGAGCCACGGGCACGTAAATAGCAAATGAATTCTTAGAAGTGGATAGGATGACAGAAGCCTGCCGAAGGCCCACATATAACATCAGGTAGAGGAGATGGGGGAGCTGACAAAGAATTTGGAAAGCATCATTTAGAGTAGTGGGAGGAAAATCAAGAATGTATGTTGTCAATGGAAGAGTGTTTTAGTGAAAGGCGTGTTCCACATTGCAAAATGCTAGAAGGGCCTAGCAGGGTAAGGCATGAAAAAGCCTTTTGTGCTGAATGATGACCTAGGTTAGCATGAGTGACCCAGGCAACTGATATTTTGACAGAATTTCAGAAATGTAAGGCAGGTCCTCCTTGGTTAAGGAGGTGTGGGCTGGTGGAAGAAAATCATGACAATGAGGAAAGCCATCTGTTAAAGCAGTTTTGACAATGAGAGTTAAGAACGGGAGGGGCAGATATGTCAAAGATATTTTGTTTTTAAGACGAAAGCTTTTGTGGTAGCACTTTCCAGCAGAACTAATATGAGTTACAGAAGTAATTTTAAATATCTTAGTAGTCACTTAAAAAAAAAAAAAAAAAGGCAAATTTAATTTAGTGTCATTTATTTAATCTACTTTACCCCAAAGATTATTTCAATAGGCAACCCACACAAAATTATGAATGAGATTTTTTTATGTTCTCTTATTCATGTTGTGTTAAAATCTGGTGTGTATTTTACACATTTTGATTTAGACTAGCCACATTTCAAGTTCCCATTAACTAGATCTCACCACTGTATTGGAAAGTACAAGCTAGAGAATGTTCCAGTGCTGGTGAGGAGTTAATGTGGAAGGAGAGGCTAAACATGCAGGATAATGGACTGAGTGGTCGCTGGAGGCAGTGGGAGATGAAGGGGCTTCTGATAACAGCTGGGGCATCTCTTGCATTATAAAAAATACTAATGATAACACATTTGTGTCTGGATACAGGCAGCAGTGTGCTATTGAATATTTAATGACAGTCTACCCAAAAAAATCCCTCTACTTCACAGCATTTGTCCATTTCTGTGGTGTCGAGACTTTCACTCCTTGGGTCATCGCTGACTGAAGCACTGGAAAGAGAGGCCACAGCCCACTCCAGTGAGAAGATATGAGTCAGCTCTTCACATCACTGTATACAAGAAAGTTGGAAGAAGAGCTGATGCCAAGTGTCTTTGTAATGGTTTTTAACTTTCTCGTTGAGGTAGCTGGTGGTGAAGAATAAACAGAAAGTCCTATGTCTGAGCGTGAGAGGAGAGAGGAGGGAATTGGAGATATTTGATGTAATTATCATAGAAAACAGAAAACTGAGCTGATATATCCGGTGCCCATCAGGAAACAGACAGATACCCATACTGGGTAACTGAGATTAAGTTTAATGAAGGGTTTGCTTAAAAGAAGGGTTAGGAAAAGAAGGACCCAATGACTAGCAAGAGTGGGGAGCATTGCGACCTCCTGGCCCGAGGAACAAGGGGAGGGAATGGTTCTGTCGTCCAGAAATATGCAGGGGGAGGGTCAGCTGCAGGGCTGTAACGGATGTAGAGGGACACAGCTAACCAGCAACGACTCAGCTGGGACAGAGCTGGAGCCGGACATACCTTCATTTGATCCCTCAGCCTCCTGCTGATGCCGCTTCCACTGCCCAGACTAACTAGAAACCCGGTGGTAAGGGGGCTGTCTGGTCATAATTCAGACAGAATGAGAGAAACCGGCCTCATGGTTATACAGCTGTTGGTTTGGGTTTTTGTGTTCAGTGACCTTTAGGTAGACCTGAGAAAGGGAGCGGAATTCATCCTGGATTAGTAGGACAGGTACTTCAGGAAAAACTGAAAAATAAAAAAGGTCATGTGAATAATGACCACAAGAAGAGGGAAAAGACAGAAAGAAAAGAATAAAAGTCTCACCACAGCCCTTCGATGTCACATTAATCCTGTTGCAGAGTCATGGAAACGAAAACTCAGAGCAGTAACATGGCGTGCCTTATTCAGCAAGCTCGTGGTGGAGGCAGCAGACGCTGTGTCCAGCCTGCAAGCACTTTGCACCCTGCAGTCCCGCCTGCAGGCGAATGAGTGGTCTGACTGAGTTGAGGGGAGGGGGCACTTTTTCATGTTCATTTAAACTTATAGTTGAAATGGAAGCATTTTTGGAGTCTTTGACCCCTAACAGATAAATCATGAACACCGAACAGCAAAGATGTCCTTGGGTATTCTCACTGCAGATACTTAACCCAAATATCCAAGTGAAGAGGTGGATGAGGAACATGCAAGGTGATCTTTGTGAAATGAGAGGGTGTCAGATTCTAGGTTGCTGGTTCCCCACTCCATGTCTGCTCTGGTCTCCCTTCACGGCAGTGTCTGACCAGGTCACCTTCACACTCACGCCGAGTAGTTTAGCCAGAAAGCGAGAGAGACTTCCACTGTGTGTCTGGGATTTAACCCACATCTATCCTCAGGGGCTTTGTTCAGGGTAACTGCTCAGTGATTAAGGGGAGAATGGAAGCTTTCAAGCACTATGTTCTCAGTGTCAACTCTTACATGGGCTGACAAGGAGATAAAAGATTAATAATCAGAGCTACAAAGCTGGGAACAGCGCACAGGAAGAATTCCTGTGGTGAGACCCTGGCGCCTCCTCTCTCAGCCCACTGATGAAATTTCCTCATTTATAAGCATGGCCAGTACCTCACAGGGAGCTGTGAAGACTAGGTGAGAGCAAGAATGCACAGTTCCTGCCCATGTTAGGGCTCAGCAAAAGTTGATTGCTTTCAGCTTCCACGCTTTCTCTGGTCCTCATTGATTCAGCCATCTTTCCTTTCCCAGAATTATCTCTCTCTCTCCTGACGCAGTACTCCAGTCCCAGAAGGTAGCAGTGGTTTTCCTAGAGCTTTCCAACCATCACTCTGCATTTGTGGTGTTGTTCTTCTCTGGTCACTTTAGTGCTTTGGTTTGGGCCTTGGTGACCCCAGGTGACCACTCCTTGAAAACTGTAGCATTTTGGATCCCAGCTTCCCTCTACCTTTGAATATGCAACACCAAACATTTTCTTTACCTCTTAATTCCCACTCTCCTTTGCCATCTGGTGCCTGGTTTGGCTGCATCTGTGTTTGACTTGAGGTGAAGGCCAAGTTTACATATGGGAAGAAGGAGATGGCTTTGCTGATTTCTTCCATATGGTCATTTATCCACATATTGTGATTGTTGTAATCTTACCAGTAGAGATTCCTCAGACAATTCTTACCCTGTTCCTTGGAGACCTGTTTGTGTGTTCAGCTGGGAGTTTCTATGAGAATATTTTTTGCAATGCCCATTACCTTTAACATGTAGATCAGCACGGCCTGAGGAAGGCTAATGCTCTTGAAAAGCCTGCATTTTGAATAGAGGGGGTTTATGTGACTTGGGTCAGGAGATCTGGGTTCTGAGTCCTTCTCCCCATTTGCAAGTGGTATGAATTCAGATACTACTCTGTTCCTCAGTTAACTTGTTGCAAACCAAAAGGCCTGGGGTTGGTTTGCTCTGACCTCTAAGAACGCCCGTGCCCAGCTTTCCCTTTCCCATTTCTTCCTCTTTCTCTGAGTTTCTAGTTCTTACTTCATAGAATACCAGTGTGTACCTTCCCTCTTCTCACTCCCAAGAAGAGCTGTGCACGGGAGGAAATCTAAGAGAAGCATTCCATCTCTGCGTAATGTATACATGAAAAAGGACCAGCTCGATTTCAAGTTGTACCAAAAGTTACCTTGATAGTGTTTTCCTTTTTCACAGTACCTTGATTTTCTCTTTTACTTGGACTCAGCTTAGTGTGATGACACATGTGCTCTGGAGACAGGGCCTGGCTTTGAAATCTTCTCTACCAGTCTGTGGCCCTATGCAGGTTTATTCATTTTCCTGTCTTGTCTTCCTTTTCTGTATGAAGTGGTATCCGCTTTGTAGGAATGGTGAGTGGGTAACTCGCAATGAAGTAATCACTCATTCATTCCTAGCATGTCATTTTGTTTCAAGTATTCACAAATGTGTGTGGTGGACTTAGTGCTAAAATGCCACATGGCTGAGAACATCTGAAGACAGCAAATGGTAACACTCAGAGACTGCAAAGTACACTTATCAAAACCCACTGCTAGGACTCAGGAATCCTGACTTCAGACTGCAGATATTTTTCATGAGCTGCAGAGAGGTGGGGGGAAAAAATGGAGGACTGGATGGGAGTTACTTGGGACCAGATGGTAGCTAAGGGAGGGAAGCATCCTAAGCCTTACCCTAAAGGGCTGGTCTGTGGAAGATTCTCTGGGAGTCTAGGAATGTGTTTGGGAGGAAGCAGATCTCTTCTTATGAATATCCTCACATCACTCTGAAAGGCTCTTTTCCCTTCTCAAAAGAGCATTCTTTGAATGAATGTTTTTTAATAAGATCAACCAGATAGGTGAGGCTTCACTGGAGAGTTTGAACTGGAAGGCTTTGCTAGTTTTTCGGCAGAAGTCAAATTAATATCTCCAGATAATCAAGAACTGTGTCAGGTTAGAGGCAATGACGAACAGGACAACATCATGCCCACGGCCTTTCCTGGGCCCTCTCTGAGCAGAAATCGGGAAGTGCAGCATGGTAAGGGTGGCTGCAGCTGGCTGCTGTCACTTTAGATCCTTTCTATTTCTGTTGGAGAGCAGTCAGAATCTGAGTGGGAGGGCTTCTCTCCTCCCTCAGGGGTTGCTTAAGAGCATGGAGAGGCCAGGGAGGGTCTTGCAATCCGGAGCCTCCACTGCCCCACATCTATGTGTATGTACCATATGGTATGCTGCATATGATACTGCGTGCATGTATATGTATGCATGTGTCCAATAGGTTCCGATTTAGCAGACATTCAAAAGATCCGCAGGCTTCAGGTGATGGATGCTAGGGGCATACAAACAGCAGAGGAGAGAACCACTAGGAGCAAGAGAGTGTGACACACTGGAGAGGGGAAGCTTGTTAGGCAGACAGATTGCATGTGAGCGAGACCCAGCTGAGAGGCAGGCCCGGGGGACATCGCACAGGCCCTGTAGTGTGCTTTCAGGGGCACTGGGTGCCCCCGCCTGACTGCTTTTCCAGGGTCAGGTGCAGGGAAAGAAAGGTGGTGCTGGTGGATACCACAGACCCACAGATATGGAAGGCGCTCTGTACGTCTGGGTGACCGATCCAGCGGAAAGCGGGCGGCAGGGAGTGATCACTAGAGGACACAGATTTCTGGGCAAATGCATCTGCCTCACTTAGGTGGAGGCAGAATAAGGGTTAGTCCCTAGGACAGGGTCACTGGGTAACAGAGGGTCAGAGCCTCAGCCTAGCCTCCTCCTATTTAAAGAATAACATAAGGAAAGAATATCAAGAGACACAATGTTGCAAAGAGTCCTCACAGAGCTGGCCAAAGCTTACATCAGCCAGTCATGTGTCCTTTAAGCTCCACTATTCAGTAAAAAATGGATTCATCCTTGGAAATGCTACAAAATCTGGCACTTACACTTGAGATGTGAAGGCACCCCTACCCCGCGCCCTCCAGACTTTAAAGCAGCAGCAGTTCTGGAAAATCGTGACTTTGAATGTAACCTCTGGACACCTAACAAAGTGTCTGTGGCTCAGACCTTTCCAGAGAAGCAGCTCCCAGTTTTGTAAGGGTGGTGAGGAGGACATGGAAGACAAGAAGATGCATGTTGAGATCGAATACATGAGGCCATGGAAAACAACTAGGCCTCTTATGCACGACATCCTGGAGCAAGACACAATGGCTGACTGGAATGACATAAACATTTATCTTACACGCATGGGGCCAGGGGACTTCACCTAAAGTGAGCACTTGCAGGATTCGGACAGGGAATTCAGCATCTTTTCAAGCTGGATTAGAGGTGAGGAGGCCCATTTAAATCAGAAACTGGAAGGAAATATCCTTGACTTCCCACTCTCTCTCACATCACTACCAGCTTCCTACTCAGACACCAGGTCTTACTTCCACTCTTGTGAAAGAGATGGAACTGGAAACAAGCATCATCACCGTGTATTAAGCACTCACTAGTAACAATGGCTAGCACTTTGGTACATATTTGGATGGTAAATGTTGAGTGTGCATGCCTTAGCTCAGTGACATTTTCAGAAACCCCCAAACATGGGTGCTATCTTAAGTATTCCTATTTTACCATGGAGAAAGAGAGAGCCTCCAGGAGTTTGATCCTGGGAGCAGGGATAGTGAGGAAAGGAGCCACAGGAGATCGAGAAACTCAAGAGAGAGTATAGGAAGATAGGAAAGCTGGGGTCAGGGGACCAACGGTCTCTCTTCTCTTGAACCGAAGGCCCTGACCATCCTGGTCTCCACTTATTTACTGGGTTAATATACAGCATTGCTTCAAGCAGCTTACGTAAGCAAGTTTATAGTTATATTAGATTGCTTATACAACCTTTGCTCTCTAACAAAATAACTCTATCTATCTTATTTTGGCGGGTGAGCAGTCACAGACACACTGTCCCAGTGTTTTCACACAGCGGCCTTTGCCAGGTGCCCTGGGTCTGGTGTCCTTGACTTTCTGCCAGCTCCAGCTCCGACCCTGCTCTGTCTTCTGGTCTCAACGAGAGCCAAAAAATGGTGAAGTAAATTGCCCAAGATTATCCTGGTGATAAATGGTAGATCCAGGATTCAGGGTTTCAGGCAGTACAACCTATTTGCTTAACCAAATGGCAGAATAAAAGAAGCTGTTCACTTGGGGTGATGGATAAAAAGGGGAAGTGTATTGTCTGCAGAAAGTTAAAAATTCAATAAAGGCTAGTTAGGAGGTTCACCTGCTTTTATTTTACCTTTTTTTTTTTTTTTTTTTTAAACCACAAGCATTGGGAATATATTGGTGTAAAATCTCCCCTCTAGGGCAAACCTTTCCACCCAATATCTACTACCCTTCCCAGCCACTGGATTAACCACCCTAAAAGGGTGGAGTTACTAGTCACATTTTATAAATCGTGAATCAATCCAAACACTCCCACTACACCCTATACTTTCCTTTAAGCCTTCATAAAAAGTATATTGGCTATATGTATGATTATTTCGTTATTCTCTATCTTTGCCATTGAACCATCAGCTCTATGAGGTTATGTCTGCAGTTCATGTTGAAGTGCAGAGCTTAGCATCTTGGTGTTTTTACCCAATAAATATTTGCAAAATGAACAGATGGATGAAGAAAGAGTCAGCCTAGCTCTTGCCTGAAAGTTTCCTGGAGGGAAAAGGGACGGGTCCTTCAAAGAGGAAGGTGAAGTGACTGACGCTGGAGGAAGTTGTGATAATGAGCTGAGGCCTTCTTCCCTCCCAAGAAACCAGAAGGTTCTCTGCCAGACGTGAAGAACAGGGGTCTTAGTGTAGCAATGGGCTCCAGGTGCCCCAGCATTCCTCTTAATGGAACCACCATTCCCTGGCAGCGAAGACACCCCTCTGGGAACTGATATTTGGGAACCTATAGGTATTGACCCTACCGTGGGTCAGAAATTACACTTAGGGAAAGGCTTTTACTTTTCTTTAGAGCTGTACAGTCATTAATTACAATCTAGATACAAAAGATTCAGCAAGTTCCTCAGAGAAACGACTTTGTTTTTGTCATGTTTTTAAGTTGCTAGATAAATGGAACTCCGCAAGCATTTCTGTGATCTGGGATGCTGTTTTTATTTTGAAATGAGAGCATGCTGGTTTACGAGTTCTTAAAACGAAGACATATTTTGTGAAAGCAGCACGGAGCTGCTGTCCTCCTCAGAGGAGACTTCAAGCCAGTCTGTTAAACAAGACTGTAATCCTTTGTAAAATATTCTAGGCTTCTTGCTGTAGCATGTCCTCCTTTTTAACTTATCCTTTCAAATATATTTTTGTATTTTTTCCTAAAATAAAATGATGTTCCAGGCAATCTCTCTGGGTGGTCCACCCATGAGAGACGAGTTCCCAGGTCTCCTCTAGAGACGGGTCATCGTGAGGTCAGCCCTCATGCTCAAAGCCGACATCTGGGAGGAGGCTGCGTGAACTGCATGATGAGGAGGCCCTGCAGGGGCAGGGGCGCCGGTGCCACAGCTGGTCGTGGGCAGAACCCCACCAAATGGCTTGGAATTTAATTTGGAGCCTGGCAGAGTACCAGCAAAGAGGAGGTCAGATGAAATTACCTGAGCCTCTGATTCTGCCATGAATCTATCTGAAAAGCGCTGTGGTATTGGGAAATAGAGTCCCCCGTGAAGTGTGACACCAAAAGGTTTCCCTCTCTCTGAGTTACTACTGTAGTTTTCATCTTACAAAACAGGTTAAATAATGAGACAGTGCTTCCTGAAGATGAATGTTCACACATTTACCATGGTTAACAAGAAGGGATTAGCAGAACAGTCAGCAGGCTAGAAGGCATCTTCGTCCTCTCCACTAGCTGCATGATGGAGAAGCCTGCACAGGGCCCAGAGGAGTGAGACACAGGAAAGATGGGTGTGGACAGACAGAACTAGAGTCGAGAAAGCACTAACCAGCCCTTGAGGTCTTAAGGAGTGGGAGAGACTAGATCCTAAGGAGGCTTTTGAAGTGTTTTTCTTTCATTTTTTTCCAATAATGTTCTTTTCCTTTTCCCTTGTTCCTTCTCCTCTTCTCCTCTACCTCCTTCCTTCCACAACCCCTTGCCCATACATTTACTGAACATTTACTATTCACCAATCACCATTTCAGGTCTAGGAAGTAACCGATAAACAAAAAAAGCATGGTCCCTGTCCTCGGAAAATTTAGTCTTAGAGGGGAGACAGTGAATAAATATTCACAGAAACACCTCTGATAACGTATTATACTGGGTGCTGTGAAGCAGAAGTACAGGGTCTATAGATCACTGGCTTAGATGGGGACCATCAGCAACTACATCCCTGAGGGCTGAGGGAGGAGGATCTAGGTGAAGAAAAGGGTTGTGTAGTGTGTAGGGGAGGAGAGGCAGCTTTGCCGCTAAGGGAATAAAGGAAACAGTGACAATGATAGCAGTGCTGATCATAAAAAGAACGTAGGGAGTAGTTAGTATGTCCCAGTTACTATTCTAAAGATCTCTTAACTCTTCATCTCATCCTCACACCAACTCTGTGAGGCGATGATGTTAGTCTCCCCAGTGTGCAGAGAAGGAAAATGAGGCACAGAGAAGCGAACGATGTTGCCCACAGCCATGGAGCGAGAGGAGAGAGAAACCCTGATGAAACTGAAGCTGTGGCTGCCAGAGGGACGGGCCTGTGAACGGGAGTGAACAGCAGGCAGTGGGCTGAGCTGAGGGATCACAGGGAGGAGGACGAGGCCACAGTCACTCGGAGGCCATATGATGGCTTCTGGAACTGTCCTCTAAATTCAGTGGTGGACACCCACTGAGGGGCGAGGGCTGAGATGTGCCTTGTCCCGTGCCCTGTGCCCTTGCTGGTGCCAGTGGGAGAGCAGCCTGGAGCATGCGATGAATGGGAACTACTGGGTACAGTCGTGGCCTAGGTGTGAGCAGTAGTGGTTTGTGTGAACCAGTCAATTAAACAACAAGCTGGTGAAATTCTTACGGCCCTTCTTCCCTTCACCTCTAATTCTTGCCCTCTTTCCCTTTGTTTCTGTTGCTCTCTGGGTCCTTACCCCCAAGCCCTTCGCCCCTTCAGCAGAGGGTGGAGGTCACAGTGGTGAAGCCCCTCTGTCCAGCTCTGTTTGCCAGGCACAGATTTTGGCGTTTCTTCATCTTCCTGCCTTCCCCAAAGCAGGAGCATCCTACTCCGTGCCTGCAGGCTGAGGGAGCAGCTGCTGGAATCTAGAACAACTCCCAGCTGTTCTCCGACTTTTCTCAAGTGTTTCTGAGTGTCAATGCCTCTAATTAGTTAAAATAGGAAGGAGGGTGGTAAACAGAGGAGCAAAAGAGAGGCCTAATTTTAGCTGTTGCCAAAAGGACTTTCCCCTAAATACACTGTGATCTCAAAATACTTAGCTAAGCGCAGATGGACATGGCAAGGAGAGGATTTAAAGAGCCACAGAAGGTACATTCGAAGGCCAGATGGGACCGCTTGGTCTTCCTGTGCAACTGGATGGAAGAGGAAGGGAATGAAAACACTCACAAAGAGTGAAAATTACTCTGCTGCGCAGTGTGAAAAATCCCCTCCCCACGGTGTGTGGGCCACGTCTGGGTTCCTCATGTGCGTCCATGCAGGGCTAGGGCTCGGGCTCCTTTCCTTTGGCAGAGGCAGAACTTGAGGCTCCGGGGAAGGGGACGTGACCTTGCTCACCGGAAAGCCAGTATTTCACCCTGGGTCTCTCTGACATCGCCATACCTAGCAAGACAAACAGGGAGGAGTCACAGGCCAAGGCCAGATGGGGCACTGGGCAGGCAGCGTAAGCAGGACTTCAGGGCAAAAATCCAGAGGACGCCGGCTCCCTGAACAATGCTGACTAGGGTCATTGCAGTCACAGGCTTGGACCACGCAGGGCCTCCACGTTTTCTCATCGGGAAACCCCTCCAGCCCTCACAGGATGTGCTGAGGAATGACTAGGCTGCCACTGACAATTTACAGGTAGATAAATCATCTGGGGAAGATTACACCCCCCAACCCCCGCCCGCCTCCGCTCATTCCAGTGAAAAGACCACTGCTTTCTGCAGTCAAAGAAGAGCACTGTTTGGCAAAGGACTCTGAACTGGGTAATCCTGCCGCCTTCTGAAGGTTGTGGTGGAATCTGGGCTCCTTCAGAACACAGGCCACCTGGTAGGACTCATCACGTCAACTTCCTTCATCCCAGTTCCAGCTTAAAAGGCCTCTTCACTGGGAAGCTCCCCAGTGAGGTTTTCCACGAACATCTGGAGGCTTTCCACAATGGGCCTTTGAAGAGGCCGAAGTGTTCCCGGAAAGTCCGCCTCCCTGGGCTGAGGTTTAAAGAGCAGAAGCCCACATTTATTTTTCTTTCCCGCCTTCTTCGACAAAACTCCCCCCAGTGGTTTGTGGGCACTTGCAAAGCAGCCCTGACTTTCGGCTCTCTACTTCCAGGGCCGCAGGCTTAAAGAAACACAGCGATGAAGCAAGTTCAAAGGGAGCACTGGTGTCACAGTTTATGCGCTGGGCTTCGTCACCCGCCCAAGTTCTGCTTTAATCCTCTGCAGCAGAAAGAAATAGACGGTGAACTTAAAGAGACCTGTGCCATTGCTCAGCATTGGAGACATTTTGTCAAGTCACTTAAACTTCCTGTGAAACGAGTTAACAGTGCTTCCCATGAGCAGGAAATGTTATAGGAGGTGGGGAGAGTAAGTCACATACATTGTCTAACTGCCCTTGATCTGGCAGGACCAGCCTCCCTCATCGAGGTTCACTCTTTCCAACTCAACTTGAGGATAGTTCTCTCCTCTGGCAATGTTTCACCTCTTCCTGGCTTAGACTAATCTAGGTATGTGTCCTCCATGCATCAGTACCTTCCTACCCTCAGTTTACTGCTATTTCCACTTGACGTGTATGTCCGCCATGCCTCCTGCCACCACTGTAGACAGACGGAGTCTTTCTTTTTCTTGCTGAGTCTCCCTGTCAAGCACAGTATCTCAGTGTGCTTGGGGAATATCAGCTGATTACTAACTGAGTATTCTAGCTATTGAAAACATAACGGTGAATAAAACAGACCCTGCTTTTACCCAAGTCTGACAGGGGAAGTAAAAACATACATTAAGGAAATTCAAGAGAGATTCCCATGCTCCCATTTCCCATGCCCGGCATAAGAAGTGATTAGAAGTCATTACTCCTGTCCTTATGAGAAACAAGCTAACAAACTGAAAATCACCAATTTTCTCCAATCACCTGGAGTCTACAGGGTAAATCACCACTGAAAATCTGGAGATGGGAATCCAGACTATCACAACTGAGAGATCCATACCAAGAGCAGAAGCCACCGGAGCCATAAACTTGCTGGAAGCCCGAAGAGGTATTTTGAAGAAGTGTTGGGGGCTGTGTGTGGACTAGTATGACACCAAGAGTTTCTGGGGGTTGTAGTCTCAGAGAGACTCAGAGAGATCACATTTTCAGGGGTCCTGCTTCCAGGGCCCAACCAGTTTTGCATGATGAAGAAGCAAGAATAATCCCTTTTTGGCTTTAGTAGGGGGAAGAAGGAGTAAACATTGTGAAATATGCCAGAGAGTTATCTATAGTAAACTCTTCAGGGGCAAAGATATTATCAGAGTTTCATTCCACTGGGGGAAGGACCCCTCTCAAACTTTACTCCCCTTGAGTCTTCTTGTTTCACCTCAGAGGGAGGAAAAAAGATAAGAAACGCTTACAAGAGCACAGTCTAGGGACACAGGTCCATTAAAAGCAAAGATTTATTTGAAAGTTTATAGCGTGCTTTCCCTTCCCCACGTTTTAAAGCCATGCCAACAAGGTTCCAGTATGATGGTGTGGATTATAGTGAGAGAACTAAGGGATGATATAAGAAGGAGTTTCTGGGGAAGCCCCCAAGCAGCAGGGGAGATGAAGACAAGGACACTAGAACTGGGAGTCCCTGGTCCTGACAGCTGCAGCAAACAATTACATCCCACCTCGTAATATAAAATCTCACATTAAGGACCTGTCTGTTTCAGTTCCTATTACCTAACACATTATGTCCAAGTTTGAACAGAAAATTAAAGGGCATGCTAAAAGGGAGAAAGTGTAGTCTGATGAGATAAAGCAAGAGTCAGAACCAGACACAGATATAACAGACTTTTAATTATCAGAGACCTTAAAACAAATGTGATCACTGTGTTGTGTTCTAATGAAAAGAGTAAATGACATGAAAGAATAAACAGATAATGTGAGTAGAGTGATGGAAACTCTAGAAAGCCAAAAAGAAATAATAATAATTAAAAAACTAAGCACAATGAAGAATATCTTAGATGGATGCAACAGTACAATGGAAGGGTTAAGGAAAGAATCAGCACACTTGAAAACAGATCAGCAGAAACCCCCAGACTGCAATGTATAACAAACAAAATGTATGAAAGAAAATTCCCCACAACAGCCAAAACTATTTCAAAAGTTTGAATATGTGAATAATTAGAATACCAGAAAGGGAATAAAGACATAAGGGAACTGAAGCAATACACAAAGTACTGATGGCCAAGAATTTTCCAAAATTAATGACAAACACCCAATAACAGATCCAGAAATTCCAAGAACACCAAGTTGGGGTAATTACAAGAAAACTGAACAGGCATATCATATCCAAATTGCAGAAAACCTATGACAGAGCTATACATCTGAAGGAAATAAGAGGCGAACAAAAACTACCTTACCTATCCATAGAGACAAGAATAGGAATTATAGTGAACTTCTCTCAGAAACTGTGCAAACAAGAAGAAAGTGCAGTGAAAAATTTCAAGTGCTGAAAGAAAAACCTCATCAATGTAGAATTCTATAAACAGTGCAATTACCCTTCAAAGATGAAGGGGAAAGATTGCTCCAGACAAACAAAATCAGGGAATTCTTTGAAAGAAGACTGATCCTACAAGGAATTTTAAAGGAAGATCCTCAGGGAGAAGGAAATTTATATAGGGTAAAATCCTGAATCAACATTAACAGAAAAAAAAAAAAAGGAAAATCATTAGAGAAGGAATAAATGAAGGTAAATTTTTATTTGATTACTTTTAAATGAGCTATAAGATAACAGTTTGCTTAAAGTAATAATATTTTTAAATTTTGTAAATCTGGTTTATTTACGTAGTAGATAGTTTGACATGCAGTCTATTGAATTGTCCTAGGTGTCATAAAAAAAAAAAAACGGCGAGTATGATCTTACATTTAAAAAAATCCAGCACCTATTCATGATTAAAAGCTCTTATCAAACTAAGAATATAGAGAAACGTCCTCAATTTGATAAAGAATATCTATAAAAAAAAACTCTCTCCAATGATCATCATACTTAATGGTAAAACATTAGATGCTTTCCCCCAATATTGGGAAAATGACCTATGTGACCTTTCTCACGCTCCTATCCACGACTGTATTGTAAGTTTTAGCTGGTACAGTAAGATAAGAAATAAAAGGCATACAGACTAGGAAGAAATAAAATTGTCTTTGTTCTTACATGACACAATTGTCTATGTGGAAAAATCCCAAAGAACCAAAAAATAAACTATCAAAACACCTTCTGGAACTAATAAAGGAGCATTGTAAGACCCCTTACTTGACTCACAGAACACAAGGTAAACATACAAATGTCAACTGCTTTCCAGCAATGAAAAACTAGAATTTGAAATAAAATATTTTTTTTACAATAGCATTTCACAAAAACCCAGAATACTTGGGTATAAGTTAACAAAAAATGTACAGAATATTTATATGAAAAACTAAAAATCTGATGAAAGAAATCAAATATCTAAATAAATGCAGAAACATTCTGTGTTCAGAGATTGAAAGACTAGGTATTATTAAGATGATAATATTTTCCAAGTTGATCTTGAGATTTGACACCATTCCAATCAAACTCTCAGCAATTTCTCTTGCATATATCAACAAAATGATTCTAACATGTATATAGGAAGGCAAAATATCTAGAACATTCAACATAATACCAAAAAAAAAAGTTAAGCGTATGGACACCACTCAATTTCATACTTACTAGAAAGTTACAATAATCAAGACAGTGTTGTATGATGAAAGAATAGAAAAACAGATAAATGGAAGAAAAAACAAGTCCATAAATAGACCCACACACATGCAATCAACTCATCTTTGACAAAGGAGCAAAGGCATGTACAGCTATTCTAACACCATTTGTTGAAACGGTTACTCTTTTCAGTAAGTGGTATTAGAACAACTACACATCCAAATGCTAAAAAATGAATCTACTTATTTACATTATGCCTTTCACAAAAATTAATCCAAAGTGGATGATATACCTAAATGTAAAATGCAAAACCATAACTTTTCTAAAAGGCATCATAGGAGAAAGCTGAGATAATTTTGGATTTGGAAATGCAAGTTTAGATACATCAAAAGAACTATCCATGAAAAAAATTGATAAGCCTGATCATTAAATTAAAAAAAAACAACACTCCTGCTCTGTAAGATAATGAAAAGACAAGCCACAATCTTGGGGAAACTATCTGTAAAACAAATAATCTAACAAGGAACTTGTACTCAAAGTGTATGAAGAAATCTTAATACTCAGCAAGGAGAAAAACAAGCAACTGAAAAAATGGGCAAAGGATATGAACCAACATTTCATGAAAGAAGAAATATATGAAAAGATGTTCAATATAATTTGCTAGGAAGGAATTGCAAGTGTGTGTGTGTGTGTGTGTGTGTGTGTGTGTGTGTGTGTGTGTGTTACCACTCTACAACAATTAGAACGAAAACAAACTAAAACAAACAAACAAAAAAACTGACAAAACTCAATGCTGACATGAATGTAGAACATATACATTCTCCAAAGGAATTCCAATTCACTGCTGGTGGAAATATAAAACAGGTCAGTCACTCTGGAAGTCAATTTGACAGTTTATGATAAACCTAAGCATCATCTTACCATACAATCCAACAATTGTGATCCCAGGTATTTGTCCTTTTAATGTGAAAAATTTATTTCCAGATAAAAATCTGCATATGAATGTTTATTCATAATTACCAAAATTGTAGGCAACTAAGACATTCTTCAGTAGGTGAATGATAAAGCGGTACATCTATACAACGAAACGTTAAACAGCAACAGAAAGAAGTGAACTATCAAGCTATAAAAAGACATGAATGAATCTTAAATGCATTATTTTTAAGTAAAAGTAACTACTTTGAAGGCTACATAGTGTATGACTACAATCTCATGACATTCTGTAAAGACAAAACTATTGGTACAATACAAAGATCAGTGGCGGCTGAGAGCTTAGGGAGAGGGGAGGGAGAACCACCTAGGTGAGACACAGGGATTTATATTTTTAGAGTGTCCAAACAATTCTGTATGATACTGTAATGGTGTGTGTATGTGTGTGTGTGTGTGTGTGTGTGTGTGTGTGTGACATCTGTCCAAGCTATCAAATATTCCAGCACAAAATGCAAATTCAAAAAACAATTTGTAAGGTGTGGAATCCTATGCTGAAATGCAATATGTGACAAACAAGCTAACCGTATTACAAATATATGAGACAATCTCACTAAAAGTTGTTGGAGATCAACCTAAGTAACTTTAGAAATTATTAGAGTTCGTAAAACTAAAGATAAAAGAAAAAATATATAAGCACTGTACTCTAGCTAATAAAACTTTATTCCATAGAGATAGGGCTTAACAATTCTGAGATGTGATATTTTGATATATAGATAATGAATGGTGGAAGCGAGGCTTCTTGCACTTTGAGTGAGTTTATAAGTAAGCAACAGGAGTAGGCTAGAATGATTCATATAACAACAGATCACAGCTGAAGACAAAGTGTGAACTCATGTTTAGTGTAATAGACACAGATGATTACATACAGGAAAATTATAGATACGTGTATGTTATATGCATACACACACACGTATGTTTCCTTGCACTATCAGCTGGAAAGGCCTAGAAGCAACAACTCAATAGCAATGAATACACTTAGCACCCAAATCTTTCTATTACCATTCTCCAACAACAACAAAGAAACGCAGAGATCCTTGGAGAAGCAGTTGATTGTAGGACTGGATGGGAAACATACAAGATGAGCCTGGACCATCTTGTAGTGTCAGAGAGTAAGGGAGTAATAATTTAAAAGAAGCAATGCAATCGGGGGTTGTATCAGAGGATAACGGCATCAACCGAGGAGCCCCTAGTGGCCAAAACTGGAACTACTGAGCAACAAAATAAAGCAGTACAGGATTATAGGCCAAAATACACCTATGTGTCCACACTGTCATAAAGAAATTGTTGAGAGTATAAATAAATGAGTAAGTGACGAGATAACTTTTCCATGGAGCGGAATCCCAAATTTATGTAGATTTTCTACCCTTGAGGTGGCAGAGTACAACTTTCACTCCTTGAGTGTGGACTGCAAACAGTGATTTCCTTTCAAAGACAACAGGACGGAAAGGGAAAACCAAGTGTCACTTGACAGTGGAGAAAACTGACAGCTACCTTACCTAGGTGATCAAGGTCAATACCGACGGTCATGTTGAGAGGAAGCACCTCAGAAGTAGAAGAATGGTGATTTATCAGTGTGTTCTTTTCTCCTCCAAAACTTTAACCGGACTCCAACCATGTGAAAACATTAGACAACCCCAACTGAGGACATTCTACTAAGTATTCCACAAAGGAGACACTATAACTAAATGTAACATAGTATCCTGGATGGAATCCTGGTAGAGAAAAAAGACTCTAGGGAAAGGCCAAGAAATCTGAATAAAGTTTGGACTTTAATAATAATATGTCAGTGTTGGTTTGCAGACTGTTAGAAACTGACCATACTGATGTAAATTGTAAATAATAAGAGAATCAGTACATGGGATTTATGAAAACTCTATATCTTCACAAATTTTCTATAAACAAAAACTAATAAAAGTGCAGTTCATTAAAATAACATGTACATATACCTCTAGACACATACGTATATATTATGTCAGGTGGTGGACAATTCGAGGGGAAAAAACTTAGTATGGTCAGTGGTATGGAGGCTAATATGAGTGAGGCAGGCAGTTTCTATACAGCAGCCAGGAAAAGGATCTAGTGTTTTATCTGATAAAATGAATTTAGCAGAGTTCTGGGAGGAAGGAGAAAGTGAACCATGTACATCTCTAGAAGAGGATTCCATGCAGAGAGAAATGCAAATGTGAAAACCCTGAGATGGGAGTATGTTGAGACAGCAAGACAGACACTTCTGGAGGGACAGAACTGCAGGTGATGGGCACCGGGCCAGGAAGGCCTTGTAGCTACAATAAGGACAAATGGAAAAAGCCAATAAATAAGATGAATGAGGTTCTTCATCATAAAATTTATTCTAGGTACTCCTGCCTGAAGAAAAATAAATGAAATACATAGTGCACCTCCCCCGCCCAAGCACACAGAACATTTCATCATTACAACACCCAAATCTCCTAGCCTGCAACTCTTCCATCAAGACCCTCGAGTCTTGCAGAAGCAGTCTAAGGCATGTCATCCCCTTCCTGAAACAAAACTGAAACTGCTGCTAGCCGAGCAAAGTGAAATGAAGGCTGGAGGCCAACTTTTCATATAATTCAATTTTTTTTAAAAAGTTACATAGGCCTGAAATCTTTAGATAATGGAAAGAAAAGTGGATTTTCCTCTCTTCATTATTAAAGTAATTGGCTCAAACGCTCATTTCATTTTGTACATGTAGGCACAACCCAGAGTCTGTAATTAGTTTCAAACCACCGAAGGAGAAACAGAATGAAACCTCAACTAACTGAAGGAACTTTTTCTTCCCCCCTTGACATACATGGCTTTCAAGGACTAGAGGCAAAAGGCATACATCCAAAAGAGCAAGCTCATGACGGGGACTTGTTCAAAAAACAAAACAAGAAACTTGCAAAGTATGCTATGAGAGAGTCCAGAGGAACTCCTTTCCAGTACCTTCTCCACCCCTATTTCCAGGACAGCCCAGGGCTCATCGTGTGCATGCTAAGAGGTGCATGACCTCTTTCAGAGATTGGTACCAATAAGCATGGAATTGAAAATGCTTTCCTGTAATCTTTCCTTTAACCAGAAAGGTACATAAACAAAGGCATTCTATTGTATGAGTGTGGGAGCAAGATGTGGATTTCTCAACAGCAGGGACTTGATGTCAGAATTGTTGGTTTCTTTAAGAGTAGCTAGTGCCACATTCAACCATTAGCCACCTCTCTGGGGAAATTAACCTCTCTGGGCCTCATTTATTTCATCTGTAAAATGACATTTATGTCTAGTATAGATCCCCGCCTACAGTGAGTGAGTAACATGTGTTGCTTCCTTTTATAAACTTACACATCCTGTATTTGGACCAACACAGGTCTGGCCAACAGCAGCCTCCTGATAACGTCTGTTAAGTAAACATCTGAATGAAATGTCTTCAGGGATTCTCAAAAGAGACTTTGTTATTTAACATACCACTGATAATAACGACTAGTTACTGAGCACTTCATGCAGGTCAGATGCCCTGACACCAGCTCACAGGCATCGTTTCACAGAGTTCTCACAGCTGCGGGCCAAGGCCAAGGAAGGCCTTCTAGCACTGTTTCACGAAGAAAGAACTGGAATTGAGAGATTTGCCTGCGATGTTGCAGTCATATAGGACAGAACTAACCTTCTGATTTCGAGGCTGTGCACTTGACTGTAAAGGTATCCCGTGCAGGGTTTCAGAGCACGTTAAATAAAAAGCACTTGACTTCTGTTATGACTCAACTACTGTGAAGAAGAGTCAGCTCTCCTGCAGGCCACATCAGTGGGGACCAATGGCTCTCAGGCCAGGCACAGATGGGGTTGACAGAGCAGCAGGGTTCAGTCCTTGAGAAGGTGGCTGAACAAGTGGGACTGTGCTTTCTGAGGAGGTGGCGTACACCTGGTGGGAACGCCACTCGGGTGGGTGGCATGGGCAGGCCAGATGGGAGGGGACGGAGGACCCTGGGTGCTGAACTAGACTGTGACCTTGAACAAAAGACCTAAAAATATTGCAAAGGCAAAATCAAATTATTCAGAGAATGAGGGCTAGAGGAACGGTACTGGGTACCAGGTACACAGCAGGAAGCTGGAACCAAGGGCACTGGGAGTGGCTGAGTTGGGAGGCAGAGGAGAGCCAGGAGTTTGGGGGATGCAGTGAACACCACCAGGCTGTGGGGAGAAGCCTTCTCAGTGGGTGTTCCCTGACCCCATGACACAGAGGCAGGAGTGTCCACGTGCAGTTAAAGGGTGGGGTGAGATACTCTCACCCCAGAACCCTCCTCTGAGTAAACTCACCTTAGAGAAAGGCTCCATGACAAGATTACAAACATAACATGCCAGAACCACCATCCCAGGAGCTGCAGAGGACAAGGAGCTAATTCATGGATGGCGGTCGTACCTTGGTACTGGGCAGCAACACGTGCTTCTACCTGGAACAAGTTGTGCTCAAGAAATAATTACTGAGAATCATTCTTTTACCTGTGCTAGACCAAGTGGGAACTGCAGAGAGAAGGGGTAGGGAACCAGTGGCTCCTCCCTCAGCTGAGGCCAGTCAGGAGAACAGTCCTTTACCACCAGCAGCACCTAACAGCCAGGCCTAGCTACTCCCTTTGCTTTCTGGCTGAATCTCAGAAACCTGATCTCAGTAATAGGAATGTGCTAAAGAAGTTATAAAGGGGCTAGGGCTGTAAAATGCTCTCATACCAATAGGGGTCAGTGTGATCTGACAGATAAAGCACCAGGCTCAGAATCAGAAGGACCTAGGTTCAATGCCAACAGGAATTTACTTTGCAGTCTGATCTTGAGCCACTCTCATGTCCTTTTTGCAGTCTCAATCTCATCATCTGTAAAACAGAACTCATAGCATCCACCCTATGTGAGGCATGGAGTCTGGGGCCAAATTGCCTGGGTTCAGAGTTCAGTTTCTCTATTTATCTGCCTATGACCACAGCCATGTCACCATCTCCCCAGGTATGGAGGAGGACAGCAATGCCCCCTATTTTATGGGGTTTCTATGAAGATTCAGCAAATTAAACTCTAAGAAATGGTTGGGGAGAATGTAGAAAGAATTGGCAAGCAGAAGTCTCCTAGTATTTCCTATTGTTTTTAGGATGAGCCCCACCCCCCAGAGCTAATAGGAGGACATAATGCAGATGCAGATTAACTCAGTCGGTGTATCATTCTTCCCTATTCCCTCCTTCACACAGCACACTTCCAGCAGTGGAGCCAGGCCTTGAATCAAGCCTGGATGTCTAGCAGTAAGGTCTAAGCTATGCTGCTGATGGCCCTTGATGGACACACTCACCCAGGTGTCCGTCTCTTCTTACCACGTCCTCTTCATCCCAAACCCAGGCTCCTGCGACTCTAGCCTAGGCTGCCTCACACCTGCACATCATCCTTTTGGTTTACACTGTTTCCTCCCTCCTGTCCTTCCCAGCTCCCATCCAATGTGACTTTGTTGGCAAAGTCATTCCTACCATTGTGGCATCTCCTGCTCAAAAGTCTTCCACAGCCTCCCCCACTCACCACTGACTGTGGGACAGGGGTATCGGACTGATCCAGGTGGTGCGGACCCTCTAACTCCTGGCACCCCCCGCCCACATCTTGCTCTAGGAGATGCTGGTCAGGCATAATGGCATCAGAACAAGCAAGAACAAATTTTCAGGCAAAACCTAGGATTATAGTATGTGGGTGTCCTATAAAACCCCCACCAAAGCACATATACCTACAGGAGAAAGGTCGCAACACAAAAGCCCCTCACTATTGAATTAAGCATGTGGAAAATTTCTCATTTTCCCATTAATATTTTATCACTCCAATCTCAGCCTTAATTTTCTCATCTTCAAAATGGGATAATACTTAATGGTAGAATGGTTAGAAGAGTTAGAGAGGATGCATACAGAGTGCCTCAGTCAGCAATTCTGTACATAAATGTTATCCTCATTATCACTAACACTACTCGAAAACCTAGACGCTTCTCTTTAGCCATCAAAGCCCTGGAATAAGTCCCACTCTATTTACCCATTCTGATTTTCCACTGTTTCCAGGGATTTGCTGGGCCTGTTCCTCTTGTCTTCTCACTGAGATTTCTTTCCTCGCGCCCATCATGCCTAAATCTGAGCTTCTTTCTAAATTCTGCTCCATGTTCAAGGTCCAGTTCACACTGGATTGTTGCCAGAAAGTCTTCCATGCACCCAGCCTGTTCTCTAGTGCCAAGTTCTCCAAATTCACACCTGCATATGATCTGGACTAAATAACTTAACTTTTGAAACGCCTGCTGCTGTTCCAATCTATTGCCTTCTTAGCTCCAATTAGACTGCAATGCTTTCTTCAGCAGCTGCTTCTGTTTTTTTCTTTACTGTTAATTTTCAGCATAAAACATAGGTTCCCGGAGTCCCTCAGAACACTACCTTTGAGGGATCCCATGTGCAGTAAAGATTCATGGGAGCCCAGAGATCACGGGGTGGTTTCTTTGTCTTTTAAAAGAAGGTAAAACTACACCAACTTCAAAGAGTTATTGTTGGATGGATTGAGATAATGAGCATAAAACTGCCTAGAAGTTTGCTGAACTGGAAATTAAGGAGAAAAAAAAAAAAAAAAGGAATGGATAGGACTTCGGAAAAGAGTCCGAAGGAACAGGTATAGCACAGGGGGATGCAAAGGACTGTGAATGAAACAGATGGAGTGAGTGTCTCTGATGTGCCAGGCACGGTGCTAAGCACTTGATGGACACTGCACATAGGTGCCTGGCTTCCAATTCTAGTTCTGCCTGCTGCCGTGTTAAGTGGCTTATTTTCTTCATCTTTAAGTTGGAATCATTTCATGTAGTGTTGGTACATTTTTTTTTTTCTTCTGTAGGGTCAGATAGTATTTTAGGTTTTGTGAGGCATATAGCTGCTGTTGCAACCATGCCACTTTGCAGTTGTAACATGAAAGCAGCCACAGAGCACATGTGCACAAAAAGACTTGACTGGGTTCCAATGAAACATTATTTGCAAAAAATAGGCAAAAGGCAAGGAAGAATCAGCCCACGGGGAGTGGTTGGCCACCCTCTCACGTTGAGTCTACTTCACAGGCCCTGTGGAGGTTGGAAGAATGAACATAGTTCCTGCTCTCAGAACAGAGTTCTACACACGATCATTGCTCAGCAAATACCAACTGTTGTCAAGAAGCTATGGAACAGGTATTAGAATGTCCCTTTACAAGAAGAAAATTAAACTCTGACATAACTGGGGAGCTTCTCCAGGATCTGGCATCTTCTAACAGTGGCAGCGTCCAATCAAAGCACAGATTTATCAGGCACTCAGAGTCTATCATCTTCCCACTGCAGTTTCTGTCAGCTTCCAAGATCTTATCAGAACCACGACCTTATTTCATAAACCAAAGGGAAACTTACTCTGGCCCTGTATCTCCAAAGGCTTCTGGTCTTGACTCAGGCTAACACTGGTGACATACTGAGTGATGAAATCAGGCCGAGGACCCTAATGAGCACTGCTGGCAACCCCCCAACTCGGTTTTCTTTGAGTCCTGATTCCAGCCAGTGGGGAACAGGTGTGGAATCCACGTCCACTGCTCTCAGGGTGCTCACTCAGTCCCAGCCTTCCCAGCCTCGGCGTCGGTTTCCTGTGACACCAATGGATTAGCTGCCTTTGGGGAGCCCTAATTAAGTGCACAAATAGGGCAGCCTTCCCAAATCCCACATTAGTTCTGCTTTGGAATGCCAGAACTTTTCTACCACGGAAAAATGCTTCATGCCCTGACTCTTAGCAAACCCAGAAAGTTCAAATGCATTTCGGGGGGGGGGGGGGGGGGGGGAAGAATCCCAAGCTGTTATGTGAGAAGGCAAAGAAAGAAAGGGCTTTTCTTGAAAGGGGGAAACAAAGGGCATCCAGAAATGTCACCAAAATGCCCTGCAAACTCTCCAGCTCTCCCTGGGCTGCTCTTTGTCTGAAGCTCTGGAGAGTGTGATTTACGTAACTCTTGCTTCAGGTCCATTGATCACCTTCTTAAACCTGAGACTCTGAAGCTAGTATCAGCAAAGATTTCTTTCCACATGCCAAATGTGTGGAATAAAAAGAAAAAATGACCCACATTAGTTGGCACAGACTTTGCACATTTCAAAACTGTTCACATTTATGGCTAGTTATTTCTCCTCTCCTTCCCTTCCTCCTCCTCCTCTCCTCTTACCCAAAGCTGAGTGGAACAACCGTCTATTTTAGCAAAAGCCTCTCTGACCTATAGCTGAGAAGTACCACAATGGTTGGTTTTGTGCATGTGGATTTAGCAGTAATCAGCTGTCTGTTTTATGTTTAATTCCACATCTTCTGAAGTAAAACCATTTAGGCTACAGTTTCCAATGCCATTTTTTTTCTTTGAGAGTTCAGTGGTCCATTGTATTGACATATTTTCCCTCATCGAAGTTTTTTATAAGCAGGCTTAGTTTTCATTCTGATGTTCCTCCATGTCAATACAATGATAGAAGCCACTGGACTGGGAGCTATACAGATTCACCTACCACTGTTATTTGAAGTTCAGGATCTAAGTGGGTCCTCCAGGCTCCAGGGGCCACCCAACGCAGGCCTTTGGCAGCAGAGAGGGAACCCTTCAGTTAGCACAGGGTGACAGCAGCCTGCACAGGGCTCGCTGCCACAGGAGAGAAGAAGAGAACTTTAATTAGGGTGGCCCTCATTTATTATCCCAACAAATTCACTTGTGAGTCCTATACACTTTTGATGGCTGATTATTAATAATTATGCCAGGTTATAAGACAGGCTGGGTCCATTCTGGGTATATTAGTGTCCTCCCACTGCACATCCAAGGAGCTGTTGATAAGTGAGGGGCTTGTCATGGAGCCTCGTTCTCTCCTGGACTGTAGGAAACTGGGAAGCTTCAGACTTTGATTGTGATGTCCTTATTCTGTGCTGGGTCTTCTAACAGACTCTGCCATGCTTATCATGTACACAGAAAAGTCTGAAGGAAGCAACAACTGCAAACTGCATGTGGGGTGGAGCCTTTCTGATGCTTGTGGATGAAGAAGATCACCCATTTCCATACAAGCAGGAAGCGCTGTCTTTTTGGAAGGCCTAGCTCAAGAGTTCCCAACTTTTGGAGCAATAAAATAGCGAAACATTTTGGAGACCTGCAAAGAACTGCCAAGTTTTTATATTGCCATTTATAGAATGTAAAGAAATAACTACTCAACGTATTTTACTTATTCCTATGCTATAACTAAAGGGAGATTTTAACACTTTCCCCACCAAAATAATTATAATAATCTCAGAATATGGGCAACCATTTAAATAGCTTCCATTTAGCGTTGTTAAAAAATGAGCACACTGTCCTTATTTTTTCATTTGCCATGGACTAGTGAGAATTTGCTAAGGACCTCTAGTGAGGATTGATGGGGATATTGCCTGTGTAGTCAGTCACACAGAGTCCCCTGCTAGGAAGGGTCAAACTAGGGGTTTAGTAATTTGTAGTTACTGTTTTGAAATTCTTCATAATTTTACCTTTGATGTTGTGAATTTTAAATGACACAGACGGGGCAAAGGGACATGGGCTGGGGATCTGCCACTGACTTTACTTTTCCAGGGCTCGTTCTTGGATGTGCCTTTTCCGTTGCCATCCGGCCTTACAGCCCCACTGCTGACCACCCGCCTCTCAGGTCAGGGAGTGAGCCCTCAGCACCTCAAGGTGGGACAGGGTCAGGTTTCTCCTTCCATCCCATACTGCTGTGGTGTGGGCATGGGAAGCTGGACAGCAGTGGGGGGCGGGGGGAAGGGGGTCACGTGTCAGCCAAGAGTTGGAGCAGCAGGGCCTTGGGAAGGGCCCCACATTTTCGTTTTGTACTGAACCCCACAAATTACATGGCTGGCCCTGCCTGTAAGAGCCCTCCCATGACATTTGAGAACCACCAGACTAGCTCACAGATCCTGGCCTCTAAAGAGCATCTCCACTCTTCTCACTTGTAATTCAAGTCTTTGCCTAATTGCTGAAATTCCCAGACTTCCTCACAGAAGGCAAGTTTCCTTGAGGTTAAGTGCTGGGTGGTGTGTGTGTGGGGGCTTCACTCTAGGCCTGGACTAGGCGGCTAATTGTCATCTTTATCGTCTTCCTTTGAAGAGTGGCACATGGCAGTTTATGCAGTACTCTTCCACTTTGTGAGCACGTGTATATGTGTGCACGTCCGTTCAGCTCGGCTTCTCGAGCTGGTGAACCCAAAAGAGTTTATACTTTGGATTTGCAGACAGATTTAGGTTCAGATTCCACAGCTCACTTTCTGGCTATGTGGCTTTGAGCAAACGATTTGCCTTTCCAAACAGAAACTGCATGCAACCTAATTTAAAGAGGAAACGTGGCTCTGTAAACAAGCATATACAGGGTGATCAGTGAACATGGGCCCTTTCTTCTTCCTCCCCTGAACCCTAGAGATGAGGAATGATGCTTGAGGAAGTAATGTCTCTCACCCCACAGGGGCTGAGTCAGCCCCCCTCTGGCCAACTCCCCTCCCCACCACTGGGGGCCTCTCTATTGTTCAAGAAACAGAGATGCTATGGAAAAGCCCTAAAACAGGCAAGCCAAGAGGCTGTTTCTCAAGCAATGAGATTTGAGCTCATATTAAATGTGATGGGCTAGGTGCGCCCTGGTGGTGTAGCAGTGAGGTCAGTTTCCTCTGAAGGAGCCCAAGCCACACACCCCTGGGTTCAAGTCCCGGGACTGGGGAGGAACAATTAGTGTGTACAACTACATAAAAATAAAGTGTTGCTTCCTCCTCTCTCTTCCAGCCTCCCTGCTCATCTTCATTCCAGCCTGCACCTTTCCTTGAAAAAAAAAAAAAAAAAAAGATGGGTGAGAAGAAATACTGAAATGGGGCAAAGACAAGCAGGGGTAGGTACGAGGCATCCAGGAAATACAAGCTCCAGCCCATGTCTGCAGCCCCAGGCCTGCCTACAGAGAGGCTAACGACCTGTCATTTTTGCTACTGCAGTAGAAATGCTAAGGGAGCAGCATTGCAAGCGCTTCCAGCTATAAATGAGGAGGCCAGGATCCAGTCTCAGGTTCTCTCTACATAACCTGGGAGGGAATGTCACCTCCTATTCTGGCACCAAGTGTCCTTATCTTTTAAATGCACTGAACTAGACTGGTTAAAGTCTCTTTCTCTTCTAGTTCTGATACTTTTTTTTTTCCCTCAATTAGAACAAGGATAGCTGTGAAAAACATATTCTGGAATGAGCCAGGACTTGCCCACTGGACGAGGATGGGCCACTCCAAAGCAGTGGCTTTTGGAAGCCCTGCCCCGAATCCAGGGATGCTGATTCCCTGGGCACGGCCATGGTGGAGGCTCCATAATGGCTGGTCATCTACCCACACCCAAGGCACCTCATTCAAATGGGCTGTGACTGACTTCAGGATCAGTAACAGAGTGAGCCATTTTCATGTGAAGTGTTTCAACAGTCATTTCCAAACAGAAGGAGCACAGTGGGCAGCTGTGACGAGGGTTCTGGGGAGCACTATTTATGGCTGTGTTTTGGTTTATCCTCGCTTAGTACACAGCGTACAGATGCAAATGGCCACAGCTGAAAACACTCTCGTCTTTCATGGCAACATTTCCAAATTTTCACATGCAGCCTGTCAGCTCCGGGCCTACCGCCCCTGCCGCCTCTAGTTTTCCAGAGAAACGGGGTCACCCTCCCTCTTCCTCCGCTCACCCTTGGCCCCTGAGTCATTTTCAACAGAGGCAGGACATATATTCTCAGCTGATCACAAGCGATTTGGAGCTGAACAGATGTGGGCTCCAATCCCAGTTCCTCTGCTCTTGAGCTGTGTGATCTCGGGCAAGTCATTTAAACTCTCTGACCCTGGTGTCACCTGATGAAAAGCAGAAATAATAGTACTTACACAAAAGGACTGCTTTAAAACTTAAAATGAGAGTCACTGCTGCACATAAATCCTAAGGGACGTCCTTACTTGTGTTTTTCTCTCTGACTCAATCATTTTGGTCTGATCTAGTGAAACCAGACTTCTGTCTCAGTTTCCCTTCTTGAATTTTAATCTTCTTTCCTATCTAGTGCTCCAGACACACCAGAGAGGACCGCGCTGGGTTTTCTTCTTCTCAGGAAGCACTGAGTGCAGGTGGGATCCTCCTATGGACAGGCAGGAGGTGTGAGGGTCAATAAGAGTTAATTTATTAAGCACTCTCTGTGTGTCTAATTTTCCTTTCTTCTTCATAATAAGATTAGAGGCAGGCACCATTATCAACAAATGTTATAGCTCAGGAAACAGAATGTTGGAGATATCAGGCCCAAGATCACAGGGCCAAGAGCGGTGGAGGCTGAATTCTAAGCTAATATCTCTGACTCCAGGGCCTTCTCTTATAATCAACAGCCTCTCTACTGTTGAACACTGGGCACTCCCTGCATGTCCATTCCTGTTTTATCAACAGTCACATCATAGTTGCCACCACTTACTCGACTTCCCCAGCAATTCATGAAGTAGGTATTTTTATACCCACTTTACAAATGGGAGAGCTGAGGTTAAATAGTTATGTTATGCAAAGTCAGCTGGCTAGAAAGGAGGAGTTGGGATTCAGAAACCATACATGATCCGTTGTATCTCTCTCAACACTCTGTTGTGTGCCAGGCACTTCATAGATGCTAACTCTTGGAACAGCTCTATGAAGTAGGGAATATCAATATCCTCATCCTACTCACAGGGAAAATGAGGCAAAGAGAAATGAAGGAACTTAATGCAGCCTTCAAGTAGGAGTGGCAGAGCTAGATTTTGAACTCAGGAAGTCTGGCTCATGTGTCTGAGCTCCCAGCCTCCAGTGCTGTGCTCCTCAGAGGAGGAGCTCCTGGAGGAGGCCAGGTGAGGTGAGGGAGGAGATGACTTCAAGGGCAGAGGGAATAATCTCTGTAAGGTCAGAGACGTGCTCTGGAAGAGGGAATGCCCCACCCACACGGACTAGAGCTGCTTCAAGAACGCTGGCTCCTCTCTTCCAAAAGGGGCTGGCCACCCTGGAGAGTTTTCCAGCATTGAGCAATGGTGTAGGTGTTTCGTTTCCTTTAGGCCCACTGAGATGCATCATTAGGAAATTGCCTCAGACTCTTGAGCAAGTCGTGATTCCACTGTTCAGCACGAACTCCTCAGAGGAGAACGAAGAATAGTTTTAAGTGGCCGGTGACATGGCCATGTCCTGGTAGGGGAGAGGGCTTTTATCAGGAGATGCAGAAACAGCCATGAATTGAGTAGCTAGCGGTGCTGACACATGGTGGATGTTAAACCTCCTAATAATTCTTTCAAATCGTGATGAGTCCCACTTTACAGAGAAATAAACGAAGACCCTGAGCAGCAACAGGATGGCCCCCATCAAGCAGCGAGCAAAGGAGTCTTGGATGTAGCCCAAAGCCCACAGGACCGCAGGCCGCTGCTCTCGGTCGGCAGAGGCCGCTGCTCTGTCGGCGGAGGCCGCTGCTCTCGGTCGGCGGAGGCTCCTGCTCTCGGTCGGCGGAGGCCGCTGCTCTCGGTCGGCGGAGGCTCCTGCTCTGTCAGCGGAGGCCGCTGCTCTCGGTCGGCGGAGGCCCCTGCTCTCGGTCGGCGGAGGCCCCTGCTCTCGGTCGGCGGAGGCCGCTGCTCTGTCGGCGGAGGCCGCTGCTCTCGGTCGGCGGAGGCTCCTGCTCTCGGTAGGCGGAGGCCGCTGCTCTCGGTCGGCGGAGGCCGCTGCTCTGTCGGCGGAGGCTCCTGCTCTTAGTTAGCGCTCCGCTGCCTCTCACTTGCCTCTACAGTCCCGTATGGTTTTAGAATTTGCCCATAATTAATGATGATATGACTAAGAATGTCTGCATAAACACAGAGACCATGGTGTGTTCTGGTCTAAAATATTATCATTCTGAAATACATAGCTTCACAAGAAGAAATTGTTTATCGGGAACATGTCCCAGAAATCTTGAAGTCATAAAGAAAGAGATGAACAGATGTGAGTATATGAAAATTTGAAACTCCTGTACAAGACATCATAAGCAAAGGCAAATGATAAGGGACATATTATAAAAAAGCCTAACCTAATGACAGAGAAAGGATTAATAATAAGAATATATATATGTATGCATATATATATATGCATCACATTCTGTCCAAGAAATTGGCAAAAATGCTAAGTGACCAACAATATCCAGTGTTGGCAAAGACACAGGGACACCACTGACAGGAATACAAATGGGGACCATCTTTTTGGAAGATACTTTGGTTATAGCTAGCAAAATTTTAAGTACACAAATCCTTCCAGTAGAAATTCTACTTTTTGTATTTCTCGAAGAGAAATACTTGTATGTAAAGAATAATAACAAAGGTGATCCCTGTGTCACCAAGAGCAAAACAATGGAAACTACTACATTTCTACGACGATGACATTGGTTCAGTTGTGTTTTATACATGCACACATAACAGCCATGCACGGCTCTATGCAAAGTATCTTGTAGGTGAAAACAAAGATGCAGAACAACCGGTACGATATGATCCTATCATATACATGCATATGTTTGTGAGTCCATTACAAGGGTCAGACAGACATACACAATACAGAGTAGCAATGACTCCAGGGATGAAGTTTGTGCCTTTTCTCTTTAACCCTTCATTTCTGTGTTACCTGAGTTTGTACAGTGTAAGTATATTCCTAGCATTTTCAAATGCTCTCATGAGCAAGCTGGCCACAGAGCCAGAGTCACTTGCTCGTGCACTGAGTTATCTACTGTTCACCCAGGACCGAGGAATACCTCTGTTTCAGGGTGAGGTTCCCTGTTCTGCTGATGGGAATCTAAGTCGCTCATCTGGAAGCCATCTTCCCTCATTTTCTCTCTCCATTTCAGAGGTGCTCACACATCTGAGCACGAGCGCACATATACACATTCCTGTCTTGTGCACACGCTCACTCAGAAAACTACTGCATAGACTAGTTCTCGGCCACAGAACCTTTGAATCATGGACCAAAGCATTTCTTGTCATCTTGATAAAACACGTACACAATCAGACCCCAACACAATGACAACAAAAATAACAAATCGTCAGGTCCCATAAGCACAAGGCTTGATTTAAACCATGGAGTCCAACGGGCACATAATGGATGTGCAGCTCCTTAAATAACAGGCCTGCTAGCCTAAAACATATCAGATGTTTCTTTAGCCTTAACACGCCCAAGACATAAACTATGTGTTCAGGGGAAAGCAAAGTCAAATGACTCATGACAGAGTTTGCTTTCAGTATGAATTATTTTTACTGACTCTTTGCTTTTAAAGACAGTTCCGTTTCAGATGGGCTGAAACAAGGACTGCTGGGAGTTGAGCTCATGAGCCTTCCCACCCATTTTGAGAGCTGTAAGTAGGTTTTCTGAAAAGCAGAGTCTCTTTTCCATTGTCGTCACCTCCATCATGCATTGTTTCTTCTTTTTTCCCTTTTAAAATAATCAGCGTGGCAATTGGGTGAGGAGGTGGAAAAGGCATCAGATTCGGCATGTAAGGAAGCTGAGCTCCAATTACAACTTTGTCATGTACTGATTACTGGATGCTGGGAATGTCACATGACTCTGGGCCACGGGGGCCTCCAGTGTGAAAGGGGAAGAATAAGCATCGCACTAGATTACGATGGCGATTCAATGAGGCAGGCAAATCTAGGTAGTGGCCCACAGGAGACACTCAGCAAATGGCACAGAACTGACCTCCTTAGGGCAGAGATAGTGTCCGAGCTACTTCCATATTCCTATCACTTGCCTGAGAACTGGGCAGAAAATATTCGAGAAGGATTACAGCAACAAAGGGCTCCAGAAATAATCAGTACACACAATTTACCAGGTGCCAGACACAGCTCTAACTGCTTTATATGAATTATCATCCTGAAGTAGAAACGAATGTCGTTCACATTTTATATCTGAAATTTTTGCACAAAAAGCGGTAAGAAACCTGACTATAGGTCACACAGGTGAGGGACCTGGGATCTGAATGCTTACGGCAGTAGGGCTTTAGAGTAAGAGGGAGAGAAGGAAAATGGGAAGATCAGAGTCTCCCTATGTGGAATCTAAGCCACATCAGAAAGAGCCATCCACTCGGCATACTCAAGGGGGAGGGGAAAGGCATTAGGAATGTGTTCATTCTTGGCTCATGGGAACACAAGTGGGGAACAACCAGAACCCGCCCAAGAATGTGGCATATCAGAGCAGCTTCTGAGGATGCTCCGGACCCAGAGGTGCGCTTGTTTCTGGAAGAGTGAGTAACCCAGGAAAGGGCTTCTGGCCAGTAAGGATGAAGGGCTTCCCAGCTGATTCCTGTACACAATCAGTGCCTCCCTCTGCTCAGCAGGTTGGGCTAAATGAATACAGGGACCTTAGCCATTGCCAGACGCCAGTCTACTGTACAGGCTAGAAGCTGTTACTTCTTAATGCTGAAGCACTACTTAACGGCGGAGCAAAGATGAGCAAAGACTTTCCAGGCCAGTATGTCTAGATGAGGACAGACCTCGCTAACAATCTGTCTCCCTCCCAGGCATAGCTTTGTGACACGACTTCTGTTTCCAGGCATTCATTCATCCCATCCAAGTGATGTTAAGGAAAGGTCACTGAGCCCTGAGTACATGCAGTCCCATTTAGTAAGATGAATGCTTAGCTTCCTGGTCCAATAAATAACGGAATACTTTTCTAGGCAAGCAGTCTTTGATAATGGTATGGGTGTCCGTAAGAGTCTGCCCATAGGAAAACGATGGGTAGAACTTGGAACAGTGATTTATCAAGGTGAATCAACAAAATATTTTTTGGCTTTATACCTCTGTCTCATGAACTGCACCTACAATATATGCATGGACAAGATCATTTATTCACTCACACTGACATTTTCATATCATACACAGTTGAGTTCACCGCATGCATTATTACTAAGATCTAAAATTTTGCACTTCCTTCCTAATGCTCCATGTCAGTCCCTGTACACACACACTCCTTTCTTTAGTTAGCATTTCCAAATACTGACTCAGTTGTCATTTCTTTGACTCCTGAAGTCTGAGTGAGGCTCTGTACCTCCACCATGGTATACAGCATGCATTCTACTCGGTTTTCTATTTCATTCTATTTCTCCTCTGCAATATTATGAGAAACTTGAGTCTTAAGAGTCTTTCTGGTTCAGAGCTGTGTCTGTGAATAGAGAGAAAGGCCTAGCACAAGTGGCTGACACACAGATGACACTCAAGAAACAATGGCTGAATAAATGAAGGCAAGGAAGAAAATAACTGAAGAATGATTATAACACAGACTGTGCCCCAAGTAAACTCCCAGTCTACTTAGAGGCAAACACACGAAAGAGTCGCCATACAGTGAAATACAGTGAAAAGTACTGTATCTTCTGCCCTGTGCTCTGGGAGCATGAAGACTGATGAACTATGCCAGGAGGCTGGGATTTCCCTTCTGTTTGATGCTCATCGTCATCTGGCATTACAGGGTAGAATTGTGTGGGGCGTGCGTATATGTGGAGGAAGCACAGTGCACTTCGCTCAGGCTAATCTTCTTGTCTGTGTCCCTCTCTGTCCCCTGAGACCCCACAGATGACAACTCTGAATTTTGCCACTTCAAGTCATTTCTTTCAATTCAGTAAAACCAGGATCTGAGAAAGAAAACAGAATTAGAGAGCCTAGAAGGGAGAAAGACACACACATCACAGAATTCCCTTTACGTAACACACTCTAGCCACAAGGTCCTTTTGTGTTTCCTTAGACACAGTTGTTTCATTCTGACCTCGGGGCTTTGCATTTGCTACAGTCTCTGTCATCTGAATCTCATCTCAAACGTCCCTTCTCATCACCTGCATGGCTGGTCTTTCACACCCAGCCACCCACTTCCCCTAGGTACACTGCTCTGCTTTCTCTCGCAGCATTTCTCCTTCTTATTTGTTGTGATTATTTCTGGAATTACTTGTTACTAGACTCCTCCCAGCTGGCACACAGGCTTTGTTAGGGCAGACATTGCTTTTCCAACAGACATAGCTGGAGGCACTCAGTCAGCAGAAGAAGACAGGTGCATAGGGTACGTGAAATGTACGAGTCCCCAAAGTTGAAAAATGGTTAATAGGACAAAGAAAAATGACATGAACTGACTCCCAGAATTGAAGAAAGCTATTAACTCTTTTATTGCACACTAAGTATGGCAGCCTCATACGTTACCTTATTGGCGTTTCCCTTTGGGGAATGCATAAGCCTTCCAGGAACATGCATAAAAATGGGAATAAAAATAGTTGCTGTCTGATGAGTTTACTGTAGTGATTAAATGAGTTAATTCAAATGAAGCCATCTGAAGAGAACTTGGCATATACAAAGCATCAATAAATGTTCCTTATAATCATCATCATCATCTTCAAAGAGATCTGACACAACAATAATACCTGCCTATAAGAATTATATGTATCAGTGTGTACTACTACATTTACACTTTCACATTTTAAAATGACGCGCAGACATTCTACTGTGTATAAACTTTCTGAATTCACTAGAGTTCACAATCATTTTATAAAAATTGTATATAATCAAAGAATTATACTATGTTTTTAATTAACATTTTATGATTGTCTTCATTAAGGATTTAAAAGTTTTAAGACATGTAGTTTGTAAAGGATCATGAAGCACTCTAAGAAACTGGAAGAATGATAGTGGAACAGTAGTGCAGAGAACAAACTGGCTAAAAATGACCAGCAGCGAACACTGCTGAAAGAAAAGAGTAGAACATTTGGAGATGTGTGATGCTAAAATTTATCATAAACCTCAAGTGGAAGCATTTCATGTAATAATCATATTGTAACAATCACTAGTAAGAAACTGTTAAAAACAAGATTTAAACACATTAAATACACTGATTTTTATTGGTGATTTAAACAAGCTGCTAGAGCAGAATGTAAAAGAATTCCTTTTGGTTATAGCTCTTTTTGGCTCATCAGATTGGAAGCCTGTGAATACGACTAGCAATCCACCTCATCAGGCTGCCGTTTGCCTTCTCTCTCCTTCAAACTCCAAGTCTCACAAGGATTTTGTCACTGAATCTCAAAGAGCAAGGGATTACTTTTTGTAAAGGCATCAGGGTTTTCGGAGCACATGCAATGCTTCCTACAGCCCTTAGGTGTCACTATTGCAAAACTAACAGAAGACAACCTTTATCAAAAGAAAAGGGAGAGAAAAAAAATGATCAACACAGTACATTTAGTACAAAACACTAAAAGTAGTAACAGCTCAGAAGGCAGACACCATTTATTACAGAAGCCACAAACAATTTAGTATCTCTAAGACAATTATTAATTTCCTTTTTAATTCAAGGGCTTACCCTACAAAGATGAGATGTCTCATTGTTCAGCCAGAAAAAATCTCAGGGTTATGGTCTCTCTCTAAAGCATTTACATTTAGGGGTTCAGTGGAAACCCATCCGATGCTAAAAGTTTATGGTATAAGTTTTACTATTACTAAGACTGACTTGAGAACACAAAAGAACTAGTATTCAGAGTAATAAGATAGCAGTTGAGGGCTGGCTGGGGGAAAATACAGTGATGATAGTCTTATTTTAACCAAAATCTATAATATTATTAAATACATTTAAACATGGTTTTCATTTCTATTTGTCAGCTTGATTAATGGGAATGCATTAAATAATACCTCGCTGTTAAGAGTATACTTAGAAATCAGTGCCACATAAAAAAACACAACATGCATGATTCAGTTTCATTGTTATTTAACTCTTCGCCATTCTCTTGGAGAAAATATCGAAAATTAAATATACACAAAAATATGCTCAATCTTATAAAAGAATTTCCCTTTAAACTGAATCATGCGGTGGAAAATAAACTCAACTCTGGAGAAAGGTAAGGGATTCATCCCTTTGGGGACAGCTGCCATGTTAAGTCAGAGACAGGGAACAAAGATTCCTAAGTGGTCAGCAAAGAGGGATGACCAATTTCAACAATGGGGTTCTACACCCAGGTTTCATTCTTTGCAAGAGTTGAGAGGCCAAGTAAATAGTACCATGGGGGGCTATGAAGCCATGGGGGCTTCATGGTGAGAAGAGAGTATCTTAAGATGTGGGGGAATTTATTAATGGCTAAAGAAATGCAGGAAAATGCTGACAGATTCCTATACGCATTATAGAAACACTTTTTTGGTGGGGGGGATTGTAGTTTTCTGAGTTTAATGCTAGCACTGATGAAGGGTGGGGGTAGCTGGGAGGCAAAGGTGGTTAAAACAAGCTGGTAGATAGAAAAATTGTAATTATATGAACAGCCAAGGGTCATGATAGAGTTCTTCCTAGTGTTTCTGATGAAAAACAAAATGGTCTGAATTGCAGAAACGATAAAATAAATGAGTAGTCTCTCCTTTCCAATGTCATGAGTTTTACCAAAATCCTCAGGCTGGAGCACATCTCAGAGTGGCCAAAATGTCATGTCCTATTACATTCCGTCTTTGAACAATCCAGTGAAAGAAATCAAAGTATTATTATTTTTAAATTTGAGAGTGAAGTTTAAATAGAGGAAAGTACAGAAAATCCTAGTTTACCACTCAAGAGGAAAAATAAAGCAAGCTTGTAAGTATTATAATAAAGCAAGTATTATTCTGTTCATGTGTAGAGGATAGAACTAAGGCTCAAAGAGATTATACTCAAGTTATCTAAGATCATCATCCCATTTAGTTATAGAGGTTGGGGTGGAACTCGAGTCTCTGCAACTTGAAAATTCAACTGCTTCTCTGGGGTTGACTGAAGCCTTGGGGTAGGAGCAGTGAAGATGATTTGGGCTTGGTGGGGGTGGGGGGCAGAATAAAGCATGGAATCTCATTCATCTCCCTTGTCACCTACTTGCAAAGACTGAAGAGTTCTCAGATACTGCTTCCATTGCTGCTATTCTCCACAACTTGGCTATATTTTCTCCACAGGACAGAAGTCACTAAACTGTGAAGCTGGCCAAAGTCATCCTGGTGATGCCGGGTCCAATCAGGAACCACAGAGGACAGACTGTGTTGCATTAAGACTGCAACCAGAAAGGAAGGCACTTCTGCCACAGGTTAACACATGGATGAACCTTGAGGATGCCAGGCTAAGTGAAAATGCCAGTCACAAAAAGGATAAATACTGGGTGATTCTACTTCAAACAGGTACCAAGAGCAGTCAGATTCCTGGAGACAGAAGCTAACTTGGTGGTTACCAGGGGCTGCAGGGAGAAGGCAATGGGAAGCTGTGACTTAATGAGTAAAGTTTCAATTTTGCAAACCGTAAAAAGGTCTGGAGGTTGGTTGCATAACAGTGTGAAAATACTTAACACAGCTGAACTGTACATTTAAAAATGGTAACTTTTTTTTAGGGTATGTGTGTTTTATCACAATTAAAAGAAACAAGCAAATATAAAATAAACCAGGAATGTCTTCTCCGATGGTCATTTACAATATTTTTTGGCCTCTCACATTATAAAGCCATGATCTTCCAAATTTTCAGATCTGTGGACATACAAGTCCACATGAGGTACATCCCTGCTACTTTTCTGGAAAGCAGAAGTCTGGCAGAAACCAGGGTTTTTTATATAACATGCAAAATTTTATATCTACATGTTTTGTATGAATTCTCATCCTGCTTTGACCAATCAAAAGTATTGAACAAAGCACTTGTGCTCTCTGGTTTCCAACTTCCTCGTTGTAAGAGGAGGGGTTGGTGGGATGATTTCTGAAGGCCCTTTCAATTCTCAGATTCCAATTCCTATTTTTCCAATTCCTAACCCTGCCTGCTGTAAGAGGTATATCTCACCTATTTGTGACACGCATTGGGGCAGGTTTGCAAGTCACTAGTCACTTCTGAAATACCTCCTCACTGCATTTGCCTCACAGGATGAACGTTAGGAGGAAGGCTGCAGGGTAAAGTAAAAAGACAGAAAGCAAAACAGGTAAGAGCACTCTGGAAGGAGCACTGGACAGGGAGTCTGGGACTGTGACGAAACGTTCCGGGCCTTGCACCTGCAAGCCAGTGAATCAGGAAGGAGGGACGCATTTACTGGAAGCTACACATGAGACATTTTCATCTGTCTTATCTCATTACTTGATAAGTTCTAGTCACAAACCATAATTATTTCCAAATTCAAGTACTATCCATAGTATTTATTATATATGTAATATTTCCTTTAAATTCCAAACAAATTCTATTTTCTCCATTTTTTAAATGGTGTTGTTTAAGCAAAAACATCCAGCGAAGCCAGGTTTGGTGCTGGTTATGTTTTTCTAACACACATTAGCATACATAAATAAATATATATATTAAAGAAAAGAATGTCCATATACCAGTTAAAATCATCCTGAATGCCACTGTGGTGAACTTGTATGGGAGAGGCCATAGTATCTTAATTTAACTCTTATGACTGCTGAACACTAGAGCCTGTGGAGTTTAGTAGCTCATCCAAATTTGAACCAACAGACCTGTAAGCAATGGACTGGTTCATTTTTCCTCATCTTTAGAATAAGCATATTCTATAAAGTTACTTACAGAGTACTTCCAAGATTTTAAAGTTTCACAGATGCTGAAACTTCCAAAATTGCTTTGGAGACTGATACAGAGTCAGTAATATTTTATTTCACCAAATAAAAATTCAGAATAAAAAAGTATTCTCATCTAAGGCAATATAAGGAAAAAAGCATAGGACTTTCTTCATTAAGTGAAGGAGAAGGGCTCTTCTCAGGATAACATAATCATTTCAGAAGAAAAGATGTCTGTGTAAGGAAGAATTTACAACATCCTGCTTACTTTTCTACATTTCTTAGTCTGATGAACACAGCCATAGATTAGACATCACCCAGGCTCAGAACTGGTGGACCACAATATAACAGGAGACAGTTTTGCAACTGTGCTGATTTTGCACTGACAACATGTGTGGCTTTGTGAAACCTTAACCTGAGCCTCCATTTGTCATCTCTAAACTGATCACACATTGTTGTGGATAAATGCACTGAGTCAGTAAAATGCCTAGCATGGTGCTAGAAGGGAGCTCAGTAAGTGGAGGTCACAACTTCACTTCTACCACTCTTGTACCTAACTAGACAGTCTGCCATGAGGATGCAACCTGGCAGTGCCTGGGACAGTACCATGTAAACTTCTAGGTGTTACATAGCTGGAACTCTTCCTGTGGGGCTCAACTTAGAAGTTACTTCCCCTGGAAAAATTTCTTTGACCCCCAAATTGGGTAAGAATTCCTTGACCTGGTACCACGGCACCTTATGCACTCCATCTTTTCATTCCTGACACTTATTGAAATTACCAGGCCACTTCTCTTTCCCCAGCAAGCCCACAAGAACTCCTGGAGGGTGGAAAACATATCCATTTAGCTTGTCATTGTTTATCCACCATCTAGCATGTCTTTGCTGCCAAATACAGCTTGTTGTGCTTTTAATGAATGTTCTGTTAAATGAACACATGAATTGATGGGCAGATTGGTAGGCATTTCAGACCTGTTTAATGATATTGCTTACATGCTTGCTAGTCTTGACTACGGGGTTCAAGCAGCATTTCTCAATGACCCTCAAAACTTTAGCAAAGTAAGATGCTCCATGAAAAACTCATTCTTTTGTCAAGTAGATTTGAGAAAGACCATATTCCATATGTCTACCCCACTGAGGATATTCACAATGCATGTTTACAGATTAAAGTCTTACAACAAAATCCTGCTATAAAAAAACCTCCTTAACTCGAACATAGCATTTTCCAAATAAATTCTTTTTAGGAATACTTTTAATAACCCAAGGACACTCTTTGGATTTAAGTTTTCTGGTGCTTTCTATCAATTCTTTGTCTTGGTTCTCCCTCCCCCACTTCAGCGGCGCAGCCGGGATCAAGGAGACATGCACACCAGACTACACAAAGAAGGCAGCAGAGACAACAGAACCTTTGAGAAAACTGGACACAGGAGTGAGCTAACTGACAGTCCTGGAACTGACCGAAAGAATTCTGACAATGATTAGGAGACCCACATTTGTATCATGCCGCAGAGCTTTCACAGTTCTGCACACACAGACATGGCACCTGCTCTTCCTCCTGTCCTCCTCCTCCTTTTCCACCACCACCGCTACCCTGCTAAGGCGCTGTCTGTGCCAGGCATCACTCTAAGTGTGCTTCCCACAACATGTAATCAATCCTCAAAACAACCTGCTGTGGCTGGTGCCAGTGTCATCTCCCTTTTACACAGGGGAGCCTGGAATGTATAGAGATCAAATAGGACTCATGATCTGTAAGATGATTTTACAGATTTACACTAGGATACTTTACTAATTAAGACACTGAGCAATGAAGTGGCTTGCTCAGAAGAAGCAGTCTTCTGAAGGAGAAATCAGTAAACAGTCTTGTCTGATTCCAAAGATTCTTTCTACCACGTAAGGCTACTCCTAATGTTGAGTATTTTATATGTCTACAAGTTAAATATAATATACCTTTTATATTATATGTGCAGATTTTACCTGTGAGTTGTTCAATAATTTGCTAAGCACTTTTACATCTTTCATTCTATTTCAACCTGACAACACTTTAGATTAATATTATGTATCTATTTCATAGATCTTGAAGTGAAATCTCAGAAATTTACTACCACTAGTAAACTGTAATAATAAAAGCAACACCAACTATCATCTTCTGATGACCTTATTGCTCAAGGCTAAGGAGCTCAGAAAGCGACACGTGGGCTCAACTCTGCTAACAGTCAAGTTCATTTGCTCCGCCCTTGAGAGATGGGTCTTTCCAGCAAGACCATCGCATGATTCGCCCAGCTGTGTGGCAGGGAAGAGAGGTTTACAGCACCAGCTCGGCATTCAGTTGGTGTGGTTTTGAAAGTGACTCAACATCTGCCATCAATTAGTGTTCCTGTTGCCATGGTGATGGTTTATTATTGCTAGGCTGATAAGACGGCCAATTCAAGAAAACTGTCTTCCTCTTTTTTCTTCTCACTCTCTGGCAAAGATCTCTCCCCCTCGCTCTCTCTCTTTTACTCTTTACTTAAATTCACTGACCTTTTGCCACATCATGAGATGCAATGACTCTCAAACAGGGAGCCCTGTTGGATCCCTGGTTCCCTGCTGATAATCTCTGGAATTATTTCCCTTTGGGCAGAGCAGAGGCTCCTTCAGAACAACTTTGACTCAAATTCCATCTCTGACACTTGTTACCTCTCTCATCATGAGCAAGTTAATTATCCTCCCTGGGCCTTACTTTTTCATCTGGAATAAGGGGATAAGAATAAAGAAGAAAGGGATAAGAAGACCTAGCTGGCAATGTTATTTTGAGAATTTGAAGTAAGAAATATAAAGAAGTTTGGATGTAGTTAGTATTCAAGAAAGGGTAGAAGTTGTAATAATTAAAATAATGGAAATACTTATTATTTACAAAGAGAAGCAATGAGACAGATTTCAGGTTGGGGAATTCAGGTCATTTTACTTTCATTAATTCATCAATCATTGCAATCTGTTCTTCCTTTGAAACTACTCTTTTTCTATATAACCCTCAACCCAAGATATAGTACATATTTATTTGTATTTTTTTTAACTTAGTCTTCTACTTAACCGCACACATGATGAGGATTGGAATGATAGCTATTTTGATCATGATTGCACCTAGAGGGATATTTGTTAAATGCATGGAAAAATATTTACCAAGCAGCTACTCTACTCTTACAGGCACAAGAGAGGGAAATAACTAAAGCAAGATTCTTACCCTTGAGCATAACGGATGTGTGAAAATTGACACAAAAAAAGAGGGGAAATGGGCCATTCATTCCTGACTCTGAAAGTTTTTTTTTTTTAAATGAAGTGACATCAGTGGAATGAAATCTTCAGTAATCTTCTAGTACAAAGCACTGATGTGGTAGGGTGGGGGGTGATATGGCTATCTCAAAGTTCTAAGTGCTAAGAAGGATTCAAACTGGTGGTGCTAACCCACCAAGGCCATCAGAAGTTCTCTTTGAAACACACAGTTAAAAGAGGAGAGAAAGAGGACAGGAAGGGCTTTCAGAGGGCCAGCCCACTGACTCTTCCCAGGACAGTCTGATCCCCTCTGCTGGTGAAGCAAGCAGCAGATCCCCAGATGGAAAAACAGTCTCCCAAGAGTCACTGGATAGAATTTCTAATTTGCCAAGTGCCATGACATGCAGCTTGCCTACAGCCAAGGGGATGAGGCCCAAAGGCTTAGCTTCCCCCGACCCACTGTCCCCGTGGACCATGCCAACACCACACCTCCAGGAACACGCAGCAGGTAGTCACACAGGAGAGAGGTCCCGTTGTGAGAACCCTCGAGCCACCCTTTCTCAGGGGCTTGGCTCTCCTACTTTGAAGTTATTACTGTATTACTAAGCATTGCTGTGAATTCCTTTAATATAGTTGGGTTGTTTCCTATGAAACAAGCTACTCCAGTGCTCCTGTTCTGCAGAGACCCTCCGAGGCTCCTCCGCTGTGGGGAAAAGGAGAGAGTGAAAAACTCAGCAGGAGACACAGTTCATCATCTGTTTCATACAGTCTTCCCAAATGCTCCACTGCTTTCCATTTTCTGAAAGCCATGACCTGACTCCATTGAAAGGTGAAGAATCTGAGGCTCAGCAAGGCAGACTTCTCGCTCCCAGTCGCACTTGGAGCATTTCAGTCACGGACACGAAAGATGGGGACGTTTCTCTTTGAAAACTGAGAGTCACCAAGAATCATAAGCAGCAGCTGGGAGCAGGTGTCAGTGTGAACAGAAAAAGTTGTTTTCAGACATACAGTTAATAACTAGCTGGGCCTGAGTTGGATTTACCTGATAGAGACTGTGAATCCAGCTTTGTCCTGCAATCTCACCAGCACGTGAAAGTGGCTGGTCTTCTGTGTAAACCGCCAAGTGGCTGACTTCTAAGCCAACTTCAAGGAGATTACAAGATAGCTTTTCAAATTCCAGTTTCATTGGCCACACGTTTATGAGGCACCCATTGCTGGGTAAAGACAAAGAAGACTTGGATCCTTACTTGGAAGCTCTCGCTGAGAGGTTCACCAGACACTGAAACATCTAAGGGCAGTGCTGGAGAGAAGCACAAGGGCAGCGAAGTTGAGATGTGGGCCTTACCCCCAAAGAGTCTCTCTAAACCTCTCTGTAGAGATAGCTTCGGTATTAGCCTAGCGAGCAGACTATAGTCAGAAGATCTGGGCTCCTATCTTACTCATTATCTGACCTGGGAAACAAAATCGCTTTGCGATTTCAGCCTCCTTGTCTGCAAGCCCACCTAATATCAGACCCTCATGGGATTGCGGTGAGGATTAAGTGAGTTAATACACAAAGGGGTATGAGTAATGGTGTCCTAAACCACATGTATCCCCTCTGGTAAACTTTTAGGATCCCCTTGAAAAGAGGGGTCCCAGTTTCCCACTATACTACACTATGGTGGCTCTCTGAAGACTGCAGTTTCTCAGTGGTTTAGCATTTGCTGGAATCTCCACTTAAGGCTTGTCTCTAAATTTCTCCTCCAGCATCTATCGTGGTTAGTTAGTTTCCTGAGATGAAGACAACTGCTGTAATCCAATTATCCAAACAGTCTGGTCTGTCAGAATCCCTCCTCAGCAGAGATGCTGACAGGTGAAACTGACACGGCCAACTTGGTAGGAATTTCACTCTGACCAACTCCATCTAAAGACACAGGCCCCTCCAGGCCAAGGTGTTAGCTGACAGGGAAGGAGGTGGGGCAGGGAGGTAGCTTCTGAGCTGGTGTGAGGTGTCTTGCTTGCTTCCCAAATCTCATTGGCATTGTTTCAGGAGGCGTCTTCTCCACCCTGAAATTCTCAAACATGATCTGTTTCAATACTCCACACACAAATGCACTTTAGTGAAATAGGATCTCTCTAAGGAGCATTTAGAGTGTTCCCTATCTTTTTCAGGGAGTCTATAAAACTGTTGGAGATAAGAAACCTTTGTTATTATTCTCAGGCTGAATTAATTTGCAGGTTATTTTTATTAAGTAGGAAGCATCATTAAGTAAGAAGCACTTAATGTTGACTTTTAAAAAAACTCAGATTATTAGTCTACAGTTTTTTTTAAATGATAGAGTCAAGAGCTCTTGGGCAAATGATGCTCCCAAGACTCCAGATCAAGTTCCTAATTGATCTGTTCGTGATGATCAGCCCCCACCCCCAATCAACAGCAGTCCTCAAATATCCAGCCGCTATTAATGCTTCTGAGCTGGGCTCCTTCCCAGGAATAACACTGATGTCTTCTTCTCTATCTCCCTGTATTCCTTTATTTTCACTAGTCCCTTTATTCAGAAAACTCTCTTCCTGTGGCCTCCCTGCTTGTCCTAAGTTAACATTTCCACTTCAAGTTCTACTTCTTATAGGAAACTACACTACCCTTTCTTGCTGTTACCAAGAGAATAGATGATGTGATATCATTCTCTGGTTTCAGGTGGCTTCATTTTTATTTCTCTAGCTGGACTGTCAGCTCCCTGAAGGTGGGGAGTGTGCCCTTCCTTTCCTCTTTCAATTTTGTTAAAACAACAAAGAAACAACAACAATAACAACAAAAAACACTTGGTCTTTTCACACATAAATCTAGTACTTCAATATCACTTGTAAAAAGATGGCCTTGGGGACAGAAAGACCTGCATTCTAGTGTGACCTTGAGTAAATTTCAATTTTCTGAGTGTTTCCTCATTTGCAAAAATGGAAACAATAACATTTTCACATAAACCTATTGTGGGAATTAGGCAAAAATAAAATGTTGACTATTGTTTCTGCAGGGAAATTTCTACATGAAGACTAATGTGAGTTATATACACAACTTTCCTCCTATGTCCTCTGAAATGGGGAAAATCTTGGAAGAATTTGAAGAATAGTAATGTCTCTAATAAACATAGGACCTGAGACATAGAGATTTAAGTTAAAAACTCCTAACACCATTACTTAATTGTTATGTGACTCTGGGCAAATCACTTGCCCTCTCTGAGCTTCTAGTACTTCATATGGAGGATGAGAGTAATCATATAACTAACATAGTGACTCTCTTACAATAGTAAATAGTCCTGAGCGCCAGTTCAAGAAGGAGGAGCTTCTATTCCTTTTTAAGCAGTCGCCATCTTGAATGACGCCTGCCTCTCACTTGGAATCAAGTCATGTCTCCTCAGAGAGGGGCACTGGCTACTTGTCTCAGTGCCTCACTCAGAGTTGGGTTAGTCAGAGTAGGGTATTCAAAAAATGCTTAGGTCAATGTTTGTCTTTTGGGCAGCACTAAGTCAGTGACAACCAGCTACCCCTTCTCCAACTGACCTAGTTCATTCCAGTAGCAAGAGAGGAGGGAATGTGACATCTCCATAAGACTAACTTCTCTTTTAATACTAAAAAGTAAAAAGTAAACTTATCATTACAGTCCAGTCAGAAGAATAGACACTAGTGAGTTCTTTCAATAAAAAATAATTTAGTACAAGAAACTGATTTCAGAGGTGACAAAAGAAACTAAGACATCAAGCAAATGATGCTGAAGCAACTGAGAGATTAGCCACAGCAGAAAGCTGCTGTCCCCCTTAGAGATCCAGGGATGATGAGAGGCTGTAGTGAGACAGAGCCAGGAGCTGGCGATGTTAGGCTGGAGCTGAAACCCAAGAAGGGCTGAGTGGTCAGAAATGGGATCTGAAAGGAAGAGGCCAGGTGCTGGAACCACGCAGGGGCTGCAGCTGCTGCTGGAGTGAAAAGGAAGAATGACCTGACTTCTCCCTTCTTCCTGAGTGTTAGGCTTCCACCAGCATCTCCCACTGCCAAACCTATGGAGAGGCCAGGGCACCTGGGAAATGTAACACACTGCCGAGCGAGCCAGGGGAGGGGCACGTAAGATATCTGTGAGCAAGCAGGCCATGACTAGCCGGCCTTATTTCAATACTATATGTAAAGCAGTAGTTCAGCCTGTACCTTACAGTCAGCTAATAATGCCAGCTGTCACATACACATCACTACACTGTAGAAAAATTCTCAGTGAAGGCTTCTGCATACCAGTAATAGGGCTACCAATTTTATGCATATTATCTGATTCAATTTTCACAACAGAGTGAGGTACATGTTCATAGTAGTCTTATTTTTATAATGAGGAAACCAGCTTAGAGAGGGGAAGAGACTGATTGACCTAATGCACAGCTATAACATTTGAACTTGGGATGGAAACCCAGATTTATACGATCAGAGAGCCTGTGCTCTTAACTGTGGTTCTATTTAGTACTTATAATATAAATTATATTGCTAACAGTAAAATGGAGGGTACTAGAGAAGCTGAACATGAAATTTCTCATAATTACTGGGAGGAAATTTGGAAGACCTCCATTTCCAGGGCTGAAAAGCTAGAACACTCTGTGAGCATTAAATTTGCCCTTAAAAAAAAAAGTAGGGAGAATAAAAAAACAAAAAACACTTCAACTTAATGCAGCTGATGAAAGTCCACGGGGTTCCCTCTTGAAGGCAACGGCACTTTTTCTCAGGGGATGCCAAGTTCAGCAGCCTCTGGAGGCTTTGCTGTTTACCGACATTTGATAGGCTGCAACATCTGTTGCCTTTCTCGACTGATGGGCGCTTCATATGAGCACTTCTGATGCCAGGCTGGTAAAACTTCAGTATGAGGTTGTCTACGACATTCCTAGGTCAGTGATGCAGCGTTATTTGTAACGCTGGCAGAGGAAAGGCATATTCAGAGAAGAGGTGAAGGGACATGCCCCCTACCTACCACACTCACTCCTAGCCCTGGGGCAAAGACATCTCCAGAAAGTTATAAATAAGCTGTGTGTGTGGGGACTGATCCTTAACTTGAAGTCCAGTGTCAACGCCCTCCTCTGGACTTTTAAGTTGGTTATGTGGTAGAAGACCTTTTCCCGACCCCAATGCAAAAGGTAGTCTGCCAGGAATTTCCCACAGTGCTACGGAGGCTGCAGCTCTGTCCAAGGACACACAAGCATCGCCTCCCTACTCTGCAGTTGTACGTAGCTGGTAAGAGTTGCCAGGAGAAACCACAGGTAGACAAGTTGATGAATCTTTACCTCAGTATAAAAGGGGCTCCCCCAGACCCCCTGTTGTTCAATTTTGGGTAACAAAACTCCTGAGCCAGCACCAGTGCTTGCAATCAAGTGCTTTTTTCTCTACCTTTGAGTGCCCGGCTGTCAGTCTTCTCCCCGTCTGGAGGCTCTGCCACAACAGTTAGAAGAGGAATTCTCTTTCTTCTGTGCACGTTCTATGGGAGGATTACTCTATTAATTTGTCAAGGAACAATTTTAGAATTTGGCACCAGGGAAAATGTCTCCAGGAGAACTGGTATACACTTGACTCTGTGAATACGGCATGACTTTACATATTTGCCAGTTTTTTCTTGCCTTCCTGGAAGTTCCAAGTCATCCCCTTACTAATGGGTTAGAGACCCACAGGCAAAATCTGTCCTATAAGCCTGCTTGGCTTAGTACTTGCCAATCTGGGGTTTAACCAATTTGAATTGTAATGTCCTTAGGCAGAGCATACATTCTCCAACCCGTACAGATGAAATTATCTGGTCCTTTGTGGGTACCTTCCCACGTTAAACAGACTCCCTGGTATCTGAAGGCATATCAATTTGAGGACCCCCTCATTAAAGGGGTTGGTATATTTTATTTCTACATAGTTTCTGACTTGTAAGTTTTATTTTGTAAGTCTTATTCTGTTTAGTTATTACCATAAGCTTCCTCAAATATTTTCCAGAGGAAGAATGACAAACAAATAAACAAATTGTTTTCTTCCCTAAGTAAGACTGCCAAGATCAGTGCCAGAAGCAGCATTACCACTGCACCCAAGGGATGATCATTCCTGGCGAGTCACTCTGGCCTTTCCCACCTGCCCCGCTTGGCAAAGGATACCCGGCTATAAGCTCAGCCCTATCACTCACTCTCTCAGGCAGGAGAAACAGCTTCTTCCTCACTAGCTCTGGACATAAGTAGTGGAGTCTGCCCTATTTCTAGCACGTAACATGTAATGTTAGCTCCAGGTGCTCACAGAAGCACTGGGCCCCTGAAAGATATGCAGAGGGTACCTGGATCCGGGGGAAAGCCCTTCCACCACTAACTATCTCTGTGACCTTATACCAGTGTATCAGCTTCTTGATGCCTCAGTTTCCTGCTTTATAAAGTGGAGAAATGACACTGCCCGCTTCACAGGCTTGTTGTGAAGCTTAAATCAATATAAGACATAATAACAGTGCTATGGGACAGGCACGTTGCTAAATGTGCTTTCTTTAATAGAATCTTTGCAGTGACTCAGTGGGGTCAGTTAGCATGGAACTGAGTCCTAGAGAGATTCAGTGCTTTGCCTGGCCAGGTTCAATCCCAGAGCTGGGAAGCCAAGAAGATGCCATCATCCTGGACTGTAGCAAGGTGACCTAAAGGGCTGCTTTCTCTCCTCTGTCCTGACTGATTTCCTCTTAATCCTGCCCACAGTGGACTCAGCTCAATGACCCTCTTCCACCACATACCCAATACTTGGCAGGCAGTTGCCTTGATACCAGTAAGACTGAAATTGCAGTCAATACGAATATGGACTGTTTTTAACTGAAATGGAGGGAGATCCGTGCAGGATTAAGGCACAGGATCCTTTCTCTGCTGTCAGAGATGGTTTTCCACTGAAAAGATCAAGAACAGACCTGGGACCACATAGGCACCCCTCCTCCATCACTTGCTACTCCTCCAAGGTTCAATTCAAATATTGCCTCCTCCAAGTACTTCCACTGTCCTCAAGGTAATGGATGACCCTTCTTCCTTAATGCTCCGTTATCCCATTACATAGCAACTGTAGCTTAAACAAGTAACAGCGAGTATTAAGTAAATACTATTTCACTTTATATGTACTAATGTGTTTACTCCTGAGAGTTCATATGTCTATGAGGATGCTAAGGTACAGAGGAATTAAATAATTCACCAAGTTAAGTGGCAGAGCCATGGTTTGAGCCCAAGCCCATAGGGTTTGCCATTGTACTTAGTATTTATTGAATTTTCATACTGGATCTGTCTACCTCCCTCTCACTAGACTGGGTACTCCGTGGACACTGAAATGTGTCTAATTCTTCTTGTCTTGCTACCATTTAGGAATGTCCCTGTCCTCAGCAGGGAGTAAACATTAGCTTAAAAAATGAAGCGGGGAGTCGTATCACCTCCTTGAATGATGGTCCACACACATGACTTTACAGACATAGCCCTTATCATCTGTCAGTCTGCTAACACAGCCCACTCCATCTCCAGCAGCAGAAGAGAGCAGAAAATGCATCCTGACATTACAGGAAGGTAGAAGGTGCATTAATGGGGGCCAAAACAAACCAGCGGAGTGATTAACTGGGCCTCCCCTTCAATATTATGTTTACACAAGTTGATTATATAGCACTTAATTACTAATTTGCCCTACTTAAACCAAGAGTGCTTTTAATTTTTTATGAGATAAGGGAAGATGCCTTTACTTAGGAAGGAGCAGCTATTTGATTTCCTTCTCCTGTTTACCCAGGCAATTAATAACATTTCTAAGGAAATGCATCCCTCTCATGAATTCTTTCTTCCCATCTTCTTCACGACCTCCCAGGTTTAAAAAGAGATAGAAACAGACAAGAGCCATTTTCAAACAAACTGGCTGGCTGGACTGCGAAAGGCCCTGTAAAATGGAGTGATATGGGCCCATGGACTGTGCGATCTGGGTTTTGGGGAGTCGAGTGCGATTATTCTCAGAAACCACGAGTTGGTTGTTGCCAACAGGAGAACACAGCTGTGGGTCTCCAGACAAGGCGACCTCCTTCTAGCCCCGCATGTGTTCGGGGTTAACACCAGATAATGCTAAGCACGGTCTGGGACAGTGTAGACAATGACGACGATCGCATTGCCAGCCCTGTCTCTTGCTAGCTGTTACTTAAATTTGGGAACTTCCGTTTCCAAAATGTAAAAGATGAGGTCAACGAACTAACTTAAGAAAAATGAAAGTCATCTAACTGCAAGCAAAATTCCTTCATAGACTTCAGTAAACTTCAAACTTTGTCCAAAAGTCTGTGGTATCTGTGTGCATACATGCGTGGATGTAATTAAGGGCACTCATTTTTCAGGGTTTTTTATGCCAATTATAGAACATTCCCAACTTAACGTAAGGTCTTATCTTTCTTGAACTCTTTTTTGGTCTCATAGCCTAATTTACTGCGTGGAATATTGAGCTTATATAGGATGGTTCTGTCACCCCTCAGAGCTATACTAGCGTAAAGGAAAACTCAATCTTAGTAATTTGCACCAAGGAAATTTATGATAAAAAAAGTAAAGGCATAAATGCTCACGAGAGTTGGGGAATGGCTACTTGAAAGCATGTGCTTCTCTAGGATGATGTTATCTATTTGTTTTGATTTGCACCAGTATGAAATGTTGTCATGAACAAAACAAAGTCACACAGGTAAACTTTATTTTAGAAAAATAGCTCTGCAATCCTTCCTAGTTTCTAAAGTACCCAGGAGAAGTTTGACCATTATTTGCTGTTATAAAAGCCAAATTCTTAAGTTCCAGAGTAAAACTGCAGAAGGAGGTGGGTATTTGGGGAAAATAGTCAAAATCTTTGTGTTAATAATAATAGTATAAAGAGGGTCTCAGTATAAAGAGGGTCTCTTAGTTAAAGCTCTTAAAGTACTTTTTGCACATAGGTCTATAAAAAGAAAATGGGCAAATTATGACAAAAATCAAATAAATAAAGCAAAACAATACAGATGAGCATGATATGAAGTCTCCTACATGTTAAAAAAAAGTAATAGAAAACTTCCAAATCAAAGAGGGCGAACTTCTCAACTAAGCAGTGATGACAAGTGTGTGATATTTTCTATAAGTCATACCACCCTGTGAAGGGTAAATTATTTACAAAGATATGGTGTGATGGAATAAAATGAGTATGGACTCGGTGTCAAGCAAGGTTATATGAGGTCTCCATGCTTCAGAGTCCTCATCTGCAAAGCAGGGACTATGAACACTTACTGAGTGTGGCAGGGAGTCTCCAAATGATAAGGAATGCAAAGCAATAGGGAAGCAACGGGCTTTGCTCCTGGATCTCCCTGTAAGGAGCAGGAGAATCAAATGTCACATCTCTTATGTACTGAAATAATTTCCTAAAATTGAACTATACTTTTGAGCTAATATGTTGACTTACATACCTCGCATAACATGCCATTTTGCGAGCTGGATTACAGCATGGAGATTTACTACTAACCAAATCCCGGTTTTCTGTTTTTGTTTTGTGAGAGAGCAATGACAAAAAAGGCAAGACTATACTGTTAACCAGGTATGGCATAAGAAAAATAAATATTAGGCCAGTATCATATTCTTAATGAAATCCTTCTTTAAACTATTAATCAGCATTTTAGGGTTTTCTGTTGACTGTATGGGACAGAACATTCAAAATCCAACCAGAAATCTGAATCTATTTAATTAGAAACCAGAATTGCATATCTCCAGAAACATGATTAATCAACAAAGGGAAAAAGGCTACTAAAAAAAAGTTGATGTAAGGACCATATGTGAATTGAATGGGATTATAAGTGACATGTGTATGAAAGCTAAATGGAATTAAAATTCACAGCAAATAACTCTTTGTACACGACAAGTCTGAATCTTAATTTTCAGACACTATTGCTGGGACTATAAGTATCAAAATCCTAAAAGGAGGACCACCTTGTTGAGCAAACAATTATACCTCCAGTTTATTTTATGGAATTAGGGTGTGTACAAAATTTAGCTACAGAGATATTAGTTACGGCATTCTTTAAAAACATGGCAACAACCTAAATATTCAAAACTTGGGGACTGATGAGATAAGTCATGGCATGCAGTCAAAAATTATGTAGCCTAACAAAAATGATAAATACACTAGTAACTGATTTTGCTTGGGAGCGGGAAGGTTATAAAACAGTATGCATGAACACACTTTTAGAATATCAAGAAGAATTAAATAATTTTTTAAAATATGCCCTGGTATAGTAATGGTCAGGCCAGGCACCTCCCAGAGGAGTACAGTCCACATACATCCCAAAGATTCATGTGGAAGCAGGAGGAAGTGAGGGTGGGGAAAACCAAGGTGAACAACTAAATAAAAATAAAATAAAATGATTCTTCCTCCTACCTTTATCTTCCTGCCTGCCCACTATTCACCTTCATTCCTGCCTGTATCTCCTTTAAAAAAAAATGTTCAAAAAGACTAAAATAATAGAAACCAAAAATCATGATTTGTGGTTATTTTAGGAGAGTATGTTTAGTGTTTTCATATTTTTCTTTCAGTTTACCTACATTTTCTTATTTCTTCCCCAAATGAACATGAATTATTAGTAGGTTTCTAGAAAGAGAAAAAAAAATATGGTTCAACGTGCCACAAAATGTTATGGTTTCATATTTCTGAAAGTTCATTATATTTCAGTCTTTCCAAACCTCTAGAAAGCACCGTCATAATAATCAGCTTTACTTTTGAGAATGTAAAACTGGTATTTATGGTGACAGAAAGCTAAATAGAACTAAAAACGCACAGAAGGTTGACTCTCACAAAGTAAAACAGCCTGGAGATCATGCATTGTACACAAAATCACAGGCTTTAAGGCACATAATAGGTGATGACCATACGTGGCTCCAAATGAAGTAAACTTTGTGAGAAAGAGTAGGAGGAGAGGCGTCAGCTAAGCAGAGAGGATGTTTGAAAGGACTGACCTCAAGGGTAGACCGCTGCGGTCAGCGTGGATAGTTTATCTTGTGGGCACACATTACAGAAAGGGTGAGTAATCACGGCTCTCCACTGGCCACTTACATGGATTGGTCTGCAAGACGCAGGAGTCTGTCTGGAATGTGACAGGGAAAGTTGATGATGGGAGCTCATGGAGTCAGTGGTTTACAGAGGCCGCCACCCTCGCACATGGGAGAAAGAAAGGCTTTGATTAATTGGTTAATTCCATGGACGTACTTTCTTCACACTGGTACTCCCTTTAAAATGATTGCTAGACTCATTCTGATCTCTTGCCACTGTCTCCTTTTGCTGATATTTGCTTCAGCTACTTCCTCTACTACTTCTGTGGGGAGAGGGAGGGTGGGTGTCAAGATAAATAGCACTGTTAGAAGGAAAGTTGTTTGTTTAAATAGTCTTAGGGAAAAACCATCTCTTAAGATACGAAGGTACAGAAAGCTATTGACATCTGCAGGGGTCTGAAGGAAGCAGAAAGTGGAAAGTCCTTTTATGCATCTGTGTCTTTGTCACTGGTGTTGTCTCTCACTGCATCTTGAAACGCTTTTCTTGTTTAATATGTCCTTTACATTTTTTAGAACCTTTCTCTGTCTATCCTTAGTTGCTAAGCAGCTTGATATTTCATAAATTAATTTTTCCAGCTTATTAAGTTTTCAGGGCCCAGGAGTCTACAGAAGTAGGATGGGATGCTTCTTACTTCTGGTTAGAATGATTTGCTTTTGAGGATGTTTAAATTCAGAAGATCACTCTAAAGCACAATGACAGGCAAGAGAGCAATGGGTGACTTTTTGGAAACATAGGAGTGGTTGCCGAGGTCATTCTTCCCACGAATAAAAAGGAGAAGGAGGACTCTTTCCTTGTACTCCCTCCCACTTATTCAACAGCTAGCTTTCTACTAGGAAAGTGGCATCTCTGTGGTTTGATGCCATTTCATGAAGTTGCAGATAGAAAGAGGACCTTGACATACTTATCACACAGTCTAATGGAGACACAGTTTTGAAAACTACTAAAAGGAGAATGCCATTTCTGGAGCAGGACAGCTCTCTAAGATATTCTTAGTGATTCTCTTCTTTAGTACCTTTTGTGTGAAGCTAATTCGAAAAGGGGGCAGCAGGAAGACGTCAGGTGTCTAAAGGAAGGTAGAGTGGGAAAAGGCTGGGGAAGAGAAGAGACAGAAACTATGAGAAGGAGAATAAGAATGAATAAAAGAACAGGAGGTGGGGTGCAGTCCAGTACACCTGGGAGCAGTCCCACATACATCCCGAGGTCATGGTTTCAAGACCCGAGACTGGGGGGGAACAACCAATGTGAACAACTAAATAAAAAAAATAAAGCTCTTCTTCCTCCTCTCTCTTCCTGCCTGCTTGCCTATTCATCTTCATTCCTGCCTGTACCGTTCCTTTAAAAAAACAAAAACAAAAACAAAAACGCGAGATGGAAGCTAAGTATCGTCAGCAGCTTTCAAAATGTGGACTAGCCATGGAATTTGTAGTTACCAATCTCTTTCATGAATATCGCACCAGAAAATTTCATCCACTATCCTCCCTCCTCCACATGATGCAGTTCCACAAAACTGAAATATAGTGAGTTTGCAACAAGTTTAAGTAAAATTCACAACTGTATGTCTTTCTGATCTATTGGTGTCATTAATGGAAGATACAGGTCTCTCCCCAGGCAGAAATCATCCATTCGTGGGTCTAGGAAACTGGGAAAACCTATCCCTTCCAGGCTCATAGGTCTCTTTCCTAGATCTACAATCAAGGTCCTCCAGACTCTTCCTAGTTTTTCTTTCACCTGGAGATGATTCTCGATGGGTTTTCCAAAGTCTACACATCTAGAGACGTGAACTCCTGTTAAACCACCAAATGTTTGGTCTATGAGACGTGTAGGAATCACTGAGTTGCTGGAAAGAACTGCTCAGTTTTCTTCCACGAAGTTGTGGCAGACACTCGAAAGAGTGATCTAGGATTTCTGAAGTTCAAAGAAAAAAATGTAGTGATGTTCTGTTTAAAAAATATGATATACAAGAAGGAAACAATTTCACCTCAACTTGTTAGAATCCTAAGTTGATACACGGGCCTGTGGCACACAGGTTGGCATCTCTTCTTTTGAGAGGGGTGAATGGAGCCAAGTCTACATGCATTTATAGTTCCAAAGCATTCCAAACATAATCATTTTAACAGTGCTGATAATTATACCTGGGTATTAAGAGCTCATTGAGCTTTCAAAGATTTTTCATCCTAACAGTTCCACATGACTGGTAATTCTTTTTAGTTGTGCATTTTAAAAAGGAAATAATGCAAATAAACAAATAAGAGAGGCCAGGTGACACTGTTGGAGGAGACCCAGCAAGCAAGCAATAGAGGTTAAAATGACACATGTTCTCTTGGGCATGTGACAACAGATAAGCTCTCAGGCCTCTCTTGGCCAAGCTTATATTTACTGGATTATAGTGTCTCCTAAAAGTGATCAAGAAAGGCACGACTTCCTTAGGTTTAATGGGAGACATGTGCTTGTCTTTACGATGTTAAATAATTACCCTGTGGCTGCTGTTCAAGTCACCAATTTCAATATTAAATCTACTGTATTTTAGATTCTATTCCAGAACATTAAAGGAAAATCTCAGGTAGTGAGAAGATTAGTGTGTCACTGTGAATGGAATCCTCTTGTAGCTAGAAACTCTATTTTGAGTGAAAACACATGGAGTGCCACAAGTCACAGTATGAAGTACCTAATGGAGCAGCCCTATCTTGTCATATACTTGCTCCTGATTTGTGATCAATAGCATTTCTTTTCAGAACATATAACTACAAGAATTTAAGAAGCCAAAAAATGGTTTTTAAGAAAAAAATCAAAACAGAAAAAAAAATGAAAATCATAACAGGATATAGATTCAGAGAGAACTTACTTTCAATTTGGTTTCTGCCCATTAACTATAGCTTTGAAAAGTTACCTAAAAAGTCTCATAGCTTTGGTTTCCTCATATGTGAAACAAGGATCTCACAAGCAGGAAGACCGTCAAGATTAAACGAGGTATCTTAGTTGGTTTGGGCTGCCACAACAAAAAACGAATTGGGTGTTGACAGAAGAGAAATCGAGTTTCTTCCATAGGCTAGAAGTCTAAGATCAAGGTTCCAGGAGGATCAGGTACTGGTGAGGACCCGCTTTCTGACTTGCAGAGGGCGACCTTTTCTTTGTGTCCTCACATGACAGAGAGAAGCACTAGCGCCCGGTGTCCTTATGAGAAGGGCACTAATCTCGTCACGAGAGCCCCATCCTCACCACTTCATCTAACCTGAAGAACCTGTCACAAGCCATGTCTTCAAATACCTTCACATTGTGGGCTCAGGGTTTCAACGCAGGAACTTTGGGGACACACATATTCAATCCACGAGATGTGGTAATGTATCCAGAGCCTCTGTAAGCATTTCCATGGATTTACTTTGGCCACTAGAATTTGCTTCGGAAAGGGCAATGAGTCTGGTTATAAGAACATCTTCATAAATTGACACACTGAAATAATTACTGATAAGTCACTGACATTTCAACAATAAATAAATATCTCCATGTGATGTTCCTGAGTACCAGAAAACCAAAAGTTGAGACTTCAACAATGCTGTCTCTGTTTGAAACGTCAGCTAAAATCCACACACATTCACGACTGGATTCAATCGTTTGGAAGAGATATTCCACAGGCATCAGTTCTTGGACAATGTATAGTATACCATACTTCCCAAAATGGGGATAAAGGACACAGTATACTGGAGTCAGACTAATGTCTGTATGTTTCTAACATTGTACCCTTGAGTTCTGTAAACTCTCTGGCACTCAGTGCCTACCTAGATTGTGAAAGGCACCAAGACAATGACAGGAAAAGCACCTTGTTTAGTTCTTGGTACAGAATAGGGTCACAATAAACAGAGTTGTCATTACCGGAATACTGGTAAAAATCATGGTTTGTCGTCCTGACTTTGAGACCTTGGGTCAGTCATTTCAACTCTCTGATGCTCAATGGGACAAATATTTCTTGAGCTCTCAGCTGGGAGTTGGTAACCAGACTTTAGTTCTGTCACTTATTAGCTGTTTCAAAGACGGTCACATGACTTAATTTCTCTGTCTCAGGGTCCTCACCTCTAACATGGGAAAACAGAGTTGCTGCAGGATGAAATGTGTGCTCCTGATCCAGAGAAAGAACTCACCATGTTCTACTGGTGATTACAAAGAATAAATTGCAGAGAATAATCAGCTCACAGAGCAGGTAGGAAGTCAAGTAAGGATTTGAATCCTATCACTCGGACTCCAGGCCCTGTGCTCTCAGCCTCTGCTTCTAACTCCATTGCTCCTTTACCTTTTGCTAAGTCTGCTGCTGCTACCTAGTATTTCACCACTCAAGTCTCCCCATAAAACCCATGTGTGAAATGTCTTTTGCAATTTTGTGGTAGGAAAAGCTTTGTCTCCCAAAATAAATTAGCATGTTTCCTCTTTTTGAATGTACGAATTAGGCAATTTATCATGTGTTCCTTTTTGTCTTGGACACCAAGAAGTTCAGAGCCAATTGTGCATTCAATCATTGCCACCAAGTTGTTTCCTTCTTCCTATATCTTTCTTCCTTATTTTCCCTTTTAACTTCTTTTTTTTTTCCCACAGACCCCCGGCCATGAACCCAGGTCCATGAGTTTTACATGGGCTGCACCTTAGTGCCTGAGCCACCTGAACTACAAGGATGAGCCTTTCTTTTTATTTTATGTTTAAATAACACTGCCATTTGTTCTCTTATTGACAGAGCCCTTCAAAAATTTTCATTTGGTGGGGATAAAATAAACCAATACAAATCTGAAGTTTACATGAAAAACTTACATTTTAAACCTTACCTTTTCCATTGGCTAAAAGAAAAATGGTCAAGGAGAAATTGAAATTATTTAAGAAGCTATATTAAAGGAGAAAAAAATAAAATCAACAGAAAAATGGAACAACCAACACTAACAGAGGCCAACTCAAATGAAAACTGCAATAAATATGTCTAAGGCAAGAAGCATTTGTGTTTTCCCTGGCTGGAACCTATCATTTCTTAATTATATCCTCTGTGTGTTTTGCAAGATGTGAGTTGCTGTCAAGAGGAAGGACAGCTCCAGACAGGGGAGGGGCCCCGGCCCACCCTTAGTCCTCACATACCTGTATAGAAGCGAAATCCCCCGAGGCACAGGCTCCCAGGATAGCAGCGCCCACAAGAACAGACTCCGCCTCTTGAGACAGGACCACAGGCTTGCCTGTGCAGGACAAGGCCACACCTTGGTTAGGGAGCAGTGCAGGGAGACAGCAGACAAACAGCAGCACAAACACCTGACAAGAGGCCAGAGGCAGTGGTGGCTGTCCCCTCCACACCCATGCAGTTCCCTGTGCTTTAGATTCCTTGGTGCTCAAAGAATTCCCTGCCTGTGTCTGGTGATTTGCAGCCAACAGCCACCACCACAGACATTAACTCATGAGACCTTTGGCCCATGCTTCCCAGGCTTCTGCTACCTGCTACCTGCTATGTGCCTATTTGGTTCAAATTCAGTTGAACACACATGTGCTGCTTTGCTGGGTCCAAGGAATAGAGAGAGGACTGGGACTCTGTCCTGCTCTTCAGGCCTCAACGGGGAGGGGGATGGATGAGAAAGAGATAAAACCAGGCAGGGGTTTTGTTCTCTAATTGAGAAGTGAAAAGGGAAGCAGTAAGACAGTGTGTGATTAATCCCTTGGGTGGCTTCCTATTTCTCTCCAAGCACAAGTGAGGCCCTTACGTGGCAGACAAAACTCTGAAAACGGGTGCCACTTCTCCTGTCTGATCGTCCTCTCTCTTCCTGCCACATCACCCTGGGATCCTGGCTCTTTCACGACTCTGCTCCGTGCCCCTGTCCCTGCTGCTCCTGCTGTCTGGGTCACCTCCTCCCAGATGTCTACAGGGAACCTCCCCTCTTTCCTTCAAGTCTCTGCGCAAACGCCCCTTCCCACCGTGGCTGTCCTGGCCCTCCACGGAAAGGGCCAAGTTCACCACTAAGCCCGTTCCTCTCTAGCTCCCATCACCTCCCAACGTTTTATTTCTTATTGATCTTGCTTCTCGTCTGTCTCCTCTGCTAGAACATACGCTCTCTAAGGGCAGGCGTTTTCTGTCCAAGGCTGAATCTCTGTGGCAAATACTTAAAGGTGCAAAGAGGTATTTCCGGGATGGAGGGGGACCGTCATGTGAAGAGGAGGATTAGGAAGCATCTGGAGGGCGAGCAGACTCTGTAGGCAAGGAGAGCACTCCACGTGCTGAGGGCTCCTGAGGTTAAAATTATTAGAAATAATTTAGAATTCTTAAGATTTATATATGCACACATGATAGATATGTGTGTTTGTGTGTGTATATATACACATTTATACACACACACACACACACACACTTGAACATCTATACAGACCTATGTAGGTAGGTAGGTAGGTATGTATATTTGCTAATCAGGAGATGGCAGCAAACTCCACAAAGGTGAACTTTGTGGCCAGACTTGCAAACTCTTCCTCTGTAAGACGTGAGTTATTTTTCAAAGACTGGATTGCTCTCCCTTTTGCGGGAAGACTGCCCTGATAGATCCTCCACCTTATGGCCACCATCTCCTAACTTATCCTCCTAATCCATAGCTGGGTGAGCTGCCCAGCCACCCCAGGCAAGGCGGGCAGGAAACAGGATGCCCACACATATCCCAGAGACATGGGAACAGCAGCCCATAGGTAATGGGCCAATACCTGAGACAATAGCGTGGACAAAGTATCAGGTGTTCGTGGTGGGGGAGGGGGTCCGACTTGGGGAAAAGTTCAGAGCTGTATTTTCCTGGTTCTGCTAGCTCTGTACCCTTCAGCAAGTCACTGAAACTCTTTCAGCCTTAGTTTCCCCTTGCGTAAAATGAGGCTGATAAGCTCACACAGACTTGGGTGCAGATGAATGAGAAATCACATATATGGTGTTGGCATATTTTGGAGCCTCTTCTAAGAACAGTGGCTCTTTCTATTGGAATGAAAATGAGTGAAGACTTCTACACACACTTGACCTGGGCTGGAAGGTGAATCAGTGGGAAGTGACAGGGATGTATGGACACCGGGTCACCCTGAAGGGCTGTTGGGTAAATCACGAGAGAGAGGACTGTGGGCCTTTGTAGAAGCCAGGGATCGTGCAGAAGGAGTGTGACTGATCACTCCTGTGGAGCTGGTGACTTTTTAGATAATACCTCTAAATGCCATTCCCCTCCCTACCTACCCTTACCCTGTCAACAGCCTCACCAATTCTGAGCAGGAAAGAACTAGGGCTCTCTCCTGGGGGACTGGAACCAGGGTGAACTTGACAAGTCCCCCATCAATGTTGCAGACCAGGGCTCTGGAACTGGACTGCCAGGGTTTGAATTCTGGCTTCCTTGCTGACTTAGTTGTGTTATTCTGGGCAAGTTACCTAACCTCTATGTATCTCAGTTTTCCTAACTGCGAAATGGGATTTCATATTTGCACCTGTCTCACAGGGTTGCTGCTGTGATTAGAAATCCTACTATAAGTAAGATATTTAAAACAGAGGTTGGCTCAGAGATAGCACGTATGCTTCTGCAAGTTTACCTATCTCGGCAGCCTCTCCTCACCCTTACTCCCTTGGAATAACCAACTCATTGCTTCCCTTTCCCCCTCAGGCCAATTCTACCTTGTTCCAGGTCCACCCTCCTGCCCACTCTGCTCTAGGTCCTGAGAAGCTGGCCTGTGTGGACCATATCTGCTGTTTCCTGTTCACAGTGCCCTCTGGCTCAGCTTGGGTACCTCTCTGCCCTGGCTCCTGCAAGCCTATGAGTAATAAGACTGGAAGTAGCTGCCAGGCACTGCCTAGTGGCTGGGGGCTTCTCAACACCCGGTCCACATTTCTGTAAATACACCCTTTAGTAAACTTTTCTCCAGTGAATTCAATGCAAGTGTGTCATCTGTTCCCTGCCTGGGTCTGACTCATATCGACACCTTCATCCTCTGGGTTCCCACTGTATTCTCCGGACATCGGTCAGAATACCGAGAACACTTTTTCTATTTGTAATGACCCTCTTGGCAGAACATTATTCTTCTTTGTGTCCCCATGCCAAGCTCAGAGAAGACTTTTGAGTGAATAAATGAAGGGATAAATGATTAATGCAATGAATGAGGCATGACGAGGGGAACCCCTACTGCAATTGCCAATGCCAAATAATAAAATTCTGCAGGATGAACATTTAGTCCCGAGTCAGTGGGGGAAACCTACAATTACTTAGTACACAGCAAGTATTTCATGAAACCACAGGTAACCAGATGCCTAGGCTCCCAAGAGCTTCTTCCTCACTTAAAGGACATTTCCCAAGTTGGAAACGTCCCAGTCTCCTTGCTTGCAGGGAGAAAGCTGTTCCCGAAATGGCAAAGATTTGCTCACAAAACATTTCATTATATTTTTGCCTTTTTTGGCATGGGTATGCTTTGGGGTAAGAAGTGAGCTAACATTTACTGGACACTTACTTTGAGGCAAGGCCCACAGCTCAGTGCTCACAAACTCACAGGCACTTATTCCTTAGCACAATCTGTACAAGGCATAGCATACTATTTTTATTTTTCATCAGACGGAAATGAGACTCAGAGAGCTAGAGCAACTTGCCCAAAGTCACAGAGCTGGTCCCTGCTCTCCAATTACTCCACACCACTTCCAAAGAATCTTCCAAATCTGTTGTGGCTTTCACATGTGTTCCTGAGAATCATGTAGTGGGCCTGCTGTCCTCTTTAAATCTTTCTTTGAAGGAAAAACCAGAGCATTACAACGTTTAAGGCACCAAAAGCTCTACCTATACACTCATCGCTTGTGTACGTGCCTTTTACAGGAATAAATGCAAATGTGTTCTTTTTTCTGAATGCTGGGTAAGGGAGAGGAGGGAGGAAGCTTTGCTTGGAATGTGAACTATTTTATCTGATGCAGTAATGAGGTTAGCAGAGCCCAAAGCATTTAAAGGCAGATGCACTTTGCCATCACTTGTCAGTCACAGGCTTCCCAAGACAGAAATTCCAGGCAAAAGAAAAGGTCTCTTTGTCTAGAACTGTAACTGGTCCATAGTCAGAGACAAAGGGTCCAGTTTTAATCAGAATCCAAATAATGATCAACAGCCTTTTTATTCAGCAGTCTGATGGAGAACAGTTTCCAAAGCAGAAATTTCTGTGAAGCCCCTGCATTCGCTGTTTCTGGGTCAGCTCAGGGATTAGGGGCTGGAAGAGGACCCACTTTCACCAAGGCCAGAGCCAGCGGCCCAGTCAGTGCCCAGGGTCACTTCGGCTACTGGGCTGCTGGCTCTTGGTGCCCTGTTTCTCATTCCTCAGGGTGATATGCTAGCTAAGCGTGTTTATCTCCCTTCCTGCATCCAGGTAGGACATCTTTGTGGGTGTTCAGAGAAGAGGGTGGAGGTCAAAGACCCTGTGGGTCACTCACAGATCAGATTTTAAGTCTGAACCGTATCAGAGTCAGTTAGCTAACTTTTAGATAAATACAGTTTCCCTCCTAGGGAAAAGTATCAGTTAATCTGGGCTCCTTTTGATGTCTTATCTCTTTCTCCCTCAGAACAGCCCAATGCCATAAATTTCAAATGCTTCCAGGAGGAGCAGTTATCAAATGATTACAAACTGGGCAGAGGGGTTAAGAAACCTGGGTCAGTAGTACAGTACTGAGCCTGGACGTGCCTGGGTTACAACGCTGGTCCTGTTCCTTCCTGGCTATTTGACTTTGGGCAGTTAATTTGACTCATCTCTCTGATACTCAGTTCCCTTGTCTGTAAGATGGGGCACCAATTTTCTAACATGGTGATATGTGAGGGTTAAATGTATACAAAAGGATTCAAACTGACACACAGTCAGGGTTTGGTCAATGGTAGTCGTTTCTATACTTAACATCATGATCTATTTACCATTAAACTGTGTGATTTTTCAATATGGTCCTCTGGTTTGTGCTCTGTCTACCCATCTCTTAGACAGGGATGTTACTTATTTAGCTTATTCTCACAAAGTGCAGAAGTCAGCTCTGCCCATCAGCTTTGGTGAAGTTCTCAACTGCAGGAATCTGCTTCTCCTGGAGGAGAAGAGAAACCTGATGAGGCAGAGACTGGACATACCCAGCTGTCAGAGGTGAGGAAGTCAGGGGAGAGGGACAGCAAGAGATCATGATGAAGGGAGGTTAGCGCAGGGTAGGCTTATAAGAGGCTGGAATTGGGGCTGAGAACAGGGTCTTATTCTCCCCTACTAAACTCCCTTTCCCCTGCCTTGGTGCCTGGCCATCCAGGGATGGGTCCTGGGGAGGAACACCATCCCCAGGAGACACTGGAGAGAAACAAGCAAGAAAGGTGAGGGCACCAGGTCCAGAGGGGTGGATGACACCAGCAAGCTCTAGAGTTTAGGAGTCTCTACTTGGGACACTGCTCTGCTGTTTGTCTGTTTCTACTGCAGAGGGAGCAGCTCATTGCTCCAGCTTCTCTCCTCCTGTATCCAGATCCCAGCTTCTGATGAACTAAGAAGGAATCACAGGACCTCAGGGTGTGCAGGCTCAAATTCCCACCTGCAGCCAGGCCCGCTGCTCCCCCCGCAGCTGCGCTTTGCAGTCTTTCTTCACAATATCCTTATCACTTCCTCCAGGTGACTTGTCCTGTGCAGTCACAGGTTCAATTCAGGTCCTGGGAGGGCCACCATGGTTCCATACTACCCTGTACTTCTCTTACTCAGAGGCCTTATCACACTGTATTCTGAGCTCCCTGGGGGCCTGCATCATGTCTCACTGGTCTCTAGATCTTCAATTCTTCTCCACAACGTGTGGGTGAGAAGAGACACATAAAACTGCACAGTAAATGTTGGAATCTAACCCTTGCTGATCTCTCGTCTCCTATCTCACCACCACTCAGAACTTGCATTGCCATTAAAGTCACTTCCCCCATCAAAGACTTCATATTTAGCTTATGAAAAAATATATTTTAACATAAAGATTCAAAATAATTTGGCACACCACCTATGTACTTGTTTTCTCAGTTCAGATACAGGCTATGCCCATTTGCTTACTGCCACGTCTGAAGAGAAGTGACTGCTTACCCTCCTCCTCTGACTTACCAGTAATGTCTGCATGCATTTGCACAAAAAGGGGATTCTTGCTCAGGCCTCCGCACAGGAAAAGAGAGTGGAGAGAGTGCCCTGCTGCCTCCATGGACTCAATGATGAAGCGGGTCCCGAACTTAAAGGGAAAAGCAGAAGAAAGCGTAAGAGTGGTGGTCAAAGGAAAGGAGACAGCACATTTACTAAGTGTTTACCCAAGTACCAGACAGGACAGGAGAGCTGTACAAATGCTACATCCAAAAGCTGAGCGACTATGTTGCGTCTGATGACACAGTTAACCAAGCTGCAGAGGGGGAATTCCAATCTGGGCCTGCCTGACTCTAAAATCCTCTTAATGACCACGCCATTTGCTTCTCTCAGTAGTTATACAATACTGACAACAAGTGACAATGTGAACAGAGCTAATATTGACACAGTTCATTCACACAAATATTTGATGATCGTCCAGTGCCGTCTAGGTCCTCTCGGGGGTACTGGGGGTGGCGTGATTGGCAACATTACTCCAAAAATCACTCTCAGTGCTCTTTGAGTCCGTCTCTTTTCCTGAAATAAGAACAAAAGAGGTATGTCCCTTGGAAATGTTAACAAGAAATCCCATAGCAGAAACATGGAAAGAGAGATCTGATTGCACAAAGATTAGATGCAAGACTTGAGACTGGCAAAGGACAAGAATGACCTTATTATCACCCGAAACCAGGTAGCAGCTTTTTAATAAGGTTTCCAGAGCCAGAATCCCCTCCCAGACAGTCCTTAATGACCTAGGCTGTGCAGAAATTGCAAGCTTGGGTTGGCTCAAGGATGCAGCACATTTTCATTTCATTCCACATGTCTTCATCTCTTCCTAACATGCATTATTCTCATCCCTGTCTGGCTAACTTTACTAAACTCAGTAAAAATGGTTGATGCTCAAGGAAAGAACACTACCATAGATAGGATCCTCAAGGTGAATCTTAATGTACAGTTATTTTTGCTTTAGCTACTATGCTCAAATAAAAATTTAAAAAATATTTTGAAGTTGAAATCTAAGAGTTCAGAAATTATTTATTATGTGGGACAAGTATTAAACTAAAAAGAAGACCAGTGGTATAGCCTTAGGAGGCAGCCATGTGATGATGCTGGAGAAAGTGATTTTGGAGAAAAATGAGGAAGAGAATTTTTTAGTGGAGAGAGAATCCTTGAAACGTCTGGAGAGTGAGTAACCTTGGAGGATGACAAAGTCCCAGGTGTTGACATAACAGCGGTTGCTGAAGCAGAGGGAGAAGAAGGCTGAAGGTGATAATGAGGTCAAGGATCTGGGAAGCTACAGTTGGTACAGTGAGGTTTGGGCTGTAGATAAGTGAGCCGACATGAGTGAGTGAATGTGTGGTTATATTGCTGGGAAGGTGGTTCTCAAGAACACAGAGAAGACAGAGAAGGTAGGTTAGCATGAAGTGTTATCAGAGGCTTAACCAAAATAATGTAAGAGTTTGAGATGTGATCAGGATGTCCGCCAGCCCCCAGAGGATGGCATATAAGACAGGGTGCCTCCTTTGACAAGGTGTCTGGAGAGCTGTCTCCCCTGGGTCCAGAGTGCCCTAGAGAGTGGCTACCGGAGTTATCTGGGGCCAGAGGGCATGAAAGCCTACAGAATAAACGATGAGCAACAGGGACATTTCAGGAGAAAAGCACAGCAAACCTAGATCAGAGGTCTTCAGAGCTGTTGAAATTAGAGAGTCTGGTAAGAATATGGGTTAAGTGAAACTTGGGCCTCCAAAGATAAACCACAGATGTCATGTGTTAAAAACAAAAATTAAAACATGTTGTACCGTAGAAGGCCAGATCCTGCTTATTGAATATAGTTGATTATCCCCAGATGTTCTTTCTTAGGCTTTTGTGGGGTCATGAACCCTCTCGTGGATATGATAAAAACTACTGACCTCTCAAGAAAAAGTCACATACAAAATAGCATTATACATAATTTCAGGTCTACAGATGTCCTTTTGTCCCACATGGATCATGCGGTGTCACGATTCCAGGTAACCCTCATCTACTCTATGGGCCTGGATCTGTAGTAGCTAAGAGCATGGATTTTTGAATGAAAAAAAATCCTAGGAAGGCATTCAGGCATTTCACCTATTTCTTGTATCAAACTTTTCCCTAACCTTTGCAAGATTCAATTCTCATTTTTCAAAGGGGACTAAGAATATCATATTCATTCATTTACAAATTCTATTGTTTCTCAGACATGTTACAGAAAACATTTTTTAAAATGCAGTCTTTGATTTGATGAAATACAGTAATACCTACCTTGCCCCATAGTTGCTGTAGACAGTGTATGTAAACCCATAGAAGAGTGTCCAGCACATGGAAGAAATTTAGAAATGAGGGCTATTCTGGCTATTATTGGCTAGAAGCTCTGCTATGCACTTTAATGTCATCTCCAATCTTATGACAAGTGCAAAAACTGCATATTGTTAGCCCCATTAGGAGTTATATAATTTGCCTAAGGCAAAACAGTCAGTACTGGGGAGAGGATAGCTGCCTCCCCCAAAATGCATGAACATTTTATGCAAATTGATATTTCTGATATTTTTTAAACCAGGGGTTTAGGGCTTACATGATTAGCAAGCCTCAAAGGAGAATAACACAAAGCTCATTCCCTGGGAAAAGGCAAGAAATATCCAAACAAGAGGCACTCCTTCCAGAGGGGCTGTGACAGCCTGTCTCTCCCCCATGTGGCATTGTCAGTGGGAATTTCCCACTCGGACTGCTGGTTAGTTACAGGGCTTCCTTTTGCTGCTCAGACTCCACTCTGCAAGGCGCCCCACCCTCCTGAAATGCCCCAGCAAAGAGCTTTGTGCTAAAATGATTTTGTGCTCACCTTTCTGGAAAGAATGTTTTCACAGAGAAATTTAAATTAAAATCAGGCTATTCTATTGGGAATGTACAGAGCCAAATGCAAATTGAGAGACTTCAAATGCAAATAGTAGTTTTTAAGGGTCTATTCTGAAAAGAAAACTATAGATGGACAGACTACATAAACTGGGCATTTGACAGGTCTTTCAATTAAGCCTGATCAAGACAGAATTTTCACTTCATAGAAGGTTGCACACAGCTCCAAGTTAACTTCATTACAATATCTCTTTAATTTTATTCTATTGCTACAAAATACGAACCACAGATATTGCTAGAGAGGAATCTGTTTAACCTTATCAACAACAAATAGGTACCAAGACAATATCAGCACCAATAATTTTTTTTTTAAGTTGAACACCATGGGAAAATATCCATTATCAGAATATTTCATTACAATGCACTTTTGTTTGAAAAAGATCAGCACACTTGGATACTTCTGCAAAACAGACAGAATTCCTCACAATTCAACTGACTCCACAATAAAGCCTTATTGAGAAATCTGTGTCTTAAATTGCCTTCCCTTCGTGTTATTATAAAGGTCATTAAGATAATGGACAGAATAAATATGATAGCTTTTAATACATGTACAGCCCATTAAGGACAAGATTGATTTTCTAAGTGTGTGGTATTTGGGAGAACGTAGCTGGCTTTCTTCCTTCTATCCCTTACATTAATTTTAACCTCATTTATACATTTTTGAACCTCTACTGCCATGTTCTTACCAGGAAGGAGACCTCTGTGAGACAATCCGGCCAAATGAACAATGTTTTCTAAGATATGTCAAGTGTGAACTATTCTTGTGAATGCCTGAAAGCTTATTTTGTTCACGGAGCTTTCACAAATAGATTATATATTAAAGTAAAAATCAGCGGGGTGCAGTGTAAAGAACAGAAGCCTGTACACGAGATCGAGGCCAACACTCCACCATGCATTAGTTGTTTGACCTTGGCATGCAGTTCTTCCTTGTCTGTGGGTGAGGACAACCTCAGCTCCATGCAATGTCACTGGCGGAAGCCACAGGTGGGAACAGTGTCTCTCTGGTGCCTGTCGGTGAATGCTAGCAGTCATTATCACGTGATGGTGCCCACTGGTCCATCTGCTTGGGCTTGTTCTTCGTGTCTGCTTCTTAGTGGGTTGTCAGAAGGGTGAGCATCACACTTCTGATTTTCCAGGATTATTCACTTCAACACAAGCAATTTATCCTACGGTAGACTGCTCATTCAATGACGTTAACAAATAAGAAAATAAATACTCCTCACTATTTCCTGTATCTACCTGTATTTCAGAAAGCTGTGGGTTCAAATCCTAGCTCTGCCACTTACTGGCTGTATGATACTAAGACAGTCAATGAGTCTTACTGAGGTTTAGGTTTCTATTCTGTGGAATGGGAATTATAATTCTCTCACAAGGTTATATTATATAATGTGCATAATAATATATTTAGCACAGTGCCTGGCACATAATACTCCAAATTTGTATTATGATCATCATATATCATTACACTATAAAATAGGATCATTAAATAATTGGCTTTACTACTGATGCACATTGTTCTCCATTTTCAGCCTACTATTTACGCCTTCTGTTTTGATAGGTGTCAGAGTTGCCTGTTTTGAACCAAATTCCCTTAAAGTAAGATAACTACACTGAACTGACCAAGCTGATTATTAAAATCAGCAAGACAGCTGCTTCAGCAAGGTAGTTAAATTCATAAATTGAAAACAAAACAAAACAAAAAACAAAGACTGTTTAATCAGGGTGACTGATTCTATAATCCTATATGGTTACATTAAAGACTGGTAATGGTTGGGAAGCTGTGTTCTCTTACTATATGTTCATGGCACCTGGACAAATCTGAGCATAAGAACACGTTCTTTTGTTGGTGACATGGATATATGGAAAAAATGCACGCATTTCTATTATGTGAAGTCATAAGGTTATGAAAGTGGTATGCTGAAAAACAGAATTGAATACCATATATATGTGTATATACCTACATATACATATATACATACATATGTATATATGTACACAAATATGCATGCATATATACATATATACATATCCGAAAAAACAAGTTTCTGAAAAATAAAGTTTTAATCAGAATTTAGTGAACTGATTATTCCTCTTTGTTGATCTCATTTCTCTTCCTAGTTCTGAGGCGCTAAAAGCCTGGACCCCCTGGCCCTCCCAAACGTATTTCTAGCATATGCACCCATACAATTCTTCTTGTGGGGTTTCAGGGCTCAGAACCTCTCATGGATCAGAACCTCTAAAGAATAAGATTCCTTAGACAATGATGTTGTGCTTCTAGTATTTTGTTTTCATTTTTGATTGATTTTTCAGTTCAGGAATTCTTAACAGTTTAGATTTAAAATTTCCCTTCTTCCCTCCCAAACCATCCAAACCTCTCATTAAAGCAGCTATCTAATAACAAATACTATTTATGTTCTCAGGATGCTTACTACTTAAAGGAACCCTAGAATGAATCATTTTACAGAGGTAACAATATCATGTTTTATAAATGTGAACATTTTTGACACCGGCTTCTTGTAATGTCAGAAAACCTGGCATCTACTTGCTTGTTTAAGCGAACTTAGAAAACAAATGACATAAATGACAAGTGTGCTATTCAGAGACTTTAACTCTTTTCAGATTTCAGTCCTGTGAGGTCCTCAGTAAGCAGGCAAAACCTTTATCAACATCTCCTTCTGGACAGATGAGCATCTCTTTCTGGCAAGCTCTCATTTAACAAAGAATCTCTGTCACAAAAAGCATATGATGGATCTTGGGGAGTATGTGGTCTAAAGTTTAGTGATAAACCTTAAGTCTCTTTAAAAACAATATCAAAGAATCTTACAGCAATGGCTTGAACTGTAGCCAGGTAGAGAATGGCAAGATCATCCAGGTCCTGAGACAGTTTCAATCCGGTGACCTGTAGGGATGAAGAAAAGAAAAGAAATAGATGGCCGGAGGAGCCGCCATGGAGAGAGACGGTTCCCATGAACCATGCTCAGATGTGTTTTCTGGCCAAAGCAAGTTCATATGCAAATCCCCTTTCTGTGAGCCAAACGTGAAATGCCTACTAAACTTTTTAATCTCCAGACCTGGGAAACATAATGCCTCCTCTCCTCAAAAGAAAAATGCCGTGCCTTGGAGAACAATATATATACTATAGAAAAAGTGTGCTTGCTATTTCTTAGCATGGAATTACATATCCTTCTTCTTTAAAAAAGTTATTTTTATTAAAAATACTTTTTGTCTTTAACTTTCATAATTCAACATGTAATAGTGACATTCTAGGAAAAGATCATCTTATTCAGAGCTCTGCTCCTGTCAGAATGCAGTGTAACAGCCTCCAGGGGGTGTTCCAGGTAAAATACTGTCTTCTGTCAATGTTATACCTACTAGGGGATAATTTAGAATCTGTGATTGGCCAGGGAATCCCATCCAAGTCAATCAGAACCACATGCTTCTATGGAGGTGTCAATCTCTGAGGGGTTCCAGGACTGAAGAGGATGCTGGATTTGGCTTTGCTCAAGGCAAGCTCACCATTCCACCTTTCTCTCGCCTGTTCCTTAGCGGGTGCTCTGGGAACATTTTTAGAGGGTTTGGAGGGTAGTTTCTTCAAGCCTGTACTGAATTTTGTGGGCCTCAATGTCAGAGCTCACTTTATATTTGCACAGTCCAAAATTAATTTGCATAATTTACATCTACTTAAGGTTTACAGTGTGCATACTTTTGAGGTCAACAAGGCGGTGACATGCAGGTTGTATTGATAAACAGGAATTTCATTGGTGTTCCCAGGTCCCTGTTCATCTCTCCAGCCCTTATTATTCTCTCCAGATTCTATCTTCACCCATGATTAAGAGGCCAGTATTGGCCAGCTGCAGGTCACACACTGTCCAAGTCAGACACCTGGGAGTAGTAGTCTTCCCTGGTTCCCCCCCAACTTCTGATATTCATAGTCTTCACCTCTTGTACATTTGATCCCCCAAATCTCCTTTTGAATCCTTCCCCTTTTCTTCCTCTTCACTGTCACTCCCTTCCTTAATCCAGGCCACATCATGCTCTCCTGATTGCTGAAAGACTCCGGAGCTGATTGCCCTGTTTCTAACGGTGCTCCTCCCCAGGGGAGCAAGTAATTCTTCTCAAATGCAAATCTGATCATGTTACCCCAGGTTAAAAACTCACCCACACCCAAGCAGAAAGGCCTTGTTATGTTATATGACTCTTGGTGGGCTCACTCCTGCTTACTTCTGAGTCTGTGCTGAGCCTCCTCACCCAGAAAACCATGTCCCAGCTACTCTGATGCTCTTGTCGAAGTCTGTTGCTGCAGGGCTCCTGAGTTCAGTGAGCTACCTGCAGACAGTCTTTCCTGGCAAATAACCAGGCAACCAGCTGAGAACTATAGCTTTGATGTTAGCACGCAGAAGCATGGGAGGTCTGAATCAGAGAACAAAGGGGAAGTCTGAGGATGCATCTTCCCAAGCCAGTGACTGTGAAGGAACATCTCTCAAAGTTTTCCAGGGAACTAAACATACAGTAAGAATGCTGAAGTAGGAGAGAACAGGAACAAAGCTGACATTATACAAGTTCCCTTCACAGAGAAGGAAATAATTTGCCTAAGGGAACACAGAAGATGGAAAGCAGAACCTAGTGTTCTTACAGACTTGTGTGGTTTACCAGTCTCGTCAATGCTGAGCACTTTACCTAGCAGGTAGCAGACACAGCTAAAACTTGTTGAATGTGCAAAGCTGTGACAATTCAATGTTCCACGTTCCTTCTGTTCATCACTCTTTCTGCTACCATGCTATTCTTCTCTGTCAAATCATACAGTTATAAGCAGATGTAATTTCTTACCTCGACCTTCATATAGTCACAGAGGGGAGGCGACAATTGCTCTCTGCTGCAAGAGAGCAAACTGTACAATCACTCTAGTTATTCCCTCCGTACCTGCACTCCGTCTCTACATCCACCTTGCTCAGTGGCAGAGTGCCTGACATGGTACCGAGGGAGAGGCGGTGTCCTTAAAACTTATCGGAACTCTCATCTGAGTTAGAAAAAGGTGTCCCCTTCAGGTGGAAGAAATAAACAGGCATCCTATCTATAAGAATGAACCACAGAAAGCAGCAGGAGTAGAAGGTAAACTTTTAGTCAGCGGAACGTCTTGTGCGGGCCACCAGCGCTACGGCTCGCAGCGGTCCTGGGTAACCATCACCAGTCGTGAATGGCACTCTGTCTCTTTAGTGCTGGTCTGGCCTCTACAGCATCTCTGTTATGAGTTTACTGGGAAGTCGACTGGGCCACAGCGTACAGCTCTCTTCCAGAGCTAATCTGACTTCCTCTCCTGGACAACAATGTGTTGTGACTCAAGTCACAATCCTCTCTATCTGCTTAGCAAACCCACACCTCTCTACAGGTAGGATGCAAAGAGCAGAGCTGGATAAATTGTGATGGGGTAGGGAAGAAATCTGACTTCACATACAAGATTCATTCTCCTTTAATTCATTAGGGAATGCCAATGCTCTGCATTATACCATTGATAATGCAACAGGTTCTTATATCCATCTCAATGAATAAGAACCCACATGAGAGAAGGAATGTGATATAAACCAACTGAACTTCCTCAAGCCCAACAAATATTCATGAGCACATCTATATTAAAATATATATTATTAAATAGCTAGTATGTTAAAATTTTTGTGAGTTTCATAGACACCTCCAGTTGCTTTTGCCTTATTCCTAAATAATGTTGAATTTTTTCCCTAAATTATACATGTGCACACAATGTAGATTTGAACCCTAATGAACTGATACAAAAAAAAAAAAGAATATCCAAAAGTATTGATAGTCAAGCAGGAAATCAAACACGTCTCTAAATTTCTAAGCCTTCGGAGTTTAGACATCATAGATGAGGAAACAAAAAAGAAGAAAGTTTCTTTCAGAAATAGAAAATGAAATAATCAATGTAAATTTAACTCGTGAGCTTGCTAGTAGTAATGGAAAATGGTGATATGGCTTTTTTTATTTTTCTGACAAGTAACACATTCCTGTTTTTCAAGAGAGACAAAATTGCTCCTGGAAAGAGCTTCTGGGACGAATTTATTGCCGATCGTTACATGAGAGGTACTGACCATCAAAAGGGGCGTAAGCAGCACAGGTGTCCCATAGCCATTCCAGCCTTCCCTCACCACTAACACCAGGGCCACACAGCTGAAATGTGGCTCAGTGAAAACATAAAGTTACTATGGTCTGGAGACCTGCTTCCTTGAATCTCACCAACGATATGAAGATTGAGACACCAGAAGGACATACAATCATGAAATCTATTTGATTCTCTCTCAAATACTTCAATCCCGCCTTGGCAAAAGTCAGATGGAAGTCAGTCCATGATGGAACCTTCTAGAGTGCCAGTCATATGGGCCCCTGAGGATGCTAAGAGGGCCCCCAGGGGGCTGTAGTGGTAGTGAGGTAGCAGCAGTGTCCTTGGAGTGTCAGGGATATCCTGGAAAAGAGGTAGCCTTGTAAACAGGTCAGCAAAAGGCCAGATGAGCCCATCTCTCTGCTCTGGCTGAAGGCTGAGTGGTTCCAGCAATAAGAGGAAGTGGGAAGGATGCATGAGTGGAAGGAGGATGTATATGGATGTGATGCGTCTATTCTAAGTGTCTGGGTGAGACTGTGGAATGTCTGGGGAAGCCCTCCGGGGGAGGTGCATGGTAAGCATATCTGATTTATTTTGGCTATTGTGTAATAGAAAGAACATTTCTAATTACTATTCAGAGATATGTGAAAGCTGCATATGGTGGCCAAAGAAATGTAAATTGACATGGATAATTTCAACATCCTAGACAGTGGTTATCAAAGGCTTATGTCACTACAGAAATTTTTGAGTTTTGAGGAGAAGTGCAGATCAATGGAAAGATGACCTCTGGAGTAAGACATGCATTTAAACATTGATACTCCCTCCAACTGGAGAATGGCAGTGTGATTTTTGTAAACTTTGTGAATCTCAGTTGTTTGTTGTTGTTGTTTTTTAATTTTCAAAAGAGGACATCTGTCTGAAGATTAAATGTCATCTGCAATGTGTCTTACTTTTTCGGCACGTTGTACTGAGATGACTGAGCTGGACATATGTAGTACCAACAATGTGTAGTGGCACTTCAGAAACATTCATTCTTCCCCCTTTTTCTTAATAACTGTTCATTTTCTTTCTCTGGAATTACATGAAGGGCTCAATCCTAATTATTAAACAGGATACAACATTAAGGTAGTTCCTTCCACAAGCTATGGCTACATCAGGGAATTAAGGAGGCGGACTGACACCTACTGGTAGCACAGCACAGGGAAGCAAGGCAGAAGGTATGTTGACCACCAGCCATCAGGATCATAATAGTCAGGGGATGGGCACCTATGAGTGTGGAGAAGCAGTGAGCCCCTGATGAATGTCCAAAGATAGGATGGGCTGGTGGGGGAGTTATTTGCTTTCTTATCAACCAACATATTTCTGTTCACCTGTGAATAGGAAAAGACAGAGGGTCTTCACCTGGACTTAAGCTTAACCATGCTGCCACTTAGTTGCTATGTAAACTTGGGCACATCTCTTGTTTCTTTCTTATAATCTTAGCTGAATGCAGATTTCCTGGGATCCACCTCCAGATTTATGGAACCGTTAGTATGAGACCAAGAATTTACATTTTTAATAGTGTACAATGAATTGTGAGAATGGTTGTCCTAAACTTTGACATTGCAAATTACAGGTTTACAAGCTCTAAAATAGTTGAGAATATTAACAAATGTATTAGTAATTTAGTTAGCTGTGTTTTTTTTCCTTCTTAGTTGTTTAAGGAATTTAAGTGATTAAATATGTTGGTAAGAATAAAATGGCTTAAAGATATATTCTCTTATCCCTAAAGACTATAAAAGACAAGGAAAAAGGATACCTAGTCCTGAGACTTTCTAGGTTTATCAGACTTGATGGGGTATCCAAAGCTCAGGGGAATTGGTTGAAAGCTTTTCAGAGCAGCAAAAATGCTCTGTTTATTCAGTCAATAATGAAGATGGAGCTGATGGAGCAAGGATATAAGGAGGGTCAGAGTCAGATTTATAGGAAACCTCTGGAGAGAGGGTAGACATTAGAGAACTGGTCTGAGATAATCAGTAGTCTTGATGAAAAAGATGGGCACACTTTCCCCCAACAATATTTAGAGGTTTCAGTAAGAGTCAGGCATCGAGGCTAATACTGGGTATAGCCTAAAACTCCCCCGAAATCTGGGAAGTGCAGATAAATGTGCTAACATGTAGGCAGAACTCTAAAGATGTACCCCTGAGATTCCTGTCCCCTGGTTACTCAAATACTAATCAAATCACTGCTGTAAAACAACTATACAGATGAACTAGTTACTAACCAGTTGATCTTAAATAGGGACGCAATCTTGGATTATCCAATTGGGCCCCTGTAGTCACATGAGCTTTTAGAAGCAGCAGCAGAAGGCAGGGGAGTCAGCCTAAAGATACAGTAGAAGAGAAAGGCAGGAGAGATGAGGAAGAAGTGGAAATAAGAGAGATTCAAAGCAGGAGGCTAAAACTGGCCATTGCTGATTTTGAAGAAGGAGAGAAAGTGCAAAAAGCCTAGGAAAGTAGTGGCTCCTAGAAACTGAGGACCCCTGGCTGACAGTCAGCAACAGACCTCGGTCGTACAACTGTATGGAGCTGTATTTGACCATGAATCTGAATGCGTTTAGTAGCAGATTATTTCCAGAACCTCCTGACAGGAGACTCTGATTTGGTCTTGTGAAGTGTGGAGAAATAGCCTGGGCTTCTGACCTTGAGAACTGTGAGTTAGTGAATGCAAGACTCTATCTTTGTGGTAATTTATTACAGCAGCAAAGAACTAATATACACATGACACTAGACAATAGACTGATAGTCTTCCTGGTTCACTGCAGAACCTTATTCCATATGTGACCGCCACACCACACAGCACCGGTTCATTTGCTGTTTCCCACACTGTTGGTCATCCCTGCCCCTGATGCACTAATTTAAGTCATTTTAATATGCTCATGGATCAGAACTCCAAATCCGTTCTGGTCAACTGTCCTGGGCCCCACTTGCTATTTCTTGTCTGTCTTAGGTTTGCAGGCCAATTTGGATCCCATCCTTGGTCCTCTGGCTTTCATTTTTCCCTATTATTTACCTATTGAGTCTACTTAGCAGATTTCCGCCTGATTCACTGCTCAGTCTTTTATCACTGGGGAGGGTTCCTATACATACATAATCTATGACCTCCATGCCGCTTCACTTGTGTTGTGTATTCAGGAAGTTATAAAGCAGTGAGAAGAAATGATTCTGCGATATAATTTATAATTTAACGAGTCATTAAAATGAGGGAGAAATATGGTAGGCACATTGAAAACAGAGCAGGAGTGGAAAAAAAAAAAACCCTCAAAGATTTAGACTTTTAATATTTTTTCCTTTCCCAAATGTTAATGATGTAGTTTCGAATGAATTAGATTCTCAAACTATTTCTGTTCTTTTCCCTTCTGAGCAAATTACTTAGACTGACTGTCTGAGCCTCAGTACCTCTTTTCTTATTTTGTGCTTTTTAAAGGAAAAATGCAGGCAGGAATAAAAGCAAGTGGGCAGGCAGATAGGAAGAAGCAGGAGGAAGCAGGAGCAGAAGAGGAGGAAGAAGCACTTTATTTGATTTAGTGGTTCATCTTGGGTATTCCCTCGCCCTAGGACATGAACCCAGGTCCTTGGGATGTATGTACAGCACGCCGGCCAAAGCCTGCAGACTAAACCACTACCTCACCAGAGCATGCCTCTCTATGTTTTTAAATGGGACCACACCATATTCTTGCAGGGTTATAGTGAAAGTGGATGGTGATGCATGCAAATCATCTATCATGGTGTCTGGCACATTGTGTCCCCTTAAAAAAAATTGTGCTGCCTACAAATCAAGTGTCCACTGCTAAGCTGCTTCATAGGAAAACATTACCAAAACACCAGCTAAATGTTACTGAGGATGCTACTCTTTGTAATAACAATGGATGTTTTCCATAGGCAGAAATATATTTTAAAAAAAGACTAAATAAAACAGCATTAAATAACAACAAAAGCTCAACAAACTCATGCCAGAGTTCACATGTTTTCAAATATGTCACTCAAGCTGCTTTCAGTGATCTCGTGATCTTCCAGTCATATCATCGACCTCTCCTTCAGCAGAAAACAAAGGCTACTGCCTCTGGCCTCTACTGTGCTCTTGCAAATACCCACACACTGCTGATTCCATCCACAGTTGACCTGTCTAGAGATGCCCAGATGCCTAGATTGGGCTAAGATCAAGGAAATGACTACGAACACACAGGCTTCTTCCCCGACTGTTTCCCATCACTCTGTGCCTGCTTGGAAAAGCCCTGGGGACAGCTCAATGTCCGCAGCACTCGGAGCAGCACATGGTGTATATGGCCTTGTGTGGGAAACCAAGGATCGTCAAAGCAGAAAATCCACCTTTCAATCAATGGTGTGTTCCCATGGCCTGAGATATCTCTGAGGTCCTTTACTTCTAATAGGTATTTGGGAAAATACTTTTTAAAAGAACACCACCCAAACAGAGAAGTCATGTCAATTTGAGAATAGAAACTGGTCACATAGACCAGGAGGCAAGGACTCTCAAAATCCCTCCAGCACTATTTTGTGAGGTATCCCAAAGTTGAGTTTCCTGCTATGGTGATGAGGAAATTGAGGGTCAAGGACTTAAGGACAGAAAAACATTATACCTGAATGAAATTTGATTGCTGCGATGAACTAAGTGTTCATTCAGCTTCTGGAACTGGCTGTTCATAGCTGGTGACCTCCATGACTAAGGACCCCCATGACACTTGACCCTGGGACTAAGGTGGAATGAAATGGCTCATGATTGGGTGTTCAGGATTCAAAAGCCACATTAGAACCTTGCAGACATGCAAATAAGTGGCACTAAGCTGGAGCTATATTTTCAAAACTATTGCTGTCTGTTTACTATGTGACAGTCCCCTCATCTGACTCTGAATATGACCCTAAAAGGATGCCTGAGCCTTTTCTGCTTAATGAGACTGACCTCATGGAGTTAACTTCAGAGATCACAACTTGTATATTTGTGACCCTGATGTGAATACAAGTGTGACTGAAAAAACTGAATTCCTTTGTACTGTTTCACAGTCATAAAAACTCTCCAGTCAACCATATACAATAAAAACAATCACACACAGAAATCTAAAACATGTACCCATCCTAAATATTTATCTTCACTTATATTTATTTGTGACTTTGCAGTGTTTCTTTAATAACCAAGCAGTTCCAACTTGATTCTAGTTTTAAAGAACTTAGAATCACTCGTTTTAAATGTTGTGATACTGATTGTTATTACACAAGATTCTGTTTCTTTTAAAGACTGTATGTGCAATCTGACCTCTCTGCTCCTCATTTATCAAGTGGAAAAGAGAAATATTTACATAGGTGACCACTTGGTCTAGGCTACTATTAAATTGCCCGCCCCCCCTAACCTGTCTCTCTTTTCAGCTCAGGGTTGATGTCAACACAGCATCATCACAGGAGAAGTGAAACAGCTAGTCACATGGCAGGGAGCCAAATATTACCAGAACAAAAGAAAATGCTTCCATCAAGCATGATGGAAAGATTTCTGGATTAGGCTCTGTTCCTACTTATGCAGTTAAGTACCAAAGTTGTGAGATTGGAGCCAGGTCAAACTGGGAGGGGTGATTACTTTTGAATCCATTGAATCAGTGACAGTGCTCAGGAAATGAGAACTATTATTGAGAAGAGACAGGGTCAGAGCTTATATCCAAGGACCGTGGTCAAGATAAAAATGGGAGGATAAGTGAGAGGTTGGTGGTCAGGACAGGAAACAAGGACAAGGCTGAAGAGTGTGGTTCAGTATTAAAAACACATGATGTAGCTACGAGAACTCCTTTTATATGTCCTCTCTATATTTTGTGAAGTTCAGAGTTATAAATTAAGGCAGCCTCTCAGGAGTACACATCCTAAAAGTCAGGATTCATGTTTTTATCTAAGCTCTATCTATCTATCTATCTATCTATCTATCTATCTATCTATCTATCTATCCATCCATCCATCTATATATTTTCTTGATATTGTGACTTTAGGCAGGCAGGTCTCTGTTCATTCCTCACTTGGCAAATGAAGACGGAAATGACTGCTTACCCATAAGGAGCCACAGCACCTGCTGCCTGGGTGTTGAAGGGGAGTACACAAGTATTAGAAAGGGAAGAACTCCAGATTCAAGTGCATGGACTTCAGGGTGTGACCATTTTCCCATGTCACCCAGCTGTGTTTGGGGTCATTTTGTTAAATGGTCATGCTTTTTAACTTCTTTAACAGTTTAAGTGTCCACTACATTGGGCATGGCATGCCATATCTGACCTAAGCAGCATTTAAGAGAAAAAAAAGTCAATAAGCTACAGTCCCACTACCCTCAAAATGTTTTTCTGGTAAATTTTAAGTATATTCTATGTCCTACAACCACTCTTGTGTTATTTTCCTTGCTAAAAATTATGATTTTCACTGCCTTCAATGCAGGTTTTCTATTCTATTCTATTCTACGTTTGATTGTCTTTCTGATTTCCTTTTTCTTCTCATTCTCTTGCTTTTACATATGAGTTCATTCTTTTCCCTACTAAGTTTCTGCTCTATTTCATAGATATGTACCTTTAAAAAACTCTATCCAATATGCCAGGGGGCTTTCAATATTTTCTTTTAGTTGGTATTTCTTTTTATTTGTATGAAAAACATTTTTCTGTGGATTCACTTTATTATTATTTTTATTCATTCGAACTAGAGGGCTGTAGAGAGGCTGTGTTTCTCAGTGTATGGTACCTGGTTTTCTCTCAGCCCCACTCACCTCTAACTTGGATTTGCCTCTCAGAGCCACAGCCGGCTGCTAACTCCCAGAGTCTATTAGGACAGTATTCTGTGGAGTTTTGCTGCCTGAGGTGAATCACCATTGCCTGACTTTCTAACCCTTGAGCAGAGACAGACAGCGCTGACCTACGGCCCTTCTCCACATACACAGTGGCCAGGTTCTCCCACCTCTGCCCTGTCAATCAGGTGCAACCTCATCGCCAAGCAGATGGCCCTGTTGCTTTCTTGAGTTGACAGTTTTCTCATGGACTGAACTGAAAAGGACGGTAGGTCTGAGTTGGGGAGGAGTTCTGAGAAATTCTCCTCACTGGCTATTTGAAAATAAAAAAGCCACACCAAATAAAACCCCTTTGCCATCAGCAGCACAGTAGGATAAATGCCCTGTTTGAAAGGGGTCTTGTGTTTTGAAGCTGGGGAACAGAGGTGGCGAGGTTCAAACTTCTCTAAGGCTGAGCGTTTACTTCGTTCAAAGGTCATATTTTATGTTTATTGAACGAGTTACATTTAATCTCTAGATTCTGGAAAATCTGGAAAATCTCAGAGATTCTCTGAGAATGTCAACTCTGTTCTCCTCATTGAGTGCCAGCCTTGCTTTCAAAGTCAGCCTAAGTCTATGCTTTTTTTCATCTTCGCAGGTATTTTCAGATGAAGTGGAGGAAGAGGCTGCATCAAGGCGGGCGGGGCAAGTGGCTTCTAGAAATGAACACTTGGTGACATGCTGGGGGGCAGGGTGCATTGACATATATCTGAGGAATGAGGAAATTTCACATCTAGGGAACCTACACATATGAATTTACGTTAATGTGTAAAATCAAAGCTACCGTGACACAAAAACACAAAGAATAAACTTGATATTCAGGAAAAAAAGAGAAAGATTCCCAGTCAGACGATCACTGAACCGCTTTCCTGGCTTGCACAGATGTCTACGCTCCACAGGCTGCACTGTGGTTTTGCACGCACACTCACACATGCACAAGAACCGTCTTCTCTGCCTCCATGTGAATGTGAGACAGCAATGCTTCACTTTCTCTCTTTGGGTTCCAGGAGCCTCACACACAGACCTGCACACAACAAGTGGTAATTTACGGGATGAATGAGTGTCTAACGAAGGCGAAGGAAAGGGTGAACTCTGCAGAGAGGAAGAACGCAGAGCATCATGCTTCTGGGGCAGAGGGGGGCAGGGAGTGACTAGCGGCTAGTTGAGAAAACTTTTTTTTAATCACCAAGATAAAATGTTAATGTAGCCTATCACTGGTCAGCTGTCTTGAAGGTAGAACTATCTCTGAGGGCTGGGCTTTGGCCTAGTTACAATTTGATGCCCCAACAACTGTAGCAGAATCTGTATTTGGTAAAATAATTAACAAATGTATTCATAATTATGATAAAATGAAGTCTGCTGACCTTAATTTGCTTGGACATTAATAATGGTATTGAATACTTTTCATATGACTAGTAAGAGTTGGTAGCAATCTAATCCATTTAGTATAAACAAATTATTCATACGCATATTTTCTAAAGCAATAGATGATCGCTATTCTCTCCATGTTGAATACCAGTTATCACTAAGTACATATTAAGCATGTGTCCAGAGAAATGTCTCAGGAGCCAAAAGAATTCAGTTGCTATCTATTTTCTAAATTTAATGTTTTTATCAAGTACTTCTCTCTTCCCTTTAAAAAAAACCTGCTCCCTATTTGTAGGTGTTCTTACACCTTTACTGTATCTACAGAAGGGCATGGTACACAATAGGTAACAAATATTTACTGATAAGAGCTCTAGATAGCAGCCATTTAGGTTCTAACAAAAGGATAACATGGTAATTGGTGATTTCAGGGTGATCATTTTTATGTTATTTAAAACTGGATTGAGACAAAGAGATTTGGGAGAAATTTTGTAGCTTAGAATTTCCTTCCAACTTATCTAGGTCACATTGTCCTTCTAGTGTTGTGACATAAACTCATGGAATGACAGTTATAAGGATAGTTATGAAGAGAAATCACTGCTAAGAAATATCAGGCACTATATGTGTTATTAATGCAATAAAAATTTTTTTTAAGTAAACATACAAGACTTTCAGAAACAACTGGGCATATAACCCCAAGCAAGAAGTCTCACCTTTGGTGAGTTTGCCCTTAATCGTCAGAGTACTTATTCTAATGAGGCAGACAAACTGCAAAATACCTCACTGACACCTTTGTTATTATATTCTGCCTTGGGTCACCTTAATTAGAAAATCCTTATAACAACAATTCTTAAATCTTTGGATGTCACATCTGGTTTTAAGAAACAGACAAAAGTCACTGAGAACCATGGCACTGGCCACATGTGTATAGAAGCTGGGAACACAGGTTTTCAAGGAAAAGACTCCAGATTCAAAAACAAGGACTCCAGAGTCATGTTTCTACGGCTACAGAACTCTGCTTTGCTTTGGAGTCATTTTATGAAGAGGACATGCTTCTTAAAGATTTGAAGTTTTTACTATATCCATTTTCAAATATTTATCTCTCTCTTTATGAAGACACTGATTTTTATACCTATATAAGCTGCGTTTTTCCCCCAACCTCTGTTTGGCCCCAGAGAGTCAGTTATCTGAACACACAGCTCTCTAGCTGCAGCCTGTGGCCTCCGACAGAATTCTCCCACCGCCACAGACCAAGTATGTCGGCCAAGCTCATTGTTGTGTGGGCACATTTCATGGCCCCAAGGCACACATAACCTTGGCTATATCCAATTTTCTTTTTATCATGACTCCCTTTTTATCAGCAGAAGTTGATTATGCTAAATAGGTGATAAAAATCAAGATCAGGGCTTACTGCTGGCATCATACAAATATTTAAAATAATCTCCATAAAATAATTCCCAAACCAGAGCACTTGGGATCTTGACGTTCTTTAAGTCAGCAGACCTGCCCCATGCTAAGCCATGCACACACCTGCAAGACTCACTGACTCCTGAACTCCCACCTTACTTTACCTCATACTTTGCTTCTCAGATCCTTGACATCTTCTTAGATTCTGAATTCATGGCTCATTTCTTTATTTGTAGCCTCTTGGAACTGAATTATAGCTCGAATTCTCTTATTTAAACATGCATCATCCTCCTCAAACAGTATTCTTGATGACTATATCATAGCCAGCCCATTTCCCTTGGCCATAAAGATGTCATATCTTAGCGTTGGTGGTTATATGCTCTTCTACCAAGTTCATCCTGGCCCTCTAGGAGAGTCCAGAATCTCTTGCACTTGAAGTGACCTTAAAGATCATGAAGAGCTGAATTTATATACCGATCAATTATATACAAGACATCATTTGTAATTTACATTAACCATAGTGTAACCTGAAATTCCTTATTAGCCTGGACTCTGAACAGCCCTCATTCACAATCTAGGCCTATGGGTAGCTACTGCGAGCAAGATCCTGCATGGTAATATTTGCCACTTATTTACCAGGTAGCTTGGGGCTGGAGATCGAAAACATGACTCTACAAGCTGATGTAAACACAAAAATTACAGAGGCAGGAGCTCACAGTTTCTAGCCATTCCACCAGACAAAGAGGCAGAGGTAGTACAATCTAGGAAAAATTGTTCAAGCCTGGTTGAAAAGCCACGTGACCTTTCAGCAGATCATCCTGGAGCACAGGAGAGTTCCTAACAGCACTGCATTAGCAAGAAGCCAGTGGGCTGTTGGCATGTGCTGTTTCTTTTCCTCTTTCCTTTTCTCCTCACTTTACTCCTTCTAACCTTTGTAGCCCTTTGGCCGGCCTTCACCTTCGTGGAAGGGCTGGCTCTTACTTACCATGCCCTTTAGTGTCAGATCCGCCAAGGGAGATCGGTTGCCGTGGAAATCTGGCCAAACATGTAAATCAACAGTGAGAAAACCCACAGGCTGAGTCTTCTTAATCAGATCCAGGTGACTATTCAAGTATGCATATATACTCTGGCATCTGGAAGAGAAGTGGATTTTGTTTTTAAAAGAGGGTGGGAGCAGGGCTGAGGAGCAATTGTTCTGCAGAAAAAAAAAAAAAAAATTTGTCCTTCCATATCAGATTCCTAAAGTCAGCAGAGTCCCCATATCCTCAGCAAAGGATCCCAAACCCACAGAAACCAGCATACCCACATGCTCAGATCACCAAATTGTTGTGTCCTGGATGAAAGTAGAAAGGTATGAAATCTGAAAACCAGGTCCAGGAATGGTGTTCCCCCCAGTAGGTGTGTAACCATGAGAAAGCTATTTGAATGCTCTGCACCACCCTCTTTGCATCTGTAAAAACAGACACCATAATCCCTGTCCAACTTACCTCATAAGGTTACGGTGAAGATCAAAGGAGACTATGCATGTGAAGATACATCATTTTGTAAACTGTGGAATACTGTACATATGTAAAAGATTTTTCAAAATCAGTATTCTTAATTGTAATAATAATGATGAAAATACAAAAGGAGATCAATTAAGTCCCTGAACTCAGGATAGGAGTTTGCTATGGGAAGTGAAGAATGAATGAATACAGTTGGGTTCAGGAGTTAAGAGTATTTCATTTCAAACCTAACTCCACCAAACGGCACCGTGCGAGCTTTCTCCTTTGTAAGGCTCAGGATTTTTGCTTGAAACCCCCATTTAAAATACAAATTTAATGGCTTTTAATATGTTTACGTATGTGTGCACCCTCAAGAGTCACCTTTAGAATGTTTTCATCACCTCAAGAAGAAACCCTGTATATTTTAGCTCTCAGCCTCCTACTCCTCCATTCTATCCCTCTCCTGCATCACTAATCTTATAAATTTAAGGCTTAGTTTTTTCATGTATAGAATGAAGTTAGACTCCCTCGCTCAGTTTGGCTGAGAGGGAGATGGAAATGACTGGCACAGAAGTCGAGGCTGTCCTGGGCTCAGAGCTTGGGCAGATCTGTCCTAGCTGGGCATCATGGGACAGTTACTGAACTTTGCTGAACTTTATTTTTTACCTACAAAAATTGGCATAACAATACCTTTCTCACTGATTAAATCTTACTGCATGGCACAAAAATAAAAAATGGCTACTGTTTCACCCTTTAAAGGTGTTTCCTTCTCAAAATCCTGAACCAACAATTCTAGAAGAAAGTGGGTATGTCAGAGGTAGGCATCCATGCACTGCCTACTGTGTCCTTGGAAAGATAACTTAAGGGTTAGAAACATGGCTTGAATATGGCAAAAAATAAAAAAAAAAAAAATTAGAGAAAATCAATGTGCAAGAGAGGTGAATATCTAAGATAATATTTAGTGTTTATACTTGAACACTATTTTAGGTGTGTGGTCTGGGATATCTAGATTCAGTTTCAAGACACTGTGAGGGGCCCCTGGTTCCTGTGAACATCAGAACATTTTCTAAACTAAATTTAAAGAAACAAGCAAACAAAGAAGTAATGCAGGGGTGTTTAAACTCTTAAACAAATATCTTAATGTGAATATAAAGATAGAAAGCAAAACTGTTCTATGCGAGTGCATGAGTGTGCATGTGTGTAAGTGTGAGATTGTGTGTCTGTGTGTGATGAACACTGGGGAGGTGAAGGCAGCCCTACCTTCTAGGTGATCTCTTTGCCTCTTGCAGTGACACCTCGTTCTCATCTAGGAGACCATATTTCTAGGCCAGAGACAATTTGGGAGAAACCACACGACATCAGCTGCCACTCCTCAAGCCTGCACCAGCCCTTCAACACCACCTAGGGATCCAAGTATCATTAACATCCTTTTACAGAAGTGATGCTCTAAGAGGTGACGATGTGACCGAGTCCAAATATCAACTCTTCTCGGTGTGGTTCTGAAGCCATATGCTCTGTAGTTAAAGTCAGAAACTACTTCTCAAAGCTCACATTTCATCTCTGCTTTAGCATGATTCTATGGCAGCTTTAGGAATGGGTCATCCAAGGCCTCCGTGAAAGGTATGGCCAGAACCATCTATTGGGATAGAAACGGCCACCTCTGATCTCCCAGTCTCTCTGCCCCTGGTCTAGCAGGAATCACATTTACAGCAAAAGCCACAAGAACATCGTTTCTAGTCACAAGTCAAGATCTGCACTAATTCTAGCAAAGTCCCTCAGCAGAACAGCTTCACTGCACTAGAAAAAAAGGAATATTTTTAAAGAAGTACATGTCTATAAATCTTTTCATTTGCTTCTCAAGGAAGCTCAGAGCAGGGCATTTAGTTTCAGACATCTGGGTCAATAAGAACCTACAGGACTAATTACTATTGATTCGTCATTGTCTCATTTACTGTGGATCTTTGCAAACAGTGAGATTCATTTAGCCTCTACATATACGGTCACTCGTGCACTAATGAGATCCCTGGAGACAGGGCATATGCTTACCCCTTTGACTCCTAACCTCCTCACAGCTGTATGTTTATTCTTTGAATGCAGCCATTCTCTTGCATGTTTTTTCAATTAGACCTTACCATGTGTGCTATCTGACTATATCATTCAAAATGAAGTACACTTGGAAAAAATTAAAATAACAAATGCACATCGTTATTCACATAATTTTAACCTTGCATGATGCCTTGTTTTTTGGGTTTTTTTTTGTTCTGACTTTGTTTCATTTTTTGTGTGTCATCAATTCCTTCTCAAATCACCGTCTGCCCTCCTCCAGCTCAGGAACCACATATTAACTATTCGAAGTGGATCATTCTCCCTCCCTCTCATGAATTCCAGGTTCACAGAGCCTCTCAGAGGAAGAAACTCTTGCTGTCCTAGTTCTATTGCATATGGCTAAGACAACAGTTTTAACAATCACGAAGTGCCTTCCCCAAGTACCAGCTGGGGAAGGAGGTACAAGAAACCTCTCCAAGCCCCGCTTACTTTTTTGCAATCAGAGCTAACAATTTTACTCTATAGGCTGCTAAAAGATTAAATAGTCATGAGCACTATAAAATGATAGTGACTGATAATTCCTGCTCCTTTCCCATCACAGGAAATTCATTTCTAGTTTAAAAAATATTCATCAGGGAATATATATATATATATATACACACATATATATGTGTATATATATCACTTTATTACTTACAATCTTAAATGCAGACAGCACTCCTGCATTCTTAATTCTCCTCTCCCTCTTCATAAATCATTTAATTATTTGGACTCCTCGGCTGCCCACAAGTATGGTGACCATACTTCAAAACCAAAATCGGAACACAGGGTCTAACAAGACATTTGCATTCTTTCTAGGAGTAAGAGAAAGCTGTGGAAAAGAAGTTTCTATGTTGTCTCCAGATCCTCACTTCTTGATCCCCCTGCAGTAAGTCTTCTGTCTGCTCCCTTTGACTGAATATGTGAGGAACAATACCCTCTTTGTTGCTGACTCCAATGGGCCATTTTATGCTTTACTTGAATTCTCTGTGCATTTTTACCACTTGGCCACTTACTTGTTCTTTTCCCCTTGTTGCAGGACACTATACTCTAGGCTTTTCTATTTCCTCTATGACCAGTTCTCTCTTACTCTGCTGTCTCTTAAATATCTGAAGTCTCCCAGAGATCTGTACTTAGCCGTCTCCTCACTCATTATACCCTTGGGTGATCCCATCATCTTCCCATGACCTCACTTACCCTACAGGGCTAAGGACTTCAAATATCCACCCTTATCTCCTGCTTATTTTTCTCTCATAAATTCCAGGCCAAGCAGTAACTACCCATCAAATGTTCCCTCTTGGGAGTCTAAAGACAGTTCAACTCAAAACGTCTAACATAATGCATATCTTCTATTTGATATACTCATCTTCCTTCTGTGTTCCTTGGTTTAACCCAAGCTAAGATCATTTAAGGAATTTCAAGCAATTCAGTCAGATTTTCTGCACTCCTTCCTGAGTGATTCTTCCAAAATGCTTAACTCTGATTAGAAATCCTGCATCTACCTAAAATTTACCCTTCAGTGGGCCATCTGCATTGTCCTCATGGTGAAACATAAATTTACTTCCCTTGCATAAAATGTTTTTCAGTAAGTAGATACCTTAAATGCTGCTACATACATGGCTTCCACTCCTCTTTGTTCCTCATGCCTACATATGCCACTCTCTAACCACACTAAACTAATTTTAATTTTCATTATATGTGTCTTAATCCTAAATATTTGTCTATTGTGCTCCTTCCCTAGATTCTCTTTGTTGCCATCTTTATCTGCCCATGTCAATCAGCACTCCATCCTTATCTCTGATACCATCTCTTAGAAGCCATTCTTGAATTCATGTTTCCTTCTTGCCCAAGCTCACATAGAAACCTGTACGGAACACAATTTACTCAGCTCCCCCTCTCTCATCTCCAATCCTAGTCATGTAAGAGGAAAGCAGTGATCTTGGCATCTTCAAGCACTTTCATGGAATAGAATATTCTACTGATGGTAGAATCCACACTCTCTGGTTTGGGATAAAGAAATTTTTCCACTGAAAGCGAAATACACTATAGAACCCTGTTTAGAACCCTGAAATAACTCACTACTGTCCTTTGGATAAAACCAGTCTCTTACCCTGGCATACAAGGTTCTGGATCATCCAAACAAGGCCCTTGTCTCTATCCTCAACTCGCTCACTATGATCCACGGTCTAATAACAATTCCTCCATCTTCTAAGCCCAGAGTGTTCTTTCCTTCTGTTCTTACAACTCATTTTAATCCTTCAGATCTTAACTGTCCCTCTAGCAGCCAGGGCTTTCCTGACCACCTTATCTAAAGGGGTTTGGTATTCATTCTATCACTGTATTCTGTTAGTTTCTTTCATATAAGGATTGGTCAGCATAGACTTATTTCTGGGTTCATTTACTTGTGCGCTGTCTTGACTTTCTCTAGACTTCAAGCTTCATGAAGGCAGACCATCACCAGTATAAATAAATTCAGGATTTAGCAGATTTAGTAATGCCACTGAAGAATATACATCAAATGAATGAATGGCACTTCTTCCACTGGAAGAAGTATGATAAATACCTCTTTATTTTATCAGTATCCATCTCTAGAATCTGAACTACTTCTGGGAAAGACTCATATCTTATGCACCACCCTACCAGATGCTTAACACATAGTTATTCAAGTCTAGACTAAACGAGCAGAGAGCTTACAGAGAACATTAGAACTAGAATTTCTTAGTTGTTATAATTCTGTATCTTAGTGTAGGGGCTGCCAAAGGGTAGATATCTGAATTCATATTACCATAACCTTCCAGGTAAGCTGGTATACATATCACAGAGGAGGACACTAAGCACAGTGTCAGGCAGCCTTCGATTCTTAATACATGTTGTTATCCTTTCTTTTTCCTCTCCTTTCTCTGGGAGGACTTACACAGTTTTTAATGAGAAATTTAAAATGTTCCTGAGATTGGCATTTTGGGGACAAGCGCATTTTAAGAAGTTGATCCTCAGTGTGATTATGGGAATCACAGAAGCTAAAGTGGTCAGGGAAATACATAAGATAAACAAAATGATTGCCCTCTAAGGAATAACAGAAAAATGTAAGGAAAGTGGGAGAAAAGAAAGACAGGTTGAGAACATGTGAATTAGTAGAACTTCATGCTGACAATCCCAAGGGACCTCAGACCAACAGAAGTACAATGAGAAGTGATTACTGTGTGCAGTGACCTCAACGAAAAGTCACTTAGAAGGGCGTGGGCTTCTCTGCCTCTAGTCCTCCCTCCACTAGACTGACTGAGCTCACCGAGGCTGGACCCACGTCTTCCACTCTGTCCTGCCGCCCCACCAGTTGTCTAGCTTATGTTCCAGAGTGCAGTCAAAGCAATGTTTTAAGAGGTAAATCTGATCGTCTCTTTCTCCTGTTCAAGTGCGAAAACCCTGAATAAAATCCAGGCTCTTTATGGTTAATCAACAATAACCCGCTGGTTGGCTCCTAGGCTACCTTTCAGCCTCTATCTGTCCCTGATCCCTGTCGTGCTGGCCCAGTGGCCCTAACGGTGTCCCCTGAGCCTACTATGCTGGCTGCTGCCTAAAGGCCTTGGGATTGCTGTTCTTGAGTCTGGAGACATCTTCCCCATACACCATTGTCTGCGCTCTTTCTACAGTCCTATTCAAATGTCACTTCGTAAGAATGGCTTCCTCCCCTTGAAACAACGGTCATCCATCACCCCAATACCTCTATGCCTCTTGTTCTTTCATCCCTATTTTAACTTAGAGAGCGTATCACTTTCCTGGATGTGTGTGCATGTTCTCTCTGTCTCTCTCTTTCTCTCTCTGTCTCTGTCTCTCTCTATATTTACATATATATGTATACACACATATACACATATAGTGACACAAAAAAATTATATGCATATATATACGAAAATTCCATGAAAGCAGGGACTTTTTTTTTTCACTTTGTTCACTGTTGTATCTCAAATGTTTATAAGATCATCAGATAGAGGACCTGGATTTTAATCTTGATTTTGCTGTCAAACGTGAATCAAGAATTTGTAGATGCCAATATATTCCTACTAATCCTTACCACTATCAGAACATCTTTCTAAGAAAATAGTAGATGAGGTTCCCTTCTGCCTTAGAATTAAGACAGTTCTAAGCAGTTTACAGGAAGAGCCAAACTTATGATCAACAAAAGGCGATCTCTGGCTATAGAGTAAAATATCTGAACATTTGGTCCCCATAAAGAGAGACTCCGGTTGCCAGTTATATGCATGGATACTTCTAGTTACTGTTCACAAATATTTATCTTTAGGGATCAGGTTTTAAAGAAATATAGCAAATCAAGAGTATAAAAAACTAAAGGTGTATATCAACTATTGCTTCTCCATTTTCAAACAGGATTTCCCACAGCTAAACTCTGGTGACCTGCATTTATGTTTTAGGAGACTCCCAAATCACACCAAGGGAGGCATATGGTTTCTGATTCCAAGGAATTTGTCTTCCCTTTTCTTCCCTATCCTTCCCTTCATTCTAATAACAGTTATGTCTATTTCTTTCTAATCCCTGAAATATAGTGGGTTTTATGATCTCCATAAATTGATATTTCCATGATCTACTTTCATCCTCATAATACTTTGAAAATGATTTAAGCAGGGTAGTCTTCTATTTGAGTGAGGAAACATTACTAAGAAGCTTAGGATAGAACTGGTATTAGACTAAATACTCTAATTCCAAGTCTAGTGCTCTTGCCAGTCCAGCACACTTTTCACAAGAAGGCAGGCAGGTTACAGGTGACTGACACCTGCTGCTTAACCCTCCCACTACCAGCAACGTCTTCTTTGTTTATAATCATTAATAACAGCAGAAGTAGTAGTAGTGGCTGTTGTCATCCTGTCATTATCGCAGTGCAATTTATAAAGACTTGCCAATACATTACCTCACTGCACTGAAAGTAAATCCTCAGTGGTATCCAGGACTGGATCTCTCATCACTGCTGTCTCTCATCCGGATAAGGAAACTGAGGCTCACACAATGATACATGTGGTGGCTGGAGTACGAACTCAGATCTCTGAACTCCAAACCCAGGTGCTCTTTACTTTGTGTTGCTGCTTATAAATGCTGGATCCCTTCAAGAATCTCATCAAAGTTCATCACAGAAATGAATACGTAAGTATATAAGCAGCAAAACTGCCCACAATGAAGAGGTTTATTTATGATCTAGAGTTAGGGCTCCTTGTTCTAGGTTATATGGCCTCTAAGTCAAGTACAGAATTAGTTAATGAAGTTACATGGTGTGATCTCTCCAGGTGGTAATGGTACTGAACTAGACTCCTGGAGGAAAGCTTGCAAAAACATTTTTAAACTGCTTATTAAGACCCATTCTTCTCTGTACCCTGGCGACACAGTGCTTATATTCTAGCACAGCATTCACTTCATTCTGCTCTGTACAGGGTGCCTCTGCAATCAGAATGCAAGCTCTTTGGTGGAATGGAAATATCTGAGGCAAGTAACTACAGCCGTGTAATAATAACTGCCATCACGTTTGCTGTCATTTATGGTGACCCTACTAGAGCTTGACATTGGTCACTGCGCCACCTGCTATTTGAATTCATTAATTACAACCTTAGGAAGTGTTTACTGTCATTGTTTCTCTTTACAGTGAGGCAGCAAGAGGTTAATTATCCAGGGTCACACAGCTACTGAAAGGTGAGCCTGAAATACAAGTAATTTGGCTCCAGAATCTTTGATATCAACCTCCACCTGAGACTGTCCTTCTTTAGCCATGCACGGACTGCTTGGGTTTCTCTGTTGATATTATAAAATAACTTACTTTTCCTAAAAAGTTCAACAACTAAACATTATTATCATAAAAAAGATAAATAAATTTTCTTTTGGAATAATTTACATTTATACTAAAGTTGCAAAAATAGTGTATAGACTTCCCTTATGTTCATCACCTAAGAAATTACCATAAATATAATATCATTAATTAACCTAGAGAGTTACTTGAATTTTGACAGTTTTCTCCCATGTACGTCCTTACGTCTGGTCCAGGATCTATCCATGATCATGTAACTGTTTTCAGCAGCAGTATCTCCTTAGTCCTCTCTAATCTGGAACTGTTCTTCAGTAATTCTTTAAGTTTCACGATCTTCTTTTAAAGCATACTGCTAATAATACTGTAGAATGTCCTCTAATTGGGGTTTGCTGGCATTTCTTCATGCTTCCATGAAGTTTACACATTTTGGGCCAAAGCATCACAGAAATTACATTGTGCCTGCTCTGAGCCCTTCCTTCTTCAGCATCAGGCACCTGCCTCAAAAGGAGGCATGTGGTGTTGATACAGATTACTGCTGACACTGTTAGAGTACTTAGCTTGCTTGGGTAAGGTGTGCTCTACAGAGATCTCCACTGCAAAGTCACTACTTTTCCCTTTAGGGTAACACATTTCGTGTAGAAATATACTTTGAGACTCTGCAAATATCCTGCTTCTCACCATAATCTCACTGGTTAACTTTTGCATCCATTGGTTCTACTTGCCTATAATAATTGTCACTGTGTAGTTTGTCTAATGATGATTTTCTATTGCCAAAACATCTTCTCCACTTATTAATTTAAAATTCCGTGCCTTTACTGTGGACAGAGGCATCTGTTTCTTCTTCCTCATTTATTTATACTCTCAATTATTTACTTTTCTCAGTCATTGAGCTATTTTATGCTACCACTATTTATAATACTGATCAAACTGTCTCTGATGTGGCCACTGCGAGACAGTTAAAATTGGTTCCTCTGCACTTAAACAGTTCCTTTTGGGGGGACACTTCCATACTTTCTGGCACTACAAAATGCTCATCTATTTTCCTTGCTCTAGTCCTAAAATTGACCATTTTTTGGAAGAAATGCTTCAAAGTGCTCCTTGATGACCCTGACTGAAGAGCAGGGAGGACAGTGTTGAGAAAGCACTATCTGGGTGGCAGGTATGTCATTGCCACTTAGGCAGCATGGCTTCTAGGCTGTGTCAGCAGAGAGAGCCAGGGAAGACACATCTCTGTCTCTGTTTCTATGATGCTGAACATGTAGTGGAAATCCCGAACTGATACTGATATATCTGATTTCCACCATCTCCTTCCCCTATTTGTGAAAAACCTGGCTCTGATTATTCACAATCTACTTATTTATCTGCTGAAGTATAAAATAAATATAAAAGATATTCTAAATAACTAATCCATATATCTATAAAAACAAATTTACTGATTAGAGTAATATATATGTATATATATATACAGTTATTTTTATCTTTAGCCATACAGCATAGTATCAAAATATTCTTTCCCCTAATTCTTTCCTAAACCCCTCTCAGTGTGCCTGTGTTATTCATTATTAATACAATAGGTTCATTTGTTATTATTTATATTCCATTTTGTCCAACCCTTGGCCCACACCATCTCTTGGTATATATGTATGTGTGTATGTGTGCATGTATGTAAGTATGCACGTGTGTATATGTATACGTATGTATGTGTGTATGTCTATTATCTATCTGTGTTGGGAGTTCCCAGTAGTCACACATAAAGGCATGCTCAAAGCAGTGCCACTCCCTTCTGCAGGTCATCAAACTCATTGTTTTTGGTTTACTATATTTTTTGTACAAATGAATAGACAGACATCTCTTTTTACATGAAAGGGAGTATACAGTAAACACACCTTTGCACTCCCTCTTTCTTCACTTAACAATAAATCTCTTCGGGGAGCAGGGGGAGCAATTACCTGGCGGTGGCCTTGGCTTGTAGCTCTGGGAAGGCGGGGTGGCCCTGCACCACGTGTTCTATCTGAAAAGAGAGAGAGATCAATGCTAGAGACCCTCTAACCTAAGTCCAAGTCCAGAAAGACATTAAAATGTCTGTTTCTTTCAACTTTTGTCCATGGAGGATTCGAAAACGTTGAAATGTCAACTCAGCAGGCTGACTAGCTTCGGTTAACTAAGTGCCAGTCTCCTGGATTTGTAAAACAAAGATGTCTAAAGACAAGAGCAGCAGGAAAGGAAACTCCCAGAGCGGAACTGGCAGCAGCAGGTAGTGTCAGGTCCCAGCGTGGGGCTGAGGAGAAGAGTCAGGAGGAGCTAGAAGTCAGAGGTGGGGTCTGCAGGTTATCAGCACTTAACTGTGGATCCCGCCATTTCTCCTCCAGATCTAGGCTGTGAGCCCAGGGCAATGCCAAACCTTGAAATAGCCCCTGTGTCTTACTAATGGAGACCCGAAGTGAAAGAGACCAGGGAGGAGGGGGGCCAAGTTTAACCAAACCAAACCAAACCAAACCCACAAAACAAACAGAAATATTGGCAAATCTGTGAGGAAAAAATCTCCCAAACTGAAAAGCTACCACGTGGGAACCTGAGACAGAGCTATGCAAAGACAGAAATGTCTGAGCTCTGCAGATAACCATCTTCTCATCTGAGATCTCATGTCCAGGATTAATTTCTTAACCTACTTGGTGGCTCTAAACAAAACAGATCTGTAATACCCATCAGGAAGAGAAAGACTTCCCCATGCTATTCCCTGCTTGCTGCACTTGAATCCCTGCCCTTAGTCTGTGTACTGTCTCAATGTTTACACAAGTCTCTAGGCTTCCAAAACAACCATTCTGACAGATTTATTTTTATTCAAACTAAGAACTGACTAGTTCTTTTGGCCTCATGAAGACAGTCTCTCTGAGTATGTCTCCTGAGAAAAGGAGCTGTGTCTGGAGAGAGAGAATTTGTTCTGGAGTCACAGAGTGGGTTTATATTCTGGATCAGGTACTGACTAGCTGAGTGACTTTGTGGGAGTCATTCTACTGCTCTGAGTTTCAACAGCCCCCTCTCCCAGGCTCCTTTTAAAATAAGACTGCAGGAGCCAGACCAAGAGTGTCTACTATGATGTCAATAATAGTATAAATTGCATTCCCTACAATTTATTGACGCCTTTACCATCAATCAACATTAAACCAAGTATTTTGCACATTCTCTCATTTCTTCCTTAGAGCATTCCTATGAAAAAAGATATTATTCTCCACTATGACATGAGAAAACTGGGACTAAGAGACCTAAGTAATTTGCCCAAAAGTCACAAGGGAATAAATAACGATCCAGGTCTTAAGCTGAGCTCTCTCTGTATCTAAAGTCCTTGTTTTTAACTACTATATGCCATATTGTCCCAGGACTCCCAGGAATAAGTTGTTGAATTCTACTTGCACAGTTCTGCAAAAATGTTTCCAAATAATATCAAATTAATTGGTTATCTCCATGAAATAGAATCACACACATTTATTTTACTTTCTATAGGCTCAGCTTTGGGTTACTGTGATGAGGCATATATTAGACCTTAAAGAGTTTGCAACCCAGGGGGAATGTCAAGATGAACCCATTAGGATCAACTAATGCATCTCTTACAGGTATCAATTGATTTGATACTACTTTCTATGGCAAAAGTTCTAAGAGTTTAGGGAAGGGGGATTTAGATGATTTTTGAGGAAGAAGCACAGAATCTAACATGTGTGATGCATGTATAAATTTAGTTGTTATTCAGTCTCTACCAAATGCATCAAGTACTGTGCCTAGTCTCTGGGAATACAAAGGAAAATAAGAAATACACACAATACAAATTACATATAGTAGCATAAAGTAAGAGGTCAATAATTTGGTAATTAATATACCATTTAGAAAAGTAAGATTCCAGCTGAGTGGTCAAGAAGAGGTGGCATTCAGAGAAGTCCAGGGCTGGAGGCAAGGCATGCAGGGAAGAAGCCTATGGTGAACAGTCCTAACATTTAATGGTTGTGTACGGTAAGGTGACAGTTCGAGCCCCTTGTATGGCCTATCACAGATGCCAAAAAAATTGTTAAATAAATGTGGGATGTGTGAACCATAATCAAGGCAAACCGCGTGCTCACTTCATATTGTGCAGATTTTGGTAGCACTCACTGCACTTTATAACTGTTCCCATTTTGTGCAGGACAGACATTGGGCCCAGGGTAAGTATATGTTAAGTTAGAGAATAAACGATGTGGTAAAAATATAGATAATCAGGAAAACAGGGTGGGTCCTAAAAACCAGGTCAATGTTTATAGTTTCACTAGATTGGAGGAAATTATTTTGTTCTGGGGAGCAAATAAAAAGTTGAGGGAAATTAGTCTGCTATGCAAGGAGATGACAAGGCAGAAAGAGAAATAACTGTAGATAAGCCACAGAGGCTGCCAGTGGGAACAGAAGGCACACATATTTCCTGCTCTTGCTCTACTGCAGAATTTGTAAAGTTCTTCTTACAATCATTAGTTTCTGCATCTGTCTCTTAACCTATAGTCTGAGCTCTTTAAATCAAAAGCCTTATTAATTTCTCACTTGCTAGTGTCCACAACCATGTATGGCATCTTAAATAAGTGAATGAGGCACATTTTGAAGAACTGGGCCCTTGCTGATCCCTGTTGCTTCTCCCAGGACAAACCAGTTCTTAGAGACAGTGAAGGACCTAGGTCACCTGTGTGTATGCCTTCTCTATGAAAACCAACTTTCTAGTGCCCACAACCCCACCATTTCCTCTAAGGTCCTAGATGTCTAATCACCCCAGGTGCAGGTACTAGCCAAGTAGCCGCAGCCCTGGTGCTTTTCGAGTGGCCCTGCATGATCTGAGGAGCCTCCTCTCGTGGGGACTGGAGCAAACTACCCTTCTGCTGGCATTCTTTCCTGACCTGTTGGCCTCTCTACATCTGAAAATAGTAAAATCTACCTTTTAAAACAGCGGCTTAGTAGAAAGAACATGGACTTTGGAAATAGACAGGTTTAAATTCACAGTCTACATTTATTTCTGGGTTACTAGGAACTATTACTACCTCAGACTCTCATCTCCTACAGCTGTCAAATGGGGATTAAGAAAATGTGCTTAGCAGGGAAAGTTGTGAGTGCATGGTCAATCAGTGGTTATCAGCTTATAACACCTATTCCTAAAGAGAAGGGGATATCATTGAAAGAGCAAAAACAATTGGGAGAATAGGCTCGCAAATGCTCAGCGGAAATTTTGTTTGTTAACAGCATCTGGTGGTTAAAGCCCACCCTGATTAAGAAAGAATGACCTGTTTCTCAAATAACAGAGCATTCATTTCAAAAGCCACAACTGTTTATTCCTCTACTTATATTCTGTTCTCTAATGCATTTAGCATAGTATAGAGGAACACTGTATCCCATTAGTGCTTATTTGTTTCCCAATGAAATAACCAGTTTCACCACAATGACTGCATTTGCCAAGTAGTTGCCTTAGAAATATATAGACAGAGCTAATCTAATTTTTGACTGTGTCCTTGTCTCCTTCATCTCAGATTTCAGCTCTGAGAACTAGCATTGGGAAGAATAAGAAGAAAAGCCAACAGACCATTTGGACACGTAGAACCTTTAGCTGGATGGAGGCACATCTCCAGGATGGCTTTCAAGTCTAGGTCAAGAGGGAAAATCCATCTTACAATACAGAAGGAAGTTTTCAGGCTCATCCTTGTAAAGGTGGCCATCTGCACTTGAAACATGGACGAAACAGAAACTATAACATGGAGATCATAATCAGGTAGTATAAGTGGCATGTGGCCCACAGGTTGATTTTATTTGGGGCATTTGTGTTTTTAAAAATTAAAAAATATTTTAAAATTGGAAGATTTCACTTAAAATCAGATTTTGGTTTCTTTTTTTAAAAAATTGGTAAATATAAAACACTGGGACACCCATATTCTCCCATGGCAAGAGTTGGCTGGACAGAGTGGTGATTCATCTCTTCAGATGGGCCTGCACCCTCCAATCTGAAGGAGGCAACACTACTATCATTCCCTAATAACAGACTCCAGATTTCATCAATTTATCACCATGACTGCACTGATGTTTGACTTGCGGTTAAATCCATTTCTCTATGGCCATCACAGGAGGAAATATGGTATTCAGCTCTTAGATATTGTGGATTGAAAAAGAAACTATCTCTTACTGTGGAAGCAGACAATATTTCTTTGCCTCATTTGTTTATCCATTTATATTAACTAGCTTTCTGACTCCGTTTGCATTTGAGTTGTTGATCCTTGATATGGCAGAGAGAACATAGACCAGTATCCTGAGACCCAAGTTCAGTCCCTGTTCCGAGCATGACGTTAGACAAGACCATTTCTAATGCTCTCTCTAAAACATGTAATAAACTAGTACGACAAACATTCAGTTGTTTGTAAAATTATGGAGAAATGTATTGCCTGAGATATCAAAATTCTTGGCAAAGCATTCACAAGCAAGAAAAACGCCTAACAAAAGCAGATATAGAATTTAAGAATTTTAGGTTCTATGAGCATTTCTTTAAGACTGTAAATGTTTTCATGATAGGTTTGCATGATGGGTTTGCTCTATTAAAATCAATTTTATGGGTTAGTCTTGATCAGCATAGGGATAATGCTGGGTGGTCAGTGGGGCAGTGAGTGAAGTTAAAGAAAAGTAGATGAATTGGGGATAGATATTTTAGAGTTAGAATCAATAGGACTTTCTGATGAACTGGATGTGGGCAGAGATGGGAAAGGTAGACTTACCATAACTTTTAGAGTTCAAATCAGATTCAAGCAGAGTGTTCCCAGGTGCAGAACAGGGAGAGAGGGCAGTTCAGGTGCAGGACGGGTGTGTGTGTGTGTGTGTGTGTGTGTGTGTGTGTGTGTGTGTGTGTGTGTGCACGTGCGTGCACATGGGATGCTGGGATGGTGCAATACCCCTGCTGGGAAACCTGCACACCCATAGGACAATTTAGAGTTTGTTTGTTGAGTTCTATTTACTCAGATTGACTCACCAACTTATTGAAACTGGGGCAGAATTTCAAGCCAGACAGGATGCCAGGACAAGGTCAAACTAGGAAATGTGGTAACCCTAAAGAAAGGGATCAAATATTAATCCTAACTTTCTGGATTTAATAAAAATATAAATGATCTTGCTCTCTACCTAGATGAAGACAAATAATGGAGGATCGACTTAGGGAATGTATCAGTTACTACAGTCAGAAAACTGGGAGTCATTTTTGACTCCTTCCCCCTACCTCCCTGACATCTAATTAATCTCCACATAGAAAAGTGAACTTTTAAAATCCTTGATCTTTCTCTTTTCTGCACACTTCACACATTAAGAAATGCTGTTGATTCTAATTTCAAAATCTTTCCAAGTTCTGACTACTTTTTAACAGCTCCACGGGCAGCATCCTCAATGCTCAGCTGGCTTACTGTAATAGCCTCTTTATGGTCTCCTCCCTTCATCTCCCCCAATGCCACCACGCTATGTATTATCAACATAGCAGGGAGAAGCCAGAAGGAACCTTTAAAAACCTTAGTCATATCGTATATTTTGTGGGCTCATCATCACATTTCACTCAGAGTAAAAGCCAAAATGTTTACAGTGGTCAATAACAGAGTCCCGTTACCTCTCTAAACTCGCTCCCTACCACTTCCATTTTGGTTCACTCTGCTTCATCCACACAGTTAATACTTTAGGCACGCAAACTCCCTCAGGATCCCAGTACTGGTTGTTTCTTTGGCCTGGTATGTTTGTCCTCCAGATTTCCAAGTGTTTAACTTCCTTCTTTCCCTGTTTGTTTGACTGTCACATCGAGGAGGCCAACCCTAACTGTCTTTAATTAAACTGCAAATTGATCAACTAAACTCACAAACTTACTTCCTCTACTGTTTTTAACAACTATGTCATAAAAGAAAATTTATATATTGACATATTTCATTTATTGTGTCTAATTTCTCTCCTCTTATCATAATGTAAGTTTGATAAAGGGATAGATTTTTGGAGGGGGAAAGAGGAGGTTATTGTGTTTCACTGCCTTTTCCTCAGATTAGTGCCTTGAAGGTAACAGGCAATCAATAAATACTGTTTATATAAAAAAATCACTTCAAAGAATTTAGACTTTATCCTCAGGCAACTGGAGAACTATCAAGAGTGATAGCGTATCATGTGTGCCTTAGAAAAATTGCTTTAGCTACAATCTTTAGAGAGAGTGTTATGGACTGAATATTTGTGTTTCCTGGCACCCTTCTTCCCAAATGTCTATGGTGGAATTCTAATTGCCAATGTGATGGTAGTGGGAAGTGGGACCCTTGGGAAGTGATTAGGTCATGAAATTGGACCCCTCATGACTAGGATTAGTAATCCTTAAAAGGATCTGAAGAGACCAGATTGCTCCTCTTCTACCACAGAGGATACAAGACAACCCTCTGTAATCCAGAAAACGATCCCCACTAAAACGTACCCACTCTAGCATCCTGCAAGCTGATTTCAGGCCTCTAGAACTATGAGAAATAGATGTCTTTTCATTAAGTCACCCAGTCTATGGTATTTCACTGTGGCAGCCTGAACTGCTACACAGGGGTCAGAAGGGGAAAGATTACAAGTAAGAATGTAATTAGGAAACTATGCGAAATCCAGGTGGGGATACAAAAAAATACAGTGAAAGGCGGGGCAAAGAGGAAGGAACAGGGAGACATCTGTTTATGCAGAGTGGGTCTTTGTATCTAGCCATGAAGTCATTCTCATTAACTTAAGTGAAGCGCTGGGAACACACCTAAGTCATTACATGGATCCTGTCAATACTGATAAACGTACTTGACAAAAATCTGTCAACTGTTTCTTGCTTCAAAATACTTAAAACGAAAGTCACTTTAACTGACAATAACTGCTGCTCAGTGGCACTGACCAGAGAACTGTAAGGAACACTCAGAAATAGTTTGACACAAGTCAGGTCCAGGTTTGGAAAGACCTGGGGTGTCCGGCAGCTGACTTGTGCTTGACTCAGGCTCTCCCGTTTGTAACCATAAGAACTTGCTCAAGTTACCTCACTGTTCTGAGCCTACTTATTCACTGTAAACTGACAATAATAACACTGGCTCCACACACAAACTATAAAGAACAGAAGAAATACTGAATACGTTTTTCAGGAAACTTTGATTTATAAAAACACCTAAGTTCAGATGTACAGATTCACTATTCATCATATATAGCACACTCCACCCACCACCAAATTACCAACAGGCCACCACTGTCCATTGAGCCCCACCACCCCTTGTTCCCACACTCCACCCATACCCTCAATTCTGTTGTCAGTGTCCAAGGGTTAGTTTTTGTTTGTCTACTTATTTGCTTTGTTTCTTTACACTCCCCATATTAGTGAGGTCACTGACCAGGAAATACTGAATCTTTAAAAAAATTTTAAATTCATTTTTAAGTATTGACATTGCATCTCAATCTATATTTCATATTACATCCACCACCAGAGTTCCAGGGTCCTTCACCTCCACCTCTCCCCTCTTTTCATCCCTCCCCTCCTATCTCCTTGCTGTCATCACCTTGTGCCTTAATTCTTTACTGACTTATTTCACTTAACGTGATCTCTTCCATTGCACCCAGATGTTGCAAAGGACACGATTTTATACTTTTGGTAGCTGCAAAGAATTCCATTGAGTCTACAGACCACAGCTTCTTTATCCAGTCATCTATTATTGGGCATTTAGATTGTTCCCAAGTCTTGGCTAGTGTGAAATGTGCTTCTATGAACATATATGCAGATTTGTTTTTTCTAATTAGAGATTCTGTATCATTTGGGTATATGCTTAGGAGTAGGATTGCTGGATCAAAAGGCGGATCCATGTCTATTTGTTTGAAGAATCTCCATACTGTTTTCCAAAGAGGTACATTCCCACCAACAGTGTAGGAGGGTTGCTTTTTCTCCATGACCTCTTCAACACCTGCTGAAATAGTGAATCTTTCAAGGGCTTCAAAGTGCTGGCTCAGTGTTAGCCTCTACCTTCCTAGCAGGTGGTCAATGCAGTGCAATCTACATTTTGTGCTGCAGCAAATTATAATTACCAGTTCTGTGTCTAATTTTCCCACTAGAGGAGAAGCTCCTGGAGGACAGGAATCATGTGACCATATTCCATGTGGTCCGAGTAATAATAATGAATGAGTGAGTGAAGGGATGAAACTGCTGTCTCCATCGCTGGTACAGCACTATGGACATTTATACACCCACTTACAGAAGACTGACTTACTTTTGGAGGCTGGCTCCTGGCTGAGCAGCTTTGACAACAAGGGAAGAGGTTTAAATAAGATAGAACATCAAAAGTTCTTGGAATTGAGACTGGGAAATAAGTCTTCAAAGTAAGAATTAGGTATGGTGATTATTAGGAGTATCATTTAAGGATTAACACAATTTTGTTAATATTAACATAAAATGTACTTGACAAGGTGCATTTTTTTATTATTATCATCATGATTGTTATTCTTATTTTATCTCTGTATTATATGTAAGTTCTGTTTCTACTTGGTCCCTCTAGACTGAGATTTCATTTCATAATCTGTTTTGTTCTTTATTTAGATTCTGTTCCATTATATAGCTCTTGTATTTCTTAAGATATCACTCTGAAACCCATAGGTTAATCATGCCTCATTGCTATACATGATGAAACTACATTCACAGAAATGCACAATGTAAAAACGCAAAATCAACTAACTAGATACAGGCTAAGTACTCTCACGACTCCTATTGTAAACCATAGTAGATTATTACGAAAATTTTATTAATGGCAAAAAGAAGTCAGATTTTTTATTTAAATTCAGGCTCAGGAAATAGGTATAACCAGTTTTTATCCACAAAGATATGTCATAATGTTTGTGCAAAGACTGCTTATATCCATGGCAACAGAGCAAACTTTCAGCCAAATACTGGGAAAAGCATTTCCAGACTGCCACAGATGTTCAATTTGCATACTCAGTCTCTGAAAACCTGTTGATGGACAGCTTCATGGACAATGCATCATGGACAAGTAGTTGGTTGAATGGACTGTTATTCTGGTTTAAAAAATCTCTGGATTGTGTCATCTGTGAGTTCTGCATCTTCTAAGGGTGATTATACCATAAAGCATGGTTGAAAGGGCTGTATTTTAGTAATGGGTTTTCAATGTGCCATAGAAAAGGAAGGGATATTTAAGCTGGAAACTGTGTAAACACATAATACTAGTTTAAATAAGAGAATGTAAAGTTCCATTTCCACTGTACCTTGGCTATACAGTGATATTTTCTCAACATTTCTAGCACTGGTGACAAGACCAATCAGATACTATTTATTTTACACTCAGCGAGCTTCTCTCATAGACAATGGGCTCCTTCAAATCAGGGAATGATGGGGTCTACTTCATTTCTGTAGCCTGTCGTAAGAGCAAGGGCACAGAATATGATCTTTGAATCCAGCCAACCACCTATGCTTCCACTGACTTTGAAAGATAATTTGAGGCAGCTAAGTAGAAAATAGTAATATACTAAAAAGGTGAAAACAAATGGTTATATGTAGCACATCCAGCTTGTGTCTGATTAGTGCTAAACTGTCTGAACATTTAGAAGAGTTGGCAGAGAAACAGTATCGTAAATGGATGCTTTCAATAGACAATGTAATAGTAACTGAACTGCTATCTCATTTTACCTTGTCTTCCATATCCCACTCTTTTGACGCCTGTCAATCACTTGACCTCAATTCTAAGCCATCACAGTCATTGTCCTCATTCCAGTCCTCATGGTTTTTTAACTGTAGACAACCTACTAACACTGGTTTCTTTATCTCTAGCTATGGGTCCTCAAGCTTTCTTCCTCATTGCTGCTTGCCAGAGATTTTGCAACTGAGATCTCTCAGTTCACTCTCCCAAACATGCACTGGTTCCCCTTGGTGTACTAGATAAAAGTTCAATCCCTTAGCATGTTTCATAGGACTATCTTATGGTGTGCTCCCTTGCTAGCCTGTATTTCAAGTCATTTGCTTAACAACAGTTTAGCCCACAGTTGAAATTCTGGACTACTTGCAATCAGCCTCAAAAAATGCCTTGATAATCTTCACTCTCATGCCTTTGTTCCTCTGCCAGTTCTGTCAAGTATCCCCACCCTTCTTTGCCTGATTTATTCATCCTTTTAAGTCTCAACACAAATGCTTACTCCACTGCAAGGAGTTTCTTAACCTAACTTTGTGCCACTTGTACCTCTGATATAGTACTCATCTTACTTTGATGGGTCTTCTGTCTTACCTATTAGACAACCCTAAGAATTCAACAAAATATTTATCAAGCACCTTCTATGAACCACACACTGAGCTGGTTACAAAGAGAAGTATGATATGACCTTTGCCATTAAAGAGTTCAGATTCTTTTAGAAAAGACAGATGAATGAAACAATAAGAATAATAAAATGTGATAAGAACTGGAATTGTTTCCCAAAAGACAAATGAAATTATCAAGGTGGTAAAGAACTTTCCCCACAGAGAAAGAAACATATACAAGGACACAAAGAAATAGAATAACAAGTCACGAGAAGCTGTGAGTAGGACAATCCAGCCTCAGTGACAAGTCATGTGTGAAACGAGCGGATATAACCCGAAGGGCACGTGGGCCCAGAGACAAGCTGAATTAAGCCTCAAGAGTTCTAGAAAAACCACTGAAGGATTTTGGCTGAAGAGTAACATGAGCTTTTTCATAGAGCATCACTCTTGCTGCCCTGAGTAAATTGGGTTGTTGTGTAAAGGGTAAGTGAGAAGATGAGTTGGTCACCAATGCCTGAACAATTATTCCTTTGGTAAAGGCACACCACATACATTCTATATGTTAGGCTTTACACTAAGAGAAAGTGAATTCTTCTGATTCCGAGTCTGCATTCCAGATACTGAGTTTATGGGGAGTGTGACAAAATGGGTTAATCAAGGGGATAAAAGCATTAAAAACCATACTGAGAAAGTGTCAACTTACCAGTTTTCCGGTCACACTCTGACCACCTTCATTTAGCCAGAACCCAGGGACCATGGCGGAGAAATAAGGGCCCCAGACACCTGATACAAAAATCGGGTCCTTACTGATCTGCAAAGAAAGGGAGAAGTATGTGAAATATTGACCCTAGAGCTATAAGGAACCTTATCCACCTTCCCTCTGATGTTCTTATAACCGTGGAATTCAGCTTCTTATTAAATACTTTTTGTGGAGAGGACATCACTATATCCCACGGAAGGAAACAACTTCATCTTTGCAAACCTTTCATAAATTTATTTAGATGTCAAGATAGCAAAGAACATCATTTTGGAAAGACATTTCTTCATTGGCTCCCTGTCGGTGGCAGAATGATTGCACAATGGCTCCAATGTTCCACCCTTCCTGTATCCACTCCGTACTCCCTTTGTAGTTTAAGTCTCATTAAGACATGAAACTATTTTCACACCCCTGAATTCGGTTCTATCTTGTAATGACTTGTTTTGATCAAGAGAATGAGGAAAAAGTGACACTGCCATTTTTCCAGGTCTAGGACCCAAGAATTGTGTATTTCTACTCCCCCTCTTACTCCTCTACCTCTGTTAGAAGAACATGCTCAGGGTAGCTGTCTGGATGGAAATACACATGCAACTGAACTGAGTCAGCCCAATTGCCGCATGTGAGGTTCCAAAAATATGACAGTCCAAAGAATATCAGCAAATCCTCCTAGTTAACTAGCAGTTGACAAACCCAGATCATCAGAATCACCCAGTCAACTGATAAGACTTGTCAACAAAAATAAATCACTATTTATTTTTTAATGCCTGTCACCAAGATTTTGTGTTTGTTATGTAGCATTTTTCCCTTTCCTCTATAAACATTTACTAGACAACTAACAGCATGCTATCTCCCTCTATGGAAGCTACAGATGAATTAGACAGAGTTCTTGTCTTCAAGAAGCTCCCGATCTAGAGAGGAGCTAGATAAGTAAATAAATAGAATATATAGCATGGTCCCTGGGGTGGTAAAAACAACATATAGAATGTTGTGGAGTAGCACAGGGGTGAGGAGCAAAATGTGCCAGAGGTGGCTTCTTAGAGAAGAGGGCATATACTTAGACAAGCAAAATTGATCCAGAGGAAGAACAAGCATTCAAGGTCAAGAGAACAGGTTGAATAAGTCCTGTAGGTGAGAAAGAGATGCTCTTCAGTATTCAAGATACTGCCTTTTTTGGGTTCTTTTTGATAAACCACGGATGTTCCCTTACATGTTAAGAAAGTATATTAAAGAAAGAGCCAGGACAGGCAGGGATGGGTCATGTATTCACTCATCTGGAATGACACACACTCCCATCCATCCAGGAGGGATGAATGCTGAAGTTATATTTTTGGTTGTGAAAAGGCATAGTTGAGGGTGGAGAGGAACAGTGAGTTAGGTGTACCAGCTCTACTCTTAATTGTCTTCAGGCTGGGCAGAGAAACTCTTCATTCATTTGTTATACAAATAATTAGCTCCTGAGATACATCTGGTATTATGCTAAGCCCTGAGGACACAGAAATGAACTGAATATACCCATATATATGTTCTAACCTCATGAAGTTTATAGTCCAGTATGTTAGCATAGGGAAAACCTTTAAATGTAAAGATCCCAAACATTCTGGTTCCCTTTTCTCTAAACCTGTGAATCCTCAAATGAATAGCACCTCCAATACCAAATCAAGACGGGGGTGAGGAAAGGCAAGGAAACGCCACAATGTTGTCAATCTGACAGTTTTCTCAAACAATGGTCATTTATTAAAAAGAAATATGAAAGCCTAAAATATGAACAACCTTAGGGGAAAAAGAGAGGTTTCTGCAAGAAACACAGTGTGGCTTGCAGTGCCATATTCACTCATTCCTTTATGAGTTCAATGGATGTTTTCTGGGTTTCTACTGTAATTCAAATCTACACTGGACAATGGAAGTAAATGGTAAATAAAAGAGCATAGTCCTGTCCTCATGGAGCATGTTCCCTGGAGAGGAAGGCAGGTTAGGACCACCAGTCATTCAGACTTGACATTGAAAAATCCTGTGTTCTGGAAAAGTCTGCAGAGCAGGGCAACTGGACAAGTGGTCACCCAAAGAAACACATGAATCAAATCATCACAGAAATGTGTAACTACAAATCGTAATAAGTAAATGAAGGAAAATCAAAAGGCATTTTAAGGTACCTAATTTCGTTCAGGGGCCCAGGAAGGTTTTTCTTCCGTGTGTGTGTGTGTGTGTGTGTGTGTGTGTGTGTGTGTGTGTGTGTGTGTGTTATGCAGAGTAATGGTCTTCATTTATGTTACTTTATCTTTGCCATGAAAATTTCATCACATGCAAAACCCTAGAAACTGCTGCCCTAAGCTGCAACCCAGAGCTGCTTTGAGGTCAGTAAGAAGGTTGTATTTTCATCACTTAGGACCGAGGGTTTGGACAGGTAGATGAATACCCACCAAAGTCAAATAATCTTTTTTTGTGTCCTGCACCTCTTCCCTTCCAGAACCCTTAGCCCCATTTGATAGATTCATCTCAGAGCAACCACAGAAGTCGTTCACAGTCACTGTCTGAGGATAGTGGAGGTGGTGTACAAACCAGGCAACTGTCGGCCTCTAACTCCATAGTCTGCTCTTTTAAAACAAAGACTTGTATTTATAAATTGTTTAGGAAGGTTATTCACTGCAACCCCACCCCCAGTTCCCAGAATTTAAGGATGCTACTGTATTAGCCACAGAATTTCATTAGAAGCTGATGGCTCTGGCTTTGTTGCTCAGAAATGCCAGGTGAAGACTGGCTGTTCAGGGAAGAAGTTCTGAGTTGATTCCTATTTGTGCTTTCGCATTTGAAATGGTGCAAGCTTCTCAGCAAATATTCTGAGTAAAGCAAGGGAACAAAGACACAGAAATGTGCTTCCCAGAGCACTTTTAATCACTCCCAAACCCTATGCTCTTGGAGAAAATTATTAGTTTGCTTTGAGAGAGAAATAGGAGGCATATTTGTGTATTTACTGAACCTAAGTATTTAAAACATTTTTGTGGAAGCTCTTTCCACGCTAATGGCCATCTTGGCCTGAAGGCTGCTCTGTTACCCGAAAGGAGAAAACACATTTCACTGCACTGGTGACAGGTGTCTGTAAAGGAGCTTGTTTTCCAGTAATAGGCGCTGGTGGAAACAACCAAAAGAGCCAAGATTGATGACGTACTTACCAAAGGCCTTTTTCTAAGTGTACAGCAGGAATGAATATCACATCACCCTCACAAAAACCCTAAGGGAAGAACTGATTATTATTCCTATGGCTGAGATGTGCCTGAGGCAGAAAGTACTAGAGAACATGCTCCAAGTTATGAAAGTACAAGGCAGTCGGGCTGTAGGGATTCTGTACTTCTCCCCGCCACAGTAAGATCTCTGCTGCGGCTTCCACTGCCCTGTGGGGCTTGTATTTACCGTTCACAGCTAGGAAGAAACAGAGACTCACTTAAATTGAGTAAACTTCCTGGATCTGATGATCAGAAGTCAGGGAATCTTACTTCTTGCTCGTTTTTTTTTTTTTTTTAAAGGAAAGGCGCAAGCAGGAAGAGACAGGAGGAAGAAGGAACATTTCATTTTATGCTTATTTAGCTGTTCACACTGGTTGTTGCCCTCTCTCCTCCCCTGCCATGACACCCACCCAGGACTTGCACCCAGGCCTGCACTCCCTCCTAGGCCACTGACCTAATGGCTACTCCACCCGGGCCACCAGAATCTTTCTCCCTAAAAGGTTTTAGATATTTTCCAATACTCTTGTGAAACACAGATGACAAGGCACAAGTGGAGACAAAGGCCTATCTTAATTCTATTGCAACGTTCTTCTTCTGGCCAGGTGAAGTTATCCAACGTCATCTTTCTGAGCCTCAGTTTCCTCAGTTCTCAAGTGAGAGAAATGGTATGAACGCTAAAGAACTCTGGGGAGGATTAAATAAGCTGTGACACATTAACACTTTATTATGTGTTAAATACTAAATAAATTTTCCTTGAAATGAGGCTTGTGTGACAGGCTAGTCAGTGACGGGGCTGAATGACCACAGCCAAAAGGAATTGTGACCATGGAAGGAGGTCTCTAGATTTGCTCTTGGTTGTAGTATTTCATCAATATTCTTAATAATGAAGCAGAATATAATATAAACATAAAGCTTATCCTATTTTCAGATGCTCTAAACTTGCAAGGATTGCTGATTAGGGGGTATGTACAAAGTAAGATTCACAATGACTTCAAGAGCTAGAACATTAAGCAAAATACAAGAAGAAAACAGTTAACATTTATTTTAATCATAAATGTTTGCACCTAAAGGAATCAGCCATCTTCTCTTTAATACTATTCTTTCAAATGAGTGGTGGTGCATGGGTGTTCCTTTTAATGTTGTTTAATCTGTGAGTAGAACATGTGATACAATTTTCAATTATATTTGATATAGTTATAAAAACCTATAATAAAACAAATGCGTTGATGGCATACTATGCAGGCACTGAGATCAGCAACAAAGCTGTCAAAATAATAATGAGCAGAGGAAGCGGAAGAAGAAGGAGAAGGAGGAGAAGAAGAAGCAGAAGAAAAGGAGAAGAGGAAGGAGAAGAGGAAGGAGAAGGAAGAGGTGGAAGGAAAAGAGGAAGGTGGGGAAGGAGAGGGAGAAGGAGAGGAAGGAGAAAGG